>JAPQNM010000023.1:2745991-2818491 GCA_029783475.1 Metacarcinus magister
ATGGGCCACACGTAACCCCACGCCCTCCTGCTATCATGCTGGGGCTTCGTATAATTTATTGCCAAAGATACGTATCGCCTCAGCCTTCTTAATTGCCGTGGAGGAGGGGGCAGAGGGGGCGACGCTCCCTACTAATCCAGGAGGGCTCTGTATCACCCTCACTTATCGCTGTGGAGGTCCCTAGGGCGTGAGGCAACACTCCACAACGCCCACCCGTCACTCCCCCATCAATACTCCCCCCCTTCCCACCCCAACACTGGCTAAGGGAAGGGGAAGGAGTGTAAGGGGAGGAGGAAGAGAAAGAGCAAAGTTTTGGGGTTAAAATGAGAACCGGTAGAAAGAATATATATTTTTTAGTTCTTACGGAAAAAAAATGAGATTATCTATTATCTAAACTAACTTTTTATCATATACACACGATACTGGTTACCAACATTTGCTATTCTTTATTTTTTTCATGACTACCAATCAATAGTTTGGTCATTCAATCCTACAAGATCATGTCATAATTAAAAGTATAAAAACTTCCTTAATTTGTGCTGAAACATCTCGCTTGTTAATAATACTCATTGAAAATCACTACTTATTTCAATGTCAGATGAAAATTCACTTTAATGACCTTGAAAACTAGGCAGTCGATACCTCCCACACTTAGCACTCACCACTAACTACCTTACACCCTAACAAGCAGCCTCGGAGCTAACCATGTTACTACTATTACTCCTCCGTGTCTTGAAACCATCGCTACCATTCAAGTATTCATTTAATAATACGCAATTCACCTTCAAATACAATTATAATGTATGAAGTAAATATACCTTATCCTTCTACATGTGTTCCTGTTCTTTCATTCCTACCTGTCCTGCCGCGCCCCCGCCCCCTCCCCCCTCACCACACCTGAGCCCGTGATTACAGTAAGTACACACGAAGACACCTTTAACTCCCTTGGGTATCAAATGGAAGGTTAAAAAAAATAATACCAAGACCACAATAGTCACGGGGAGTAATTGCAACACACACACACACACACACACACACACACACACACACACACACACACACCCACACCCACACCCACACCCACACACACACCCACACACACGAGGCCACCATAAACTTTACCACCACCACTAGGAGGAGGAGGAGGAGGAGGAGGGACAAGAAAGAGAAAAAAACATAGCAACACAACAACAGATACTAGATAGACAATGCACCTGACGGAGTAGCAGGAGGAAGAGGAAGAGGAAGAAGAAGAGGAAGAGGAGGAGGAGGAGGAGGAACGGGCACTTACTTGACACCCTCCACTTGGAAGGGCATAAGGGCATCTTGTAGCCTTGCATCCAGCCCAAAGAGATCAATAAACTCCGGTGGAACTTTCTTCTCCGCCGCCTCCAACGCCTGCAGGAGAACGTGGGTGTTAAGGAAGATGAACAACAAATAGATAGATAGATAAAGAGATAGATAAGAAAAAAGTACTGATCCTCCTTCTATCTATACATGAAATCAGTCACTAAACTTACATTCCTTATTTTTCTTCCGTTTTCTTTTACCGCTAAACTACTTAATCCTTCCTTAACTCACTTCTCCCCTTCCTTCCCATTCTTGCCCCTCCCGTCCTACCCCTTAACAACCCCACCCTTCACTCTCCCTCTTACTTGTCCCGTTGCTAAATCACAGTTCGATTATCAAAAGAAAAGAAATAATGGATTAATTCTAGTGAAAGTGTTCCTCTTTAAACACACTGATCACGCACGGAGTATATTTAATGCATACACATATACACACACACACACACACACAGAGGGAGGGAAAGGGGCATGCAACACAAACCACAAAATTCGATCCAGTGAGTGTTGCAACAAAATAGGAATGCCGTAAAATAATTGTTATAATTATGACCATCAATGAGAGGGGCTGGTTCTTGCATTTAGTTCCAAGGCCAGGCACCAGGAGGAGGAGGAGGAGGAGGAGGAGAGTAAAGATTGGTATAAGTGGAAGAGAAGAAGAGAATGAAAGGGGTAGAAGAAAGGTGAATAATATTTTGGCAAGAGCAATTTGAATGTAAGAGGAGAAAGAGAAGTGTGAATTAAAAGAGGAAAGGAAAGAACGGAGGTGTGTATAGAAAAAGAGTAAAAGGATGGTAAGGAATGGGAGAAAAAAACAAAACATGAGACTAGTCGTTAATAAGATTGAAGAAAGTGAAAGGAGAGAAAAGAAGGAAAGAATGAAGTAAGGGAAAAACAAACAAATAAGACAAACACACACACACACACACACACATACACACCTTCAACACAAACTGAGGCAAGGGTTGTATCTCCACCTCAGGCTGCAAGGGTCGAAGTGCCGCCACCAGCTTCTTATGTTCATTCACATTGAAGCTCCAGATCCGAGTTTTAAAATCTGCACCACACCAGGGAGCACAAGCATTAACTTAAGGGGCTGTGCTATCATGACCTAGTGTGACTTACTCTAATTGTGACCTGATTCTGATGTGACCAAGACTTCCTACTGGCCTGGGTTTAGTGTGACCTACTCCCATGGGTGTCCTGGGTGTGGTTTGACCAATTCCAGTAGGTGTCTGGCCTTGTAAATGAGCTGTGACCTTCCCCTGAATATTTGAATAGATGGTTCACTGATCTGCACCAAGTATTGACTGAGTGACAAGCTTTCATTGGGTTTTAAGAGTAGTGGATCATCTCAACTGATGTATAAAAATGTTCACTATATTTACATTACAACTGCAAACATTTATATTTATGCTTTAGACAGTTTAATTGAGTGTTTAACCTTTTGGAATGCACTGAACACATATGAGTAGGTCAGGACACAACACCACTACTCAGACTCATGAATAAGGTCAGGAGAGGTCAAAGGACTTACCGTAATTCCTCGAGGTCATTGTTTTGAAGACCTGGATGGTGGCTGCGTGGAACATGGAAGTATTGACATTAAACGTTGAGATGGAGGTCAATGTAAAGGAAACAGTGACAACCTTGGATGGTTTTGATGCTGCGGGAAAAGAAAAAAATAAGTGTTATAGAGAGTAGTAAAAATAATTTGTCTTACTGGAATATTAAAACACATATACATTACTCAACATAACCTTTCCTTACCCAATGAAATTATCAAATAAATTATGATCGATTAATTTCCAAAACTAAACATCAGTGGATCTCTAGACTAGTTTTACACCTCCATATCCTCCTCCTTGTCCTTGGAATCACACACTATAATGTCATCTCTTTGTGGAATACCCTTAGTGGGCATCCTACCTTAAGCCTCTGATATGCCTAACTAATATAATAAACAAAACTATTTCATTACAATTTTCCCTCTTACCAGCCTGATTTGGTGCATGCATTGTATCACTGGTGCTGGGATGGACATACTGTCGGGGAGGCTGTGGGGCCTGTTGGGGAGGCTGTGGGAACTGTCCAGATGAAGGGATGGCAGCAGGCATTGGTGGAATGGCGAGGCCTTGTTCTCTGGCCTTCCTGACAGCTTCCTGCCTCTCCCGTGCCTTCCTCTTGTTCTCCTCTATACGCTTCAGTACATCAGGAGATAAGGTGGAAGTGGTCTTGTTAGGCGCCTCAATCCTTGGGTACTTGATGGGAGGCCCTGACACATCCTCAGGTCTAAATCCAAGTTGACAGTTCCCTGAAGTTGTCTTGATGTTGGCTGAACTAGAATGAATGGCTCCTGAAGATACAGAACTAGGTGGTGTATAAAAATTTGTGGCCCCAAAGCCTGATGGCCGGACTGTTGAAGCAGACACAGAGGGCGCTGAAGCAGGCTTGGAAGAGGGTGGAGAGATGTTTGGATGACCTATATTGAACGGCGGAACTTGTAGCGTAGGTCGTGAGGTTCCTAAGGTAGATTGTTGATGTCCTTGGTTGAATTGCAGGGTCACAGAGCCTCCTGAAGCAGCCAGTTTCTGACGCCTGATCTGCAGTGCCTTCAACCGGTTCTGTTCAATCCTGAGCCGCTGACTTTCTGTTAGTTGACTCATGATGCCCTAACATTGATGTCTACCTGTGGGCTGATAGTGTCAAGATGAGAAAAAATACACATCAACGGTGCAATAATGAGTAATGTAATAAACTTTCCCTCTAATGTGTGGAGTAAGAACTATGCTTTTTTTTTTCTTTTTTTTCTCTCTCTCTCTCTCTCTCTCTCTCTCTCTCTCTCTCTCTCTCAAGCATCTCATTGCAATAAATAATACACTCAGCAGCTGACTTCTGCATGGCATAATGTATAGGTAATTAAAGTTATTAACCTAGCACTTATGATTAATTTTAGAAACCCCTTATTATGAGGTTATAAGTGGCATTAGGTATAATTTAGACGTACCCCTGACTATTTCAACCCATTAGGAGATTGAACATGACAGTTAGATTCTATGAGGCAGTTAGGAGACTATGTGTGCTAGTTAAAAGTGTGTACGTGTCAGAAGGCTATACGTGAGTTAATAAAACCAATTTTTACCAAAATATCAACAGTTACAATGAAGGTGAAGAGTGAGATGAAGGATGCCGTAACATAATGACATAGTAAACAGTAATAAAGGAATTTCTTATCATTAAAATAGACCTAGAGTGGCTAACAAAAATAAGAATTCCTTAAATATATTCAACACTAATAATAAAGAACACATTAGATACGTAACTTCAAATAAATTTAAGGTCGTTATTTCCATCCATTTATTCACTACCTACAGCATCACAGGTATCTAGAAGTGTATATCTAGGAGGCAAATACACCTACTGGCAGCTATACATAATATGAATGATGTACACCTGTTGTAGGAGTGACTATATGATAATTTACCTCAAGAAAGATAATGTATAGCTGAACTTCCTCCCGCCATACAAGGTTTGTTATGATCACGTGACTTCTAAATTTCACTAGAATGCATATATTTTTGTGTATATGTTCATTATTGCATTTTTATTAGCTATAGTTCTTTAGAAAAATTGTTGTTGTATTGTCATTTGTTTTAAGCTTATTATTGTATTGTTACTATTGTTTGTTTTTTTTAGTTCGTTAAGTTTATTATGAAACTATATATATAATGTACTATGTTACTGCTGATCTCTTTTTGTGTACTATTACTTGCCTATGTCATCTGCGAAGTGAGATCATTATCATCATCTCTCTCTCTCTCTCTCTCTCTCTCTCTCTCTCTCTCTTACTCTTATAGAAATGCTACATAACTACCAGACTATAATTTCCAAGGAGTATATAAAACTAGAAACGCAAATTTAACATATTTATTAACAATCATATAAAGCCATACAACCAATATAAACTGTACCATACATACATACATACATATACATACACCAACCAACCAATACAGTTAAATTTTCACCTTTCTATACATAGCTAAGTCTCTCCATACAACTCATGATCAAAAACAATTCACAAAGTCAAATTACAAAAGGTAGAAAATTAATTAATACAAAAAATATCTTGGAAAAAATACCCGAATGACAATCATGTGTCGTTAAAATCTTCCACCGACATTTTTCCGCATAATACAAAATAAACCTGAACATAACCTCCACACTTATATATTAATTACTTCTGCCACAACACTAAATTCACATGTTTCCACCACATCAAGCATAGAAAAATATAATTCTCAAAAACACATTGCACTTAACAATACATAATACAATCATTTCCCAGCTTTACATAGATATAGGATAGCACTGTTGTGTAATATCGATATAATCTTGACAGTAGTACGGCTGGAAAATAAATTGTTTCCTAAATACTCATTTACATTATTACAAAACTAAACATTAAACTTGTCTTTTTGTTTCATTTGCTCATTAAGTTATCATAAGCACTAAGAGGAGGAGGAGGAGGAGGAGGAGGAGGAGGAGGAGGAGGGGAGGAGGAGGAGGAGGAGGAGGAGGAGGAGGAGGAGGAGGAGGAGGAGGAGGATCTAGAATTACAATAGTACCCACATGAATAAAGATAGACATAGAAAAAAAATATATATCATAAAATACAGGAAATTTGGTGCCATCAAAAAATTAAACAATAAAAAAACGAAGTTAGATTAGGAAAAAAAATTGAAGCATCATGAAATCAACACCAAAAGTAGGTAGTTCTCCAGTTAATTAAGTCTTCTTGGTTAAGTGGTCTTGAGGAGGCGTTCACTCCAGGAGGTGAGCGCGCCTTGAACCCTAAGAGTGAATCCCAGGCCGGCAAGGACACTCACAAGGGTCACTAGGAAACCCACAGCCTCAAAGATAAAATGAGGTGCAAATATCGCCCACATCATGAGGTGTCTGCGCAGGATGAATGCGGCTAATGATGTACAGAACACCTGGGGAGGGAGGCACAGGTTAATTGGTTCCTCTAGATTCATAGGTGTATTCTAAACAATAATAAAGAGAGATAAATGGGAGACTGTAATGTGTAAGGATGAAGTGTATGGACTGATGTAACAGTAGACATCTAAAGTAAGAAAAGTTAATCTACTGGCAAGAAATGAACTGCTTTTTATACTTTTTTCAACTTTGTTTGTTATGTGATGCTAGTTATGATATGTTAATAATTGACGTTCAAATTTAAACTGCAACAAGATTATTCTCATTAAACAGGAGCTTGTTTCAGCATTACTTATTGTAATTTGTGGCCAAAATACTTTCAGCCACCTCATTGACTTCCCTTCTTTATTAGCTGCCTCACCTTTGCTGCATGAAGGAAAGTGTAGGAGAGAGCAGTGGCCAGCAGGGACTCCCTCATCACATCAGGGTCCTCCACCAGCAGGAATTCTCCCCGGCTTGCCTCGTCACCATCAAAACTGTTATCCCAAAATAAATGAGTGAATGCACAATAACAAGTCAGTAAAGATGATGCCATTGACAAATTCCAGCAAGACGTGGCTAGGAAGTTTCCTCACCGGTTGCCTCGAAGACTTGGAAAAACAACACCGAGGGCGAGGGGCGCCACCACCATCAGCGGGAGGGACAACCCAAACAGAATGTAGGAGGAGAAGGTGTTGAGGCCCACTAGGAGTGCTGGAGCCCAGTTCCCAACACTCTGCTCTCCCTCCACCCCAACAAAGGCAGCAGACCAATGAAGTGCAGGGAAGACAGGCTGGTGGCCAGTCGAGTAGAAGCCGTGAATGCTGAGTGTGAACCACAGACACACTGCCAGCCATCCAGGCTTCACTATCTCTTCTGTAGTAGGCAAAGAAGTTTTGGGTCTTCCCAGTGATTTACATTTCAACATAGTTACTGCATGTAGTGCATAAATTTGAAGAAATTTATCTAGTTTGATTGACTAAATATACAACATTGACTTACATGAACTTACTTCTATTGCAACAAGCAGAACAAATACTTACTCAAGTTATGGCATGTTTTTAGTTTCCAAAGTGCTTGCAACAGGAGGGAAGCACTAGCTGTCAGCAGCAGTAGCAGAACAGCCCCACTCAGACCATCCCCAGCCACCAGCACCAGCACCACCACCACCACCATCAGCATTGCCACTAGCGGGGCTGAGATGGCTGTTGCCAGCCCATACACCACAGGAATGTTGGGTCCCTCGCTGCTCTGTTTTTCCATCAATCTTTTGCACAGTTGAGGTATCACGACACTTGGGTTGTCAGAGACCAGCTGACGGTTCTTTCTGTTGGATGGAGGCAGCTCATATATGAGGAGCGGCACACAGCTCAGCACCGCCACATAAACCATCGCAGCACCATATATTATCCGTGGAGGAATTAAATGTCCCGAGATGGTGAGGTTGTGGGCAGCCATGACAGCCTGGATGGCCCACCACACACCCACTAGCAAGCTGCACATTATGGGCACAGTCCTCACCAGCAGCACCCCGAGCCTGGTGCCATTCAGGTTGCCGCAGAGCAGCAGCCACCGCCGCGGCAACCACACCACCAGTGCCAGGGAGAATACACTGGTAAAGTAGCGCCAGTTGTGCAGGTGGTGGGGCAGACCTGAGAGTGGCACCTGGACCTGGTTGGGGATGCACCAGTGCTGCTCATTACGGCACCGCCAGAACCACACGCTGCACCGCACACACACCACTCCCACCAGCCATCCAACAACACATATCACACTAAATACATTGCCAAAGAGTTTCAATACCTTCCCACTAAGTGTGGAACCCTTTTTAACTCCCATTATAAAAATTAACAGCAAGAAATACAAAGTTATGCATGACACCAAAATGAAACTAACACCATAACTTTCCATTACTACATAACTATTTGAGAAACTCCCAAATAGTAGTATACTCATGAGTGACAGGGAAATATAATCTATTACCTTAAAATCTAATTTCAATTTTGTAAAATTCTGCCTATAAGCATAAATCCAAAGTAATATCAAGACACTAGCAGCATAGCCAAAAAAGACAAAACCAGAGTATTGACACAACGCAAACAATAAGTTAACAATAACAGTGAGAATCAATAATCTTTTTATCATATGTATTTTGATATCTGTAAGAACATTGCAATAAATAAACAGTCCAGCCATGACCAACACACTTAACATCAAGAGGAGACCACTCATCATTTCCAGAACATCAAATCGTGCCCAAATTTCCTCACACATCAGCTTGGCCAATGTTAAGTACTCGGAGAAAGCCACCTTTTGCGCACTTCTTGTAGACTCTGTTGATGTCTTCCCTTCCAGGAGCTCTAACTTGTGCCATAGGTCGTGAGGAAAGGAATTCCCCATTTCCATGTAGACTCTGAGGTACCTCTTCACCTGCTGCACATTGAGGTAAAGTCCAAGATTTCTCTGGTGGTCTGCCTCCTCACTGCTCATTCCTGCTGTCACCAAAACGTCCTCCATCACCTTGCCCAAGTTAGAGAAGGGTACTGGCACTCCGAGAGCCAGAGCTAGCGTAGGCACGAGATCTACTTGGGCGACAGGCAGAGTGATGGCTGCTGGAGGGGGCAAGTGGAGAGAAGGGCTGTACACAAAGAGGGCAGCCTCCACCTCTTCTTTGGAATCACCGCCGTGGTCCCCAGTCTTGGTCATGCCATGGTCCCCAAGTACCACCAGTAAGGTATTGTTGTCCATGCTTGCAATGACTTGCCTGCCAGACAGAATAATGTTTATTTAGTTCCACTGTAAACACAGGCTATGGCTGACCACCAGTAACAGTTTAAAGACATACATGCCCACTAATATAAAGAAAATAAATAAACATATAAAATAAAACACAATAAATACTCACATGACAAATTCATTCATCTGGGTAAGCTTGGCAGCCATATTGGGGTGGTCGGGGCCATAACGGTGACCACAGTGGTCCACTCCAAGGAAATGAGCAACAATCACCTCCCAGTCATCCCGGGCCATCTCCTCCCCCAGATGACTCCACACCCCACGGTCCACAGAGTGCAGGTCCATCACATTAAACGATGAATAAAGGTGAGAACGACTGAACCTGAAACACGAGTCAAAGTTCTTTTTATTCACAATGTTCAATGATTGCACATCAACAAAAACTGGTCACTTTTCTCCCACCTGAGGCACATATTCCATAAAAACTTCAAATAACAGGCATTTTGAAGGAAAAACAATAATTCAATAGATGCAGTTTCATATCAAGAAGACACATACATACAAAAAAATCCCTAATACATCATGAATGAGCAAATGACACAATATCTCAAGCTAATAACGAGGCAAAAACATTATTCCGAGTGACATGATACGTCAACCCTCCTCACCGTCCTGGAAAAAGTCCTTTCCATGTATCGTCGCCGAGAATAGAGATGCGTTTCCCGTGCTTCACCAGCTGGTCAATGATGTTGTCCTCCTTTATTTCCTCACTGTAGTATGGAGCATAGGAGTAAAGAATGATACCCTAACGTATCATTTATCTCTGTCTTTATCCTCAAATCAACTTTTCTTGAAGGGTCTAGGCACTAAACTTCACTATGTATTCTACTAACATGAATCATGCCTAGTACAACTAACTTTCACTATATTTACATCTTAGTAACATCCTACAGTCATTATACAAACATGCATTACTCAATAACAGAAAAAAAAAATATGAGTGTTGGTTCTCGTACCTGGCAAAGTTATCACTGGCGTCAATGAATGTTGGGAGACTTCCAGTAGTGAGTCCCTTAAGGCGCTGCATGGTGGTGGTCGGAGGTTCTGCCAGGAAGGGGCTGAGCAGGGCTTCACGTGGATGTTGCTTCACCATCTCCCGAAACACTGGCATTTTGTTTTGATAGGGTAAAGCATCTTCGTCTTTAATGGTAGTGTTGTAGAGTGCAAAGTCATACCTCAAAGCATCTATTAACAGTATTATGGTCTTTTTAAAGGGTGAGGTCATCCAGCAGCCTTCCCCTGCCACTGCTGCTGTGTTAGATGGTTCGCCAGTTTCCCTTCTGTGGGCTGACTTTGCAGCATTAAAGTCGTCACATGTTGAGTTAGAGGGAACAACTTGCCTGGTGAGGAGGAAGCCGTGACTAAACACCAAAAGTCCGACTGTCAAGAGTTCACTCACGCAGAAGATGATGGCCAGCACCTCACAGTTTCTATACCTTGTCTTCTGCATATTCACAACATCTGCAATAATGTTACCAATAATGATGATGATAGTAATAATACCCCTTGCCTGCTTACTACCTTACCATTTGTGATCGCCTGTAGCAAGGATCCACACACTAATCTACATAAGGACATTTATATAGAGTTATGTCACGTACTTAATATCTGCTAAATGAACAGGGATACAGCATAAAACGAGGTTAATCCAAAATGTCTCCACCTAGTTAAGGACTTAAGCTCCAGTTGACAGGATTTACAAAAAGGAAATACGACTGCAGGTTTGAGTGACAGATGAAATAAATATCTAACTGTATATTCAGCAGTGATCCTCCTTTATTAGTGAAATGGATGGCTCCAATATACCTCCTTCTAATAAACTATTAGTTCTATTAGTGCAGGTATGCCCTACTTACTTAGCAAACACGGAGCAGAAGGGTATTACCATGTCAGGTAATGCAGAGACACCGGCAGAACTAAACGAGACGTGAATGTAAATAATGGTGGTAAAAGTCTTGATCTTGACGTTAGAGAGAGCGAGAGAGAGAGAGAGAGAGGGGCTAGTGAAATATATACCTTGTTTAGTCTCAAAACATTATATATTCTCGATAAGTTTGAACAATTTCACCCTACTGTTCTTTTTTTTAATCTCTCTATCTCCTTATCCTGAACCAATAATCTATAAAAAGAACTAAAATAAAATAATTGTAAATACACACACACACACACACCCTCGCCACAGTGCACTATGGGTGATCCTGTGGTCACAGTGAGGGGGTACGGGTGAACATAAGAACACAAGAACATAAGAAATGAGGAGACTGCAAGAGGCCAGTTAATGACCTGTTCTGTTCTGTTCTGTTGAAAGGCGGAAGTATTGCCTTTTGAACGGCACTTCCTGATGTTTACTTTTTGCGGTCTGGGTCTTTTATAAGTTTTAAGTTTTATAAGTTTTAAAGTGTTAATTCTTTTATTTTATTGTTTCTTGTCTGCCAAAATTTATATAACATCTTTTTGTTTTCTTCTGCGGTGTGGTTGGTATATAGGATGTTGCCAATCAATGGGTCTTCATTTTCTTGGTAGGGCTGCTGCAGTGTTGGGTTTTTTCTTCTTTCTTGACTGTATGCTGGGCAGTGCAGGAGGAAGTGTTTTAAATCTTCATTGTAGTGCCCACACATTATACATTCAGTAGCTTCATTTTTAAACCTCTTCCTATCGGCCAAGTTCATTGTATTGCTTCTACACTTAAATAGTAGTACTGAAGCTTCTCTGTTATCATACACTCTTTCTTGGCCACCCATTTCA
Organism: Metacarcinus magister; assembly: GCA_029783475.1. Classification (NCBI taxonomy): domain Eukaryota; kingdom Metazoa; phylum Arthropoda; class Malacostraca; order Decapoda; family Cancridae; genus Metacarcinus; species Metacarcinus magister. The sequence continues at coordinate 2,757,859 of JAPQNM010000023.1, forward strand.
TTTCTCCATTCTTTATACCATTTCAGACTTGTTTTATCGTCCAATTCTTTCTTCCATACTTTTGTATCCCACATTCTTACTTTGTTTCTAATCTCTTCTTTTGTAACCATACTTCCTCTTATGTCAATCATTTTTCTGTCCTCCATTAAACCTTTTATCCATCTATTCTTCTTCCCCTGCACTCTCATCTCTTCCACCACTCTCTCAATTAATATATTCCCTTCTCCCCTCAAAATGTGCTGCACGAGGCAGCTCCTTGCCCCCCACCCTTGGAATAATCCAATATTTAGCCATCCCACCTGTCATCCCTATCCATACTCTGATCCAACCGTCTTTTAAAGCTATCTATTGACTCAGCACTTACTACGTGTCTACCCAGCCTATTCCAATCGTTCACCACTCTGTTAGTGAACCAATATCTACCTATGTCTGTCCTGAATCTAAGTTTTTCTAGCTTGTACCCATTTCCACGTGTCCTATCCTAACTACTAAATTCTAAAACCTGATCAATGTTACCCTTATTAATTCCTTTTACCCATTTGAAAACCTCAATCAAATCCCCTCTTGCCCTCCTTCTCTCTAGGGAGTGGAGATTAAGACGTTTTAACCTATCTTTGTAGGGTAAATTTCCCTGAATCATCTTGGTCATTCTTCTCTGGACTGCCTCCAAGGAGCCTATATCTTTCCTATAATAAGGGGACCAAAACTGAGCTGCATAATCTAAGTGGGGTCTTACTAGCGCTAAATACAACCTCAGAATGACCTCAGAACTCCTATTTGTCACACACCTACTAATAAATCCCATTATCTTGTAGGCTCTATTTCTAGCTATAATACACTGTTCCCTGAGGCGCAAGTCACTGCTTATTTGAACTCCTAAGTCCCTCACACTATATGACTTTCCTAAGGTATTGTCATTTAATGTGTAGTCTACAGACCTATTACCTTTACTTACACTCATAATGCTACACTTGTTAACATTAAACTGCATCTGCCATTTCTCTGACCATTCGTACAGCCTATTTAAGTCATCCTGCAGCATCCTAGCATCATCTAAATTCTTTACCGGTCTTCCTATCTTTGTGTCATCGGCAAATTTACTGATATCACTGTTTATTCCTGTCTCTAAGTCATTTATATAGATTATGAATAACAATGGTCCTAGTACTGATCCTTGTGGTACCCCACTAGTGACATTACCCCATTCTGATTTCTTCCCATTAATCTGTACCCTCTGTTCCCTACTAGTAAGCCATCCCCTAATCCACTCTAGTAACTTCCCACCTATGCCATGAGCCTTGACTTTACTTAACAGTCTCCTATGGGGTACTCTGTCAAAGGCTTTACTGAAGTCCAAATAAACTATATCATACTCGTCCCCCTTATCTATGGTTTCAAATACTTTCCTATAGAAGGATAATAAATTTGTCAGGCAGGACTTCCCCTTGCTAAAACCATGTTGACTATGTCTAATTAGCTTGTGTTCATCTAAATGTTTTCTAATTGCCCTTGCTATGATAGCTTCTAACATCTTGCCTACCACTGATGTTAAACTAATTGGGCGGTAGTTACTACTCCTTTCTTGAATATAGGAACTACATTTGCCTGCCTCCATAGCCTAGGAACTACTCCTGTGTCTAGGGATTTTCTAAAAATCATCGCAATGGGTTCAACGAGTTCTTCTCTACATTCCCTAAGAATCCTCGGAAAAATGTCGTCTGGCCCTGGAGATTTAGTCTTTTTAAGTCTATCTATTTCCTTGCTAACTACTTCCCTACTTATGACTATTTCGCTTAATTTATCAACCTCTTGTCCCCTAAAGATCTGTACTGGCTCCAGTTCCCTACCCGACTCTTCCTGAGAAAATACGGACAAGAAGTATTTATTTAATTCCTTACTAATTTCCTCACCATTTTCTATCAACCTGCCATCCATTCCTTTAAGAGGTCCTATTCTTTCCTTTGTTTTAGCCTTGTACAGCTGATAGAATCCCTTTGGATCCTTCTGGGCATCTCTAGCTATCCTAACCTCATAATTCCTCTTTGCAGTCCTAATATCCTTTTTAACTTTCCTAGCTAGGTCATTATACTGCCCTACTACCTGTACTTCTCCCCTTTTAATTCTCCTATAGAGTCCCCTTTTTAATCCAATTTCCCTTCTAATGCTGCTATTCATCCATTTTGGATCATTTCTATTTGACCTAATCCTCCTCTTAGGTATATACTGTTCCTGCCCTGTATGAATTTCCCTAACTATGCTATTATAATGTAATTCTACCTCAATGTTTTGATCCTCCTCTCTGCCTACTCCTATTCCCTCCCAATCTATACTCTGGAGGTGGTGTCTGAGGCCCTGGTAATTGGCTTTTCTAAAATCTGGTACTAAAGCAGTGTTTTGTTCTATCTCCCTCTTTGCATTAATCTTGAATCTAATTTCGTGGTGGTCACTAACATCAAATCTAGCTCCTATCTCAACCTGACTGACCAAAGTTTCATTATTTGTGAAGACCAGATCTAAAATATTTCCCTGTCGCGTTGGTTCCCTTACAAGTTGTGTGAAAAAAACCATCCTGGACGACATTTAAGAATTCCTCCGAGCACCCGTCTCCTGTCATACTATCCCAGTCTATTCTCCTATAATTAAAGTCCCCCATAATGCACACATTATTATACCTAGATGCTCTTGCAAGCTCCTGCATCAGGGGTGCACTAGCTGCTTCGTTTAAATCCGGAGGTCTATATATAATCCCTACAACAAACTTTTTCCCTCCTATAATAATGTCAATCCATAATGATTCCGTATTCCTATCTGTTTTTATTGTGGTATTGACATAGCTATTTAATGTGTTTCTAACATACAGTGCCACACCTCCCCCTCTCCTCCCTACTCTATCCCTGTGAAAAAAAGTGTACCCATCTATTCCTACTTCAGGTAAGAAATGTTTGCCTGCAATATCTAACCAAGTTTCTGTAATACCTATAATATCTAACTCTTCTACACATGCAATACCTCTAAGTGTGTCTATCTTATTTATTACACTTCTACTGTTTGTATAAAAGACACTAAGTTCATGTACCTCCCTCTCTTTACCCCGTCCTTTGTCACTATTACCCTTACCTCTGTTAATATTTAGTTTCCCTGACTGGACTGCCTAACTGCCCTCTCAAGACACTCACTAAGCTCCTGCACCCCCTTCCTACTGAAGTGTACACCATCCCTGGCATACAGCTCCTGTGTCCCATAAAACCTGCTCCACTCATCCATAAAACATAAGAAATGAGGAGACCGCAAGAGGCCAGTTAATGACCTACACGATATTTTAGTTGATTTTTGTCGATTCGCCAGCCTGTCAGCCCTTCAGCCCACCATAACACACTTACAACACAACACACTCACCTTCATCTCTATCCTTGTAGGTCGTCATGTCCTAACACTTATTTTACTGTACCTAACACACTATAATTAACACTCTTGGATGTATACAAATAATTACGGTGTTTTTTTCTCATTTTGTCATTGTTTTTTCCGTTTTTCTTTTTTCTATGGCTTATTTTGGGTTTACTTTCTGTTTGAATAATTTTTATATATTCTATTCTATGGTTTATGTTGGTTTAATTTCACTATTATTGCTTTATTCTATTATTCGATTCTATGATCGACCTTAGAAATAAACATTTTTCATGAAATAAATACGAATCAAATATAACAAATGTTTATGTAGAAAACAGTTAGGTAGTTCAGACGAATTTTTAAAGTATATATAATTGCTTTCCTGTGTATAATAATAATTTCAATTTTGGTTTTATGTATACGTGATCCAGCTTCCAACGCACGGCCGCCACCTAAGGGTACCTGTTGAAACTTGTTGATGTTACTTACGCTTAATAGGTAATGTTTTCTTTATATCCCTCCACTATTAATGGTGAAGAATGATGCGTTACTGCTCCTCCATCCCTCAAAATGACATGTAGAGGAACAGGGAAGGTTTAAAACAAAGAAATATTATCACCAGGTCAGAGGTTGTCTGGCTGCTAGCGGTCATAAAAAGAAGTTAGTTACTACCTTATTGCACCTTCCCTGGGCCCTGCTAACCCCTGCCGCCCTTCCCTACAGATACTACAGGGTCACACTCACCTTTCCTGCCACACCCTTGCCACGTAAAGCTGAACATAACACTTTAAGCACCGTTATTATTATGGTGTTAAATACGGGTGACTGTCACGGCGGTAAGGAAGGATGTCTCTTGCCTCTTGCTCAAGGAGGACAGTAACTGCTTGGTCATCAGTGAAACTTTGCACCTTGAGCACGACGCGAATTCAAGCCTGTGATATCTACTATAAGTACCAGCCAATCTTTCCTATTTTTTTCCTATTTGTCTACCTGTCTACCTAGTAATGTAGTACATTTGATGAGGCGATGTACAGCTTAAGGTGCAATTTGCAGAATTTTTTAGTTAATCCAAAAATTTTGCCCATGGTAGGCAATATATTTTCAGGAGACAGACTTCCCAACTCTCTGCCTTGCATGGGACATACATAGCACCAAAATATAATTCTCAGGCTGCAGGGGACATTATCATTTATATATTCTTTAAGTCCATACACTTGTAATCATTGGTTAGATATTGCAGACATATATTAACCTAATACTTCTGTACCTACCTGGTCTTCTACAAAATGCTTCAATATGGGTAAAAAGGTAAAGCAAACATTCAATATTTTCACTATATCAATAGTTGTTTTATTCTTACTTTGAAAAATAAAATATTAAAGATTTAAAAGCACTTTCCATAGATTACTGTTTTGTTTCTATCCTTTTCACTGTTTCGTCGACACTCTTCTCTTACAGCCTAGAGAAATTATTATCAAAGTAGGACTCAGTGGTGGGCAGGCCAAGGATGCTGGCCTGCTCACCACCAAGGATTTGTGTTGATATCTGGTCAGGTACTGTGGCCATTCCCATCCAGGCTGTCATTGCATATTGAACCTCGTGTTCTCACAGACTCAAAACACTAGATGAACTGTATTTACAGGACACTTTTCATTCCATGGAATGGACTTGTATGTGTGTGTGTGTGTGTGTGTGTGTGTGTGTGTGTGTGTGTGTGTGTGTGTGTGTGTGTGTGTGTGTGTTTGTGTGTGTACAAAATTCCCATAATCATATATCTATCATGCATTCTTTTATACATTAACTATCAAATCAAAGGTTGAGAACTACCTTAACGTAAATAATATTTAGAGTAATCTGTTAAAATATACTAACTTATCCTAAGGCATAAAAGGAAAAGAGAAAAATCTGACAGCTGTTAGAAAAATCTAAAACTTTTCAAATAAAAACTATTCTCACATTTCAATTACTATTTTATGGTCCCTGTGTGTGTGTGTGTGTGATTAAAAAGGTGATCAAATAATCCGCCCAAACTAGGTAAAGACCATACAGTTCTGCTTGGGTTAATGCTACCTCTCTCACCGAGAAGCTGCCGTGAGCCAGGATCGAGCTTGCAACATTTGAATTAAGAGCCGAGCACTGTACCACAGAGCCACCCCAATGCGTGTTAATGTGTATGTGTATGTATATGTGTGTGTGTTTGTGTATGTGTGCACGCACGTGCGTGCGTGTGTAGAAATATAACTTCCATTTCATGTAATGAACGTGTGTACATATATACACATCATACACTCATTATCTCACACACATCATCCATACAATCATGTGCATACATGCACACACACAAAATATATTTCTGTGCTAAATTACTTCAAAGCAATCTCTACATATACAAAAAAGCTGTGAACATTGGAAGGTTGGTGAGCCAAGCCTTAACATGAGGCATGGAGAAGCCTGGAAGAGGGTGGAGGAGTGTGCACACACCATGGTCACTCACCCACCCACCACACCACACCACACACCTTTGTACTCGTGGCCCTTCTAATCATTTACAAACCCAATCCAAAAAGGCCTGCTTTTTCAATCTTAGTATAGAAATAAAAAAATGAGATTAACCGATTCCTTAGTCCTTAAGAAATTTAACACGGACTGATATCTACAATGAAACATTTATTCAAGTGTGATGTATTCCAATGCATAGCCACATAATTAGCAAATGACTGCTGCAATCAATTGCCAACAAAATAAGTTTCTACTAAACTTAAATAACTACAATTAATTACAAAATTTTTGGAGGCCCTGTAATTTACAGATGAGTAATGAGGTGACATGAGATGACCTTGTGGGATGCCGGGTGGCAGCTGGTTGCCATGGCCATACAAACCACACTGGCAACACTGAGCTCCTCCTCCACAGGGGGTCACACCCCCGTGGCTCCCAGGCACAGGTAAGTCACAGGGGAGGGTCTTCTCCATGTCACATGGAGACCGGGACTAAACGTGAATATAAAGTTTTAACTTTGAAAAACAATGTTTAGGGCATTCACTGAATGCCTTTTAATATCTATTTTCTAGGATACAGAGCTGGGACACAAACATTTACATGAAATTAACAGTTTGGATGGACCTTAAATGTACATGAAAGTAGTTTTATAAATTAAATCAAGTCATGGGACACACTGACCCATTATCACTTAGCAACATATATTTGGTTCAGATCAACAGGAGGCAACACTTACCGACGAACAGCAGAAAGTGGGTCATCGCTCTCTACTTCCTGTGTGAGAACTTAATCTCCTTACTTAATATCATAGAAGCTAATCCTTCCTGCACGTGGCAGCCTAGCCCCCCAACCTACTACCAGTAGCTGGACACCCGTGGCCATGGGACTTAGGCCTCTCCCGAACACCAACACAGTCATCTCAACCTGACCTTTGGCACTTGGATATTCAGAGAAAATCTTGACCAAAGACACCAAGTTCACGTTCTTGTAGCCAGGCCCACGGATCTGAGACTATTGATGTCTCTCAGTCAGTACTATAGCATTGGCTCCCCATCAGCCTTGAACTTTTTCACTGTTACTGGTGACCTGTTGTCTGACGCTGGTCGCCGCATTACTGCCTTTTGACCCCCGGCTGCACTGCCTACCACAGAATCTGGGCAGACAAAGAAACAGTTTAGTACAGCATTGGTTGAAAGGAAGGCCACAAACTGAATGGATGGACAGTGTGAAAGGAACACTGGAAGAAAGATGACTGTGCATGATAGAAATGAATAGATATAAGTAGTGAATACATGAGTAAGGACGAGGCCTTGATAAACCCTTCAAGAAGGTTCTCACACATATGGTGCGACCTTTTTAAGCAAGAAGGGCAGATATGCATACCTTTTACTTCTCTCTTCCTAACCAGGCAACAAATAGACTAATAGTGAAAGCTGAAACTAGGTCAAAACATCAATGACTCCATACCTTGCAACCACCTGACTTGAGTGGCTGGGCCATAGCCTTTGTCATTTCTGGCAGCTATTCGGAAAATGATGGCAGGTTTGTTGGTGGTATCAATGTGTGCTGCTGCCAGCTGAGTGTTGAGCACCGTGCACATGTTGCTGGCACCACAGTATACACGCATAAATGCAAGGTGTGCACCTCCGCTACCAGTCTCCTGAAAAATGGTAAACATGTTCAGATCATGAAAACCTTGAAGCACGTATAAATCTATAAATTTCAATACAGAACTGTTCTCTATTCTGCCATGAATAAGAATAATAAGGAATAAAAAATCAATCAAATTCTGTGTATATCTCCCTAAGAAAGATGAGACAAGTGACATCCTCTCACCTGCTGCTGATTGCCAGCATTCTTTATTGCCAGGTAAACTGAATACTCCACAATGTCCCCAGCAGCATTCTGAGGTGGTTCCCAGGACAGGTGAGCACCTTCTGTCGACTTAGAGATCTTGATGGCTGAGGGTGCCCCAGGGTAGCCCGGGAGGCAGGTCTTGAAGGCAGACACCTCACTCCAGGGTCCTCGTCCACAGGCATTGATCCCTGCCACCCTGAACTTGTAGGCTGTACCGGGCTGTAGCTTTACTTCAACGCCGCTTGCTTTCCTCTCAGTGACCTCCCCCTCGGCATTCGTGTAAGTCTCGTTCTTGATGGCGTCCGCTTCGGTGGGGAGATAATACGCTTGTACTGTGCACACGGTTCCTCGGATAATGCCCACGTCAAACCAGTTACACTCAGGCTTCTTGGTGTCGTTCTGAAAGATGGAAATACCTTGTTTTTACCTTTTTGTTTCAGTTAACATCATAATCTCTGACTGCTATCTTCACTTACAAAACTCATATGTGTATTTCTTTATATGTGTGCGTATGATCACCTTGTCTCGGCTACTCACCTTTAGGGGGATATCAGCTCATTATATAGAAAATAGATCAACAAGAAACCATAGTTCTTTGAAATTACCAAATGATCATAATTTCTCCTCACTCCCATTGTGGTTGGCTAAGGCTTGCCCTCTTAAACATACATCGGTTCAAGGCCTACCACATATGCAGCAGAATCTACTCCCATTTAGTGGAATTTACATCTAGACAATAAGAGGTTCCCGGGTTTATAAAGTCATGAAGGAGGAGTGTCATGCACGTATCAGTCACACACAAGACACACAACTCCAAGAGAATACAACCCCAGAGTCATGATACAAATAAGTCTACTACTTAAGCAACACTAACCGTCTCTTGGGTGAGGCCGTTAGCAAAGGTTGGGGTGGGATCCTCTGTCTTGATGGTTGGTGTGGTTGTACTGAGGGAGGAGTTGATGGCGGCCGAGGCGAGGGTGGCCAAGGGATCGGTAGTGTCCCCGGCCTCTCCGCTGCTACTTGCCGTCGCTGCGCTGGGATTGGTGGGTTCAGTGATGCCGTCTGGGTCCATGGGCTCCTGTTTTATCGTGTTTTCACTGCCCTCGCCACTGACACTGTTCCCCTCCTGCCGCTTCACCTCCCCACCCTCTGAGGCAGGGTCAGACACACTGCCCTTGATTGCCTGCTTTGATCCTTCCCCAAGTTGTCCCTCACCACTGTTCTGTATTGTACTGTTGTCTGTGTTTTCCTGTGTACTGGCACCTCCGGCCGCCTGTTCACTACTCTGGTCACCTTCCGAGGGCATGATAAGACCCGCCTCGGCAGCTAGCGCAGCGAGGGCGGCGTCGGAGGTGACCGGGCCGTCCCCAGCACTTGCCAAGGAGGTGGAGGGTTGACTGGAGGTGGCTGAGCTAGTGGTGCTGGTGGTGGCATGGCTGCTGGCCTGTGAGGTCACCAAGGTCACAGTTTTCTGGCCTCCAGTCGTTGTCACTTGTACTGTTACAGGTTTGCCCCCAATGGTCAGTGCCTGGAAGATTTAGGATTACAGTTATTAAATATGGAAAGGTGAACAGGAAAGGTCACCCAGCAATCCAGGGATGGTGTGTGTCCCTTCCCTGCCTGATCCATCCCTATCACCTCCTTTATATATTCTTCCAGTGAATGAGGAAGGATATTATTCATTAATGGTTGGCAGCAATATGTTCCTTTATGAACCTGTAACATGTTCAGCAGCCTCCGTCATCCCCTGCACTTACAACACTGTGGTCAAAACAAACTTTTATCTGATACACTCTATCCCTTCATCAGTATCTCAGAACAATTCTCAGTGTACAAATATTAAAAATACACGTCTATATAATTCCCTTATCTATCTGATCTTCGATACTGAAAGTGGAGAGAGGAATCAGATGACAAAAATAGTGCACAACACTCAAAACTTTTCATATTGTGATGTAAAATATCACACAAAAATAAGTAACCAAGGTACACCATGTACCTTGAAAAACAATTTCACCAATTCAACTGATCCTCACCACACACAAAGCCATCAGGATGATCATTCAACTCTTACATTATGTGGCAAAGATATTTGATAACTGAGCAAAGGAAGAAAATCTTAGTACTGAGTATTAATGAAAATAAAATTCTGGACAAGTAAGACACCTCAATGGAAGTTCTTACTATAGCAGCAGTTTCTGCTTATGTTATCTACTGGAGGTGTGTGTGGTGGAACAGTGTGGCAAAAAAGGTGCAGTGGAACCAATCTGGCAATCTGCTGGTCAACATTCACTTGACCTTCCCACACTGATCACAGAAGCACAACTACACCCACTTGTTGGCCAGTCTGCAGAAGCCCTTGTGTTGGCACTGCAATAATCTGTCCTGAGCCTGTGTTGAGGAGTGCAGTGGTGCTTGGTGTGCCAGTTTTGGCAGCTATGGTGACCGTCTTGGTGTTGGCACCAGCCTGGCCAGCCTGGCCTGCCACAGTGATGGTCATGGGCTTGGTGATGGCCTGGGTGGTGGTGGTGCCTCCAACACCACCAGATGACACCACAATCATCTTAACACCCCCACCAGCAGACACCTGTGACCACATGATAGTCAGGGGACTCGCTCAAGGTATGCTCGGCTTCAGTTTAAAAAGGCACGGCCACAGTTGTGCACCAAGGTATCTTGAAAGTCTAAACATGAAGCTGACTAAACACTTTTGTACCAAACAACCCAAATTAATATTAACATTGCATTCCCTAAAGCTGAGAAAAATGAATGATCTAAATCTTAAGTCATATCTTCCTGAACAAACAATCATAAAGCTGCTGAATTAACATCTATACTTACACAAAACTGCTGAGGTGACACATAGCCTTTGTCTAGTCCTCACTCCAAGATTTTAGTAAAATCACCCACTACTTAAAGTAAACAAGGAGACAGCATGATTAGTTGAGAAGTCAAGTCCCGTCCCCACGAGGCAAGGCGAGTCATTACCTGTGCTGGCTGTGAACCTGCTGGCGTGGTGATGGGGGTGGTGGCAGCTGTCTGTAAGCCCCGGACGGCTGAGGCGGTTGTGACCACAATGATTTGGGAGGTCTGTGGCCGCACTCCACCAGCTCCTCCCGTGACAGGTTTTGTGATTACTATCGTTTGCTTCCCTCCAACGGTTGTGGTGCCAAGCTGGAGGAATGCCACACAGAAGGGTTATAAAGTTTTGGATGTCATATCATCATTAACTGAATCATCCAACCTTTCTATTTTTTTTTTAATAATTCCGATGTCAAACCAAACCCGTGGGCGACTTAGCCAAACATACCTGCTGCTTGGCGATAACAATATTCTGGCCCTGACCCACGGCCTTCCCTGCAGCCTGTGCGCCTGCAGGAAGGCTGAGGATCTGTCCTGCCTGAGAGGTGGTGGTGGTCATGACAGGCTTCCCAGTTCCTCCAGCCTGTGTGGTAACCAACTTGACGATGGTTGCTCCTTGTCCAGCAACGCCAGCCTTGCTCTGCACCAAATTCACCTTGGACATCTGAAAGCCACAATCACTGTGCTTAACCAACCTATTGTATAAAATAATTATAAAATCACATTTCACTGTAATTCTAATAACAAAGATCAATGTATGCAAGCACTGGTGAATCATAATTCCCTTTTATATTTTAATCCTTAATGTTGTCCTGCAGTACACTTACAGGAGTGAGGCCTTTGCTGGTCTTGACAAGAGTGACAATCTGAGGCTGTGAACCTGGCACTCCACTCTTCTGCAGGATGAACTGCTTCCCTCCAGTCGTAGACATTGTGTTTCCTTGGTTATTCAGAAACTGTAAATGGAACATATCATATAGCCGACAGGAAACTTTAAATGACTTACAAAAATTCATCAGTATTTTGAGGTCTATTCTTATAGACCCATTTTAGGTACTGACAACACAAGTTCCTATTTTCATGTTGGAGTGAAAGCTAACACATGAGACACAAACCCTGGGATCAATGGAGGAGACAATATTTTTTTCATATAATATTTCAATATAAAATATAAATCTGACATCATACACACACGTTACAGTAAATCTAATCTGAGTTACTGCGAGAAAAAAAAATCAACACATCAATTGTGGTATCTGGGAACCTTACAAATGATGGAATTCAGAAGTTGATATAGTAGAGAGCTGTAAAAATATGCTGCCCGCGTTAGACTGATACAAATAGGTAGTAATAGCATGAAAAATATCTCCTACTATAACACTCAATAATACCCCAAAAATCCACCGCCATCACCATTATCATATATCTTCTAAATAGGAGAAGACAAGGTCACACAGATTATAACAGCCTCAAACCGCCTCGTGTGGATGCTTATCTAATCACTTGCCAATCTCAAGAACAATACACCCTTGATTAGCGAGGCATGAGATACTGCACAGTCTGACACCCACTCAATGACGGTAATTAGCGGTACAAATATAGGGTCAGAAAATATTTTGAACGTTTTATGACTCCAGTAGTTATTAAATAAGAAATACAATATCTTGGTCAGTCATAAAGGCTATAGGGAATCCTCCTCTCCACCATTGATGACCAAATACAGTACTTATGTTATGTAGAGCAACTTTCTTCCACTACACTCAACCAACAGCTTGTCCTACCTGTCCTGATGGTGCCACAAGTCTGACAGTCTGGCCAGCAATGGTGGTGGCAACCTTGAGTCCCTGTGTAGACACCAGGGTGTTGGGCTGCACCACCTTCACTGTGGTGGGGGAGGCAGCAGCCCCAGTACTGGTGGTGATCTTCTGGGTGGCAGCAGCGGCGGCGGCCAGGGCAGCAATCCCTGTCATGCCGCCTTGGGAGGTGGTGGTGGTGGTGGTGGTTGGCCGCAGGATTTGTGCAGTCTGTCCCCCAGCACCGATGACCTTGATCTGGCCAGTTCCAGGCGTCCGTACACGCACAATGTTGCTGCCAGCTGCAACGCGGAGGGAGGGGCGTGATGGGTTAGTGACAGGCAGGGGACGGTTCACTACTAACAGGTGAGGGCTGGTGGCCATTAAACATGCATACATCAACTATTTTGGGCAAGTCAAAATTGTCAAAGAAGTGTAAAGGAAAAAAAGGCCCCCTCACCCCCACGAGTACCAACCTCTGATTGTCTGGGGTGAGGTAGGTGTAAGGGGGGTGGGGGCCCCAGGGGTGGCTGGCCGCAGCACAGTCTGGGTGAGAGTGATGGGCTTGCTGACAGGGGTGCCAGGGGTGGCAGGAGTGCTGGTGGGGGTGGTGGGTGTTGATGCAGTGGAGGCTGGAGTTGGAATATCATATTTTTGTATCTGTGGGCATAAATAATAGTTGGATGTAAAAGCAGGTGTAGGAGAGATTTGAAAAACTTTCTTCCTCACACACTTGGGTGTAACACTTCCTGAGTGAAAAATATTGCCCTTGTCATAGTAAATAATGACCACAGTGACCACAAGCTGCATGCATTTTAAGGTACAAAAATTTTATAAAGCAAACAATAGAAAATCATATTCAATTAAGTAATATCCACACATAACAATCTATTGATCTTTATATCCAGCATTAAGGACACTACAAACAGTGATTGGAATGTCTAGCTGCCTAACCAACCAGCCGGCCACCCACGTGAACACAAGGTGGACACTCCCATCACACATACTTAACCAGCACAGACAAGCAAAGAAATTTTCATGGCTTAACAGTTTTTACATGGTCAATATTCACCCCAATAACTGTGATAAATGACCACATCTTTGTTGTTTCAGACCACGGCCTCTCTTACAGTTACTTGTAAATCAATCAATCCACGACTCTCCATTGTATTTCAGTTTCGATCAATTAAAACAAGGCTGCCATTACTACTACTATTAACACAGCAAAGTGTGCATATCTACAACGCCAGCGCCATGTGGTAATGTATACTAATCAACACTAGCTTTACATTACCTTCATTCACATTTTCTAGTCAACTTCATTATAACCACCTATCATCTCTAAATGACAGTCCTACCAAACAGTGACAGGTGAAGTGCAGTACTTGCCTGCAAGAGGTAGGCATCAGCAGTAGGTGTGGCACCCCAGCACACCTCCAGGGTTGAGGTGGAAGCCCTCACCAACTGCACACGCCCTGGGGAGCCTGGCACACTTGTCTCCAGGTACCACAGGTCCTTGCAACACACCTGTATCAGTGGCCAATTAACAATCAGCATTAATTTCTACTTGCTTAACAATAACTAGTTCATATATAGTAACCTGCTATGTGAGCAATCAGTATTTGACATCAGGTAAACTAATATTAGAGCAGTGGTTCTTAACCTGGGTTCCATCGAACCACAGGGTTTCATTGAGTCAGTCTCAGGGGTTCAGCAGAGGTCAAGAATTCTAAGACTATTTTCAACAAAAGGTAAAAACATTCATCCACAAACATTTCAAAACACATTCTTTCTTTAGTAACATTCATCACGGTGCGTCAGATTCCATACTATTTGGATAAAAGTAAATGCCTAAATGTGGTTATTAGTAACCCGCTCGTATTATTCATGACGTCACGAAGGGTTCGGTGAATGCACGGATGAAGCTTGCAGGGTTCAGTACCTCAATGAAGGTTAAGAACCACTGTATTAGAGTATGATTGATTACATAGCAGTATACTACCACCTATGTTAAACCTTGAGAGAATGAAGAGTGAAGAGTTTGTGAATAAAATGTAATATATTTTGATAAGCTCCAAGATGTCCTTCCCCAACAAGCAGTCACCTGATTGTTCCATGCTTTCCTGTAGCCGTCTCTGCCTGACCACACAAAGAGGCGGGTGTGGATGCCAACCGAGCAGTGGCCGGCCCTTGCACGTGGCATCTGCTCCTCAAACTTGTCCATCAGAATGTCCTCCCATCCCATAGACTCTGAAGGGCAAGGAATTCTATTAAAATTGGCCGGTGAGATTCCTCAAAGAAGATAATTAAGGAAAATTAGGTTCCAACCACTAGTAATTAATATGGCATTTGTCTTCTCTTCCAGAAACTGAAAGGGTAAAAAAATGTTAACATGGTATTTTTTTTCAAGAAACCACAGCACATACCTAAATTCAAACAAGCCAGAGTATTGGTACACTTCCACTCTGACTTCTCATTGATGGGTCCCTTCACCTCCTCCATCAACAGAGGCACCCACCCACCAAACACAAACATGCGTTGGCCGAGCAGCGTGGCCGAGTGCAGGGAGCGTGGCAGAGGGTGTATCCCACTCACTGTCGGTCGCTCCCAGTTCATGGTGTCTGAAAGTTTCCATCACACATTTGTCAGTCAGAATGGAAAAGAACAGGAAAGTTAAGTGTGTGGTGCTATATAGAACAAGGTTGCGGAATGTGTTGAAGATAAAAATTGTAACAGGTGTGCGAGTTAGTATTAAAAGCATGAAAATGACATTGCCTGGTAGACAAACGAGGCAAATATTAGGATAAAAACATGACAAGCCAGACTGCAGCACCAGAGATAAAATAGTGAGAATAAATGAGACATAACAACACAAACAGACAAATAACTGACTAAATATCCTACTTAGCACAAGAAAAACTCTTTACTTATGTCTAAGATCCACAGGTCTCCAAGTCGGGTGCCGCTCATGCCTCCATAAATCACCAGCTTGGGTTTATCCTTGCTTGTGTACGCCACTCCTGTGTGTGACTCTCGTGGAGGCGGTGGTGATCCATAGGTGTCGGGAATATCCCATGACATGACGTTGGAGTTTGACCTCAGCTCCAGTGTGTACAGGTCATTAAGGTACCTGAGGACGTATCAATACAAAATGTTACGGCTACATATTGACACCTGTAGCGTCACCATTATTATACGGTAGCTGAGTTTATGTTGTATATATATTACGACAAGTGTCAGAATGAATAAAAACATAGGAAGGCAATGTGTAAGCAAGTCTAGGAGCTTATTATTTTCATATGAACACACACACAAAAAAATATATAAATTACTTTGGGATGTTATTCTTTGGATCCTCGCTATCATTGGCCAGACCACCAAAGAGAAAGACCTTGTTGCCAATGAGAGTGAAGGAGTGTCCCAGGCGAGGGCAGGGTGGAGGGCCGTTGCGTGGGAGCCGAGGCTTGACACGCTTCCACTCCCACCTCGACGCCTGGAGCTCATACAGTTCATTGCTGCAAAAAATGGGAATTACTTGTCACCCACTGAACACTATACTCGTGCATGACCTGAATGTGTACTGCGACATAAGACAAACATAATAAATGCATACACATGAAGGAATGGTGAGACAAATTAAATATTGGCTACACTTTTGAAGTATGCATAGACACGCAGATAAATTGTGAAGCTCAATTTCCAAGAGCAGTCTATCTCCTTGAATCTCAACCTCTGATCCCAGTTGGTACAAGGGAATGATAACTATAACAAATCTGCAAATTAAAAAGCTCACTTACACACAGAACTCATGTAATAATTATTTCTCACAGCAATACCTAATGCAAGTCATGGTAATGTAGAAATTAAGTAAAAAAAACAACATAAATCAAGCTAGACACACCAGTCATGCCATGATAGACTTGTTACACACTTATATCTCACTATGCACCCCACATGAAGCCACATCAATGTAGTGTAGTGTTTAACTAATGACTGTACACTTGCTGGAGTGGGTCTGGCCGGCCTCACCTGTACTTGCCGTACTCCACCATGCCACCAAAGACAAGGATGCGGGTCCCATCCACCACAAAGCCATAGGCAGCACATCCTGGAGGTACATCTCCCTTCACAGGTGGCACGAACCACTGGTTGGTGGCTGGGGGACAGAATGGTGCAGTAGTAAGGGTGTGCTTAACTGACTCAATCCTACCCTATGTCTACCTAAGAACAGTCTGTGGTTCTGTTACTGTTTGTAAAGAATGCATAATACAAAAGAACAGACATCAGAAGGCCTGTTGATCTATAACCAAGGTACGTCTGAGTGAAGGGAATAACTAATAAAGAATTGGTGAATTGTAAGGTAATAGAAGAAAGAAAAAAAATATATAAACCAACATTAAACAAAACAAGCCCATCTAATCTCCCATTAAATTCAGGTTGTCAAATGTAGCACCTGAGGTAACTAAAGCTCGTTGAATTAAGTTATAATGTGAATAATATATTTTATCATAACTATTAAATAGATAACAGATTCAATTCACCAGTGACTATATATATATATATATATATATATATATAATATATATATATATATATATATATATATATATATATATATATATATATGAAACAGAGACATGGCTTGTCACACAACCATAATTAAATAATAGGTGGAAAATAACCACAGGAAACCATCGTAAACTGCAAAGATGGAGGGAAACAGTTTGCTATACCAACGAAGCGATATGACCTTTACAGCTCATGTAGTAACCCACTCACTGCATGACCTCATTGGTAATTAAAATAGCAACAAGAAATGCTACAGGAAGTGATTCTGCTACACTTCATAGCATTATTTAACCTGTTCCTCACACCACCACCACCACCACTATATCAGTAATTGGCAAGGTACACATCCGACCCCTCTATTTATTCAACGCTACACGTAACGGGGATCATAAACACCTCATCAAACAGCCGTATGTGACAGTATAAATAAGAATCTCCCCGGCTACAGCCACAGCAGACGCCTGATAGTGGCTGTTCTTGTCACCGGCTCACCGCTCCACCTCCCCGCCACTGCTGCCGCTTCTCGCATCCCACCAAATGTACTGGGCTTAAAATAATTTCTACTCACAAGTGAATCAACACCTGAACAACATAAACTACAAACCATCCTCGTATAAACATATTAAGAAGTATACTCCCAATATATTTATTAAAGCGATAAGCAGAAAAATAAAGGGATAAATTATTCCACAAGCATTTAGTATTTATATAAAAACTCGGGCAAAAAAAAAGACCACTCCGGCAGGTTCATCCGTGGTAGGAGAAGGGGTGCATTATCCCCCTTCCCCCTTCCTCATGTCAAGGTCAGCTGGCAGGATAGCAGTTAGCAACATGTTCAAGCATAAACAAGTTATATGATATGCTTGGCCACTTCCACCAGTCCTCGCCTTGTCCCTGCCTTCTGGTGAAATAGTCTGCTATGCAACGACTATATAGCGATCAGATTATTATTTTTAATTGCCCCTTAGAAAAAGAATGTAGACCACTGTGCAAACGCATTTATACAGTTTAAACAATATTTCAGGTTTGAGTATCGGTAAGCAATATACGTAAGTTAATAAATCAATGAATAAACAACATAACCCTTCTGACAAGACAACTCGGACAGTTAAAATAAAACATACAAGCATAGCACAGTTCTAACAATTAAGTAATACAAACAATTGTAAGGGAAATTAATATCACTAACTAGATTCCCATCAATAACATGTCCGTTAGGGTGTGCAGGAAAAATATAGGTAAGAGTTGTAAGGTTATATTTATGTGGGCAGATTAATGTTGCGAGTTTTGTGATCTGGCAGCGGCGGAGCGAGCAGTAGTCTGCCTCCCCTGCTGAGGCTGTTCTCCGCCGCCCTGCTTTGAAAGCGCGGGAACCTGGGACGCCATTTCGCGCCAAGAGAACCTGACCATGACTACCAACCCGCTCGTCCATCAAAATATTGGGATAATCCAACACATACTTTCACTCTCAAATACTAGCTGAAGATACACCTTCACGTGGTAATACGTTAACTACTACCGGAGATGTGTTTGGCCTACGAGATCTTTCTTACAATGTAATGTCATTGATATTCTTGTATTAGTATTTTAGATTAAATGTTCATTAACTAGTTTATTAGCGATAAGTGGTAACGAACCAGATACACATTTTCAAAGAACGTATCAATGCAACTACTTATAAATGACAAAGTTGTACTGCATGACATTTAATCAGTCTGGTTGTTCATATACAAAAATAATAATTGTGAAACCCTGACATAGTGATAATAAATCAAGGTCGTCCAAGAACGAAGCGTAAGTGAATGGAGAAGTAATGATTAAAGTTTTTGTTAAAAGGTCTAGGTACCCGAGACACGCCATTCCTTCACATTATTACTAAATCATTAAGTCCCGTTTGGGAGCCAGCAGTAAGCAGTGCCTTTCACTGATGTACTGTACAGTGGCGGAGCAGTTGGTCGTCCTGGGTGACCTCGGAGCTGACAAAGGGCTGTTCCCTTCACCTCCCCCTCGGAGAAAAATAGATGCGGCTGTTCCCTCCAGGGCGTCACAGCGGCTGTTCCCTCCGCCTTCCATACTCCATCCTCTCTTCCTATCTGCTTTTCTGTCGTCCTATTCTCCACTAACAGTCTCAAATAAGTCCATTTTACAAAAATGAATATGTTAGTTAAACTTTTTACGCTCACAGCAAGGTTATAATCACTGTCTATGACTTGAAATTAGGCACAATCTCCTTGTACCATCCCCGGATGGACAACATAAACAGAAGAACGTCAAAGCCAGGACGCCATGTTGGAAGCCCGGGACGGGCCTATCTTTGTCTCAAATTACTCCTCGTAAGTCTATCGCACCGTCACGGCAACGAGTCCTACGCATAGAATATAGATTTCGTGATAACTGAGGGTGGTAGTGGAAGTTCTTGGGACACGGGGATTCAAATGGCAGCTTGACAAACAGTGCTACCCCAGCTGTCCATAGGGGGCGGCCATCTTGGAAACTTTCAAAACAAACAATCGCACAGTTACACTTTAACAGTTTACTCATCCCCATCGTCACTATACACTCTGACCTAACACGTAGGTGGTTCAGCATCAAGCCCTGAACCCTAGATAATGTGTGAAGGAGAGTGTGAGGGTGTGTGGGGTGCGGGAAGCCAAGGGGAAGTAGCACTGAGTCCAGATCACTAACCTGTGTTATAGACGTGTAGCTCGTCCACTATTCCTTCATTACCGCCTCCAAACACAACCATCAGGTCCTTGATAGCCACTGCACGATGTCCATGTCGCGGTCTAGGCTGTAAGCCCGTCGTATTAGTGACCCGCTTCCACTTAAGAATGGGCGCAGCCATACTTGCCTTGATGCATCTTCGAAATGTTTTCTGCTAGCGGCGGCGGCGCCAGTGAGGCCCAGATGAGGCGCGCCAAGCGCACTCACGCCCGCCACCTTAAACTTACATCCTACTTCACTTATCTATTTCCTTCTTACCATCATTTATGCGATGTAAATACTTTAACCATTATAGCTTCACTTACTAACAAAACAAGATTGATGCATGCAGCTATGCTATATTATTCGTTCACAGGGTGACTCTTACGTGCCTTATGAGTGATTGCAGTTTTACTACTGTCTTCAATGACTTTTCCTCGAGAACTATCGTATCTGGTCATTTATTCCACCTTTTGATAACAATATGCGTGAAGAATAATTTTTTGGGGTCAGTCTTACCTGTCGTTTGAAGTGACTTAAGTGTAAGCCCCTGAGTGTTGCTACTCTGCAATTACTATTAGATAATTCTTTATGCTTCAATCTCGGACTCTTGGAATTATTACTAAAAAAAACAATACATCTTACCGTTTTTTTTAGTATAATATCAAAATATATCATACTGTACTGTGACACTAAAAAAATTATAACTGTACTTATTATTAAAACACGCTTACAAAGATCATAATCGAAACCAAGCCATCATAACTGAATGTCTGCATGCGGCAGGGAAAGTTTTCCCATCATTGGAAGCCATCTAGATTATCTAGCTAATCAGTTTAGAATTATAATGCGCAATCTTGGAATTTTTATTTATTTTTGTATGCTCTTCCAATTCTTCCAGAATCCATCAGCTGCATTTTCTGCAAACTCATGTGATATAGTGGTTTTTTCCATCAACAAGCATAGTGAATCAGAGTGTGCCCTGTAACCAAACTGTGAGGACACACCATCTCTCTCACCCGGAATACGTAAGTATTATTGCACCAATGCAGTGTGTGTTATTCATCTGCATGAATTGTAATATGTAGATAGAATTTGATGTCACTTGAGAAGTTAATTACATGTTTATTAGATTGAACATATAATGTGTGGTATTGGGAAGTAGTGGTAGTGGGAGCCGTGATGCATTTGACATAACGAACAAAAATGTGTTTGTTCAGGTGCGGATCTAAATTACTAACATTCCTCAACGACTCGACGCCATCACGCTGTCCTATTCGACACCTTGTGCACTAACATCAATAAAACAAGTTACTTTGGTGCAGCTCTTCAAATAAAGGCATAAATTACATCCAATTAGCGTTACTTCTCGATAGTTCTTTTTTTCTTCAGAGTGGAAGGAATCTTCGCTACCTTGAGACTGCTGCCCTAGTTCAAAGCATATCTTATCTTTATCGTTATATGCGTCCTTGACCTATATGATTTATTCACACTACATTCATCTCATAACAAGTTTCCACATACTATGACAAGTAAACTAGTGTAAAGGGTTGTACGGCATCACTAGCATCCTTATCATAGAGGTACTAGTACATACATGGAATAGAACATATTAAGATATTCTATTTTTATTTACTTTTCCTTGCCTGTATTATTCACAAAGGCTGGATCTCACTTCTCGTCGATGTAACAAATTTATATACAGCGTTAAGTTTGTCATTTCGCCTCTATATCAGGAAGCGTGTTGTGTAATTCAGTAAGTACATTTTTTTTTATAGCTTCGTTAAATGCAAAACCATTTTCATTCATTTTGCAAACTAAGTGCATGTAAAAATAGTGTAAATATAATGTTTCAAGTTCGGTCTAAATCAGCGGTTCACAATTTGTTCTCTTCTGTCCAACCCAGAACAAAACGTGACTTCCTCTGTGGCCACCATTATGCGTAATTCTTGTATGTTTGATCATTAATAGCAATAATTAACCAATGCAATGATGTCAGGACCTTCAGAAGAAGTGCATAGCAGAAAATTTAATTAAAACACCTATTTTTCAAATTATTACAAGGACCTAATGAAGACACTTAATTTTATCATGATGTTTTATTATTTATTAGATAACAACACGCCACTTGAATATAAGTCAACAAAAAACTAAAAAAATAGATCAAAATTAAAAATGAGTATTCATGAAAATAAAGGTTAGAGTGGCGAATGCATCTATGAAAAGTATGGTGTGCACTCGACTTGCGACCCACCCCCATCATCTGTGTGGTGCTTTATAACCAGCCGCTGCACAGTTGATTGAATATCAGGAAGCAGAGGCAACCTACACTCAGTATCACTCAGCCTGTCTGTGGTGAGTCATTACACATCTCTACGCCTATAACTTTTTTTTTATCACAACTTCAAATTATGAGTTATTTCTCCAGATTTTAAGCAGGTAGGAATGGAGTACGTTATGTGAATGAGGAGTATGTTCTTCACATCCATTTGTTCATCCCATAAGCCACGTCGTGTTAGTTATTCATCCTTACAATGACCTTTAGTTCCCTGTGATCACTTCCACATTTCTAGATTTATTGTCAATATCGATGTGGTAGATTTCCACCATTACGATGTGAATTAAGAGCACACCCTTGATGTTGTATTGTGTTTATATTATGTGTTTCTATTAATTACATCACACATATGTAGATAATTAAACTCATAATAAGTTTGGTTTAACTTACAATACTTTCTGTAAACATAGACCTGATAGAAAACGAAGCCAAGTGATACCAAACGAGAGAGAATGGTTAGTTGAAAAGGGTAACGTAAGTAATAAAACTATTTCATAACTACTCTATATTAACGAAAGTACTTACATGAAAACTACCTATTATGCTTTCAATAAATTATCAAAAGAAATTATGAAGCGTGTGTGTTGTGGGGATGGGGGGCGGGGAGTCAATTTCGCTGTCCAATTACGTGCTTCATATGGCACTTCCCGTGAGTTCAAGGTGATACGCCACGCAAACTATGAAGACGATCTCTCTCTCTCTCTCTCTCTCTCTCTCTCTCTCTCTCTCTCTCTCTCTCTCTCTCTCTCTCTCTCTCTCTCTCTCTCTCATTATATATCCAGAACTATTAAAAAAAGAGGTGTTTAATGATGATTTTGATGACAATTATAGTAGTAGTAACAGTAGCAGTATCATTATTATTATCATTATTATCATTATCATTATTATCATTATTATTATCATTATCATTATCATTATCATTATTATTATTATTATTATTATTATTATTATTATTATTATTATTATTATTATTATTATCATCATTATCAACTCATTTATGTATCCACTAATTGATCTATTTTCCTTCGCTTCTCTATTTATTTCTCTTCCTCATTACTGAACGCATACACGAACCTACACGCGTCAACACTACCATTCTAATACCACAACATAAAGCTGTAATATATCCCTTATAAACCATACTTCATTTTATTTCATTTTATTTCATTTTATTTCAACTGATTAATTTTCGATATATGTGTGTTATGAGTTAGTATGTATGTGCTTCTTTTAATAGTATTGTAAAGTCAAATGTATGTATATCCTTTAATTAATACTATTTCTAATGACCTCCCACCATAAAGATTTTTTCATATGTGCAATTTTACAATAAAGTGTATCTTATCTTCTCTTATCTTATCTTATTATTCTCATAAACCTGCATATTTCGTTTTCCAGAAAGTGAGCCGTAAAAATGGTGAACTACAAGCATTTGGCTAAGATCGTGGGTGTGTGGGTGGGCGTGATAGTGGGCGTGATGGTTCTTCTGCTGACGGTGGCATTGGTTCGAACCCTCACCCTAGAGGTAGGTGATATGTGGCCTTGGGGTGTTAAAGTGTGTAGAGTTCATGGCTAGTGTGTATAGGATGTTGCTATGTATGTGTATGTATGTGTATGTATGTAATGGGCGTGACTGAATATTATCTTTGTTATGATTGTTTGAAAGTTATCATTATTATTATTATTATTATTATTATTATTATTATTATTATTATTATCATTCAAGAAATCAGTCAGTCAGTCAGTCAATCAGTGAGTAAGCCAGTCGAGTAATCAATCAGTCAGTCAATTTGTCAATCAGTGATCAGTCAGTCAGTATAGTCAAATATTTGTTTACTAACCTCTACTCATTATATTCAGTTAGTGTTAATGGTCAGTCAGTAAATCAAATAAGTCAGTCAGTTAGTCAGTCAGTCAGTCAGTCAGCTCATCAGCAAGCTACCAGTCATTTAAGTATTTTATGAGACAACACCTTTACTCATTCATTCAGTCAGACGGCCAGCTATCTAACCTTCAGTAAGTGAGTCAGTGAGTCAGTGAGTCAGTCAATCAATACCGAATCAGTCAACCAGGTAACGACTCATTATTTTGATTAATCTTTCATTCAGTCAGTCAGTCCAGTAAGTCAGTCAGTCAGTCATTCATTTCAGTCACCATGCACTGAGTGAGAGAGAGAGAGAGAGAGAGAGAATGAGAGAGAGAGAGAGAGAATCGTGTTCCCTTCCTAACACAGAATCTCTCCCACACGCTTCTTTCTTCTCTAGTAGCGCTTTCCCCTCTTTCCCCTCTTTACCCTTCTGTTCTGACCCTCTCCCTTCCTCCTCCCTTCCTTACCATTTACTCTCTTTTCCCTTCCTTATCATCTGGTTCCCTCGCCCTCTCCCTTCACGCTGGGCTCAATATTTTCAACGTCCACCTCTCCCTCCCCTTCTCTCTAATCTCGCATTCATTATCATAAACATTGTCTTCTCTATCTGTCTTGTGAACTTTCTTTGTCTGTGTGTGTGTGTTTGTGTGTATGTGTGTGTATGTGTGTGTGTATATGTGTGTGTGTCTGTGTGTTTAACTTTTACTTCTTCCTTCCTTTTGTTCCTTCCTTCCTTCCTTCCTTCCTTCCTTCCTTCTAATTTGTCCTTGTATTTGTGTGTGTTCATTCATTCATTATTTATTTCTCTCTCTCTCTCTCTCTCTCTCTCTCTCTCTCTCTCTCTCTCTCTCTCTCTCTCTCTCTCTCTCTCTCTCTCTCTCTCTCTCTCTCTCTCTCTCTCTCTCTCTCTCTCTCTCTCTCTGTGTTTCATCCGTTCAGTTTTTATTTTTATACATTTTAGTGTGTGTATGTATGTGTGTGTGTGTGTGTGTGTGTGTGTGTGTGTGTGTGTGTGTTTGTATATTCTCTCCCCTCATTACGTATTCTCCTCCCACCCTTGTCATCATCCCCTTTCTTATTCTCAGCATCTCCCTCTTCCCTTTCTTCCTTTGTTCCCTCACCCTCTACTCTCTCTCTCTCTCTCTCTCTCTCTCTCTCTCTCTCTCTCTCTCTCTCTCTCTCTCTCTCTCTCTCTCTCTCTCTCTCTCTCTCTCGCTTCCTGTATATCATCCATTTTTACTTCTTTTACGTTTATTTTTTTCTCTCCAACGTTTGTTCAAAAAAAAATCACACATTTTCTTATTGGACGAACTGAGAGAGAGAGAGAGAGAGAGAGAGAGAGAGAGAGAGAGAGAGAGAGAGAGAGAGAGAGAGAGAGAGAGAGAGAGAGAGAGAGAGAGAGAGACACACACACACACACACATACACACACATATAAACACATTTCTTCCACTTGTGCAGGATTTCGACTACCAAGAGACTGAATTGGACCCCGGGGCAAGGGACGAGTTACCTGAGAGCTACCTGAAGGGGCTGCCGCAGGTGATGGCCCGCGCTCTGTCCATTGCCACCGTGTCCCTCTCCCCGGGGAACTTTGACGTGGAGGAACTGCAACGCTTCAATGATTTCTTAAGAGAGAGTAAGTGTAGTTTTGATAAAGTGGTGGTGGTGGTGGTGGTGGTGGTGGTGGTGGTGGTGGTGGTTCTTTCTCTATCCCTGTTTTCTCTTTCTCTTTCTCTCTCTGTTCTCTGGGGTTTTTTTTCTCTGTCTCTCTCTCCCTACCAGTGAAGGTTATTCCATTATTGTTGTTATTATTATTATTATTATTATTATTATTAGTAGTAGTAGTAGTAGTAGTAGTAGTAGTAGTAGTATCATTGTTGTTATTATTATGATTTTTAGTAATAGTTTAGTTTGTGTTCGAAAAATTAACATCTATTTAGTACATTACGTTTAATTATCCATCTATCATTTTGTTATAAGTATTCATTTATTTTGTTTATTAGTATTTACATGTTTGAACCTGACTGAAAATGGTTCTCTCTACCCTACGAAGGAAGGTTTGGTTGACATAATGAAGGGCTCCAAATAGTGTATATATAAAGTACACACGAATACGTACAATGTATAGAATTGGGACGTCTATGTATAGTTTTTCATTTATTTTTTGATCTGCGTGCTGTATTTCATTTATTTATTTATTTATTTATTGATTATGTGGAAATTCAAACTCTGCTGGCACATATTTTATCATTTCTCGTCTTGGTTGTTACAGTTGATATCACAATTCTCGTGTCGAAAATTATCAAATATATATTCTTGGCCTAGATTCACTATAACTTTCAAGAACAAACGTGCATTGGAATGTGTTAAGTTGTGTGTGTGCGTGTGTGTGTGTGTGTGTATATGTGTGTGTGTGTGTATATATGTGTGTGATAATATATGATGTTCACTGTATACATTACCTTGTGGATTAGTATATATACATTATACAATAGAAGAACATTAGAATTTATTCAGCGCCTTAAAAGTTCATGCTTCCTGTGACGGAATTATTCATTATGACCTTTCTCGGCATGTGACTTAAGCCAGAGTACCCCCCCCCACCCTTACCCTACCCTACCCCTCCTTCCATTCCCTCCCCTTCCCTCCCTTCCCCTCCCTTTGCATATGTCCTCTATTCCTTCTTCTTCATATATGTCTTCGTTTTCTCCCTTTTTTTCATATCTACTTATCTTTGCTCCCTTTCCTCCCTTTCTCTCTCCCTTTCCATCCTTTCCTTCCTTCCTTCCTTTTCCATCCTTTTTCCATCCTTTTTCATATATCCAATCTATTACTTCCTCCCTTTTATTTTCATATCTCCCTACCTTCTCTCCCTTTCCTCCCTCTCTCTCTCTCTCCCTTCCCTCCCTCCCTCCCTCCCTCTCTCTCTCCCTTACTACCCTTCATTGTTTATTGACGTGCATCTCTCTCCCTCATACTCATACTCTCACCTCTCCCTCATTTACCTCTCCCTCTCCCTCACTCACTCACTCACCTCTCCCTCACTCACACTCATATCTCTCACTCTTCTATATTCATCTCCTGTTTTCCTCTCCTCTCTCTCTCTCTCTCTCTCTCTCTCTCTCTCTCTCTCTCTCTCTCTCTCTCTCTCTCTCTCTCTCTCTCTCTCTCTCTCTCTCTCTCTCTCTCTCTCTCTCTCTCTCTCTCACTCCCCTGCTATCTACCCTACATACTATACCTTTCCCCACTCATTCCCACTCCTCACACTTCACTCTCTCCCTCTCTTCCTGTGCAATACCTCACTTTCCCCTCTCTCTCTCTTTTCCTTATTCAGTTTAATCCTCTTTTGTATTATTCCCATTCTGTTCCCTCCCTCCCTCTCTCCCTCCCTCTCATCTACTCCCTCCCTCTCCCCCTCTCTCATCTCCCTCTCCCTCTCTCCCTCTACAGGCTTCC
The DNA here is from genome assembly GCA_029783475.1 of Metacarcinus magister. NCBI lineage: Eukaryota > Metazoa > Arthropoda > Malacostraca > Decapoda > Cancridae > Metacarcinus > Metacarcinus magister. The sequence goes on from JAPQNM010000023.1 coordinate 2,785,196, forward strand.
CCAACGTGTTTAACTCCTCCATGATTGAGGTGGAAGTGGTCAACAAACTTTCACTTCTCCTAACGATAAAGGTGAGTGCATGTGACCTGACCTGACCTGACCTGACCTGGACGTGACCTGATTTTGTCTCAGTCTGCCATATAAACACACTTATATTTTTATTCTTCTCTTATTCTATCTCTTTAGTCATCATAATAGTAATAATAATAATCATCAGTAATACACAAGACGCAAAATTATATGTATACCTAATCCTATACGTACATGAGTCTGTTTATGTATGTGTTTGTATACCCAGATATGTATACCTGTATGTATGTATACTTTTTTTTTTTATACATACATTAAAGAGTACATGTATACTTGTATGTGTATGTATACTTTAACAGGGCCGCCACGATGACTTCCTGCCCTACTTGTTGATGGGACACATGGACGTGGTGCCCGTGGATAAGGAGAAGTGGACTGTTGATCCTTGGGGCGGCCACATCCTGAAGGACTCCACCACGGGCGAGTCCTACATCTGGGGACGCGGCGCTATAGATAATAAAGTGATCGTAATTGTGAGTGTCCGTGTGTGTGTGTGTGTGTGTGGTGTGTGTGTGTGTGTGTGTGTGTGTCTTCCTCACCTTAACACTCCTTCCCTTGCCAACAAAGTCCTTCACTCCTTCAGAGGTTCCTGCATCCCCTCTTCCAGGAGTCAAAAATCAGGCATCTTATCCCTTCCCTCGTCCCAGTTTCTCTTATTTTCCTCTAAACTCTATCAGCTTTATCCCTTTCTATTTCCTTAAGTCACCCATAATATTACCCCTCATGCCCTTTGTCTTATTCCCTTATTTCTGTATTTTCTTCCTTATCAAACCTTTATTTTATCCCTCAAGTTCTTCATTAAGTCGTCTATACTTATTCCCTACAAACCTCTAGTCATCTATAGTCATCCTCAAGTCTCTATTTTATGTTATCTACTCGTACCCTCACACCGTTTTCTGTTTAAGTTGTGTCTCCCGTTTTCTTCCGTTGCAGGGTATACTGATGGCGCTCGAGTACCTGGCCAAGACGGGATTCCAACCGGAGAGAAGTTTCTACGTGGCTTTTGGGCATGACGAAGAGGTGGGTTGTTGTTGTTGTTGTTGTTGTTGTTGTTGTTTTTCTTCTTTATTTATATCTATCTTTTTTTTTTCTCTCCTTGGTTTCGTCCTTGTTCTCTTAATTATTATCATCATCATCATCATCATCATCATCTTTTTCTTCTTCCTCAATTCCACTTCCTCCTTCTTCTTCTTCTTCTTCTTCTTCTTCTTCTTCTTCTTCTTCTTCTTCTTCTTCTTCTTCTTCTTCTTCTTCTTCTTCTTCTTCTTCTTCTTCCTCTTCCTCTTCTTCCTTCCATGTCTCTTTGTCCTCGTTCCCTCCCCTTCAGTCTCTCATTCGTCGTAACGCACATTTTCTTTTTTTTCTCTCTCTTTTTAACCTAACTCTCCTTTCATCTACTTCCCCCACCTCTTTCTCTTTCTCTCTCTCTCTCTCTCTCTCTCTCTCTCTCTCTCTCTCTCTCTCTCTCTCTCTCTCTCTCTCTCTCTCTCTCTCTCTCTCTCTCTCTCTCTCTCTCTCTCTCTCCTTTTCTTTTTCTTCTCAGTTTTCCCTCCTCCTCCTCCTCCTCCTCTCTCCTCCGTTCTGCTGCCTTCCCAGAATTTCTTAAATTATAAAATATCACCGGTTTTTTAATCAGTAAGGTAAAACAGAGTCTTCTAAAACTAGAGGCTGCCTTCTGTTTAACACACACACACACACACACACACACACACGCACACACACACGCACACGCACATGCACACACACTCTCTCTCTGTCTCATACACACATACATACATACACTCACATAATTAACACGTAACTACTAAAGAAATTATTCAAAAAAACACTTCAAATTGTAGTATAATTTAACCTTATGACCTCTTTAGGCAGGATAAGGATTGGGAGGAAGGATTGGCGGACCAGTATACGTCTCGGTCTAGTGGTTGTGGGTTCGAATCCTGAGTGTTACAGTATATGGAGATGTAGTAGCATGTAAGAAGCATTATATGTTTGTGTGACCTTTCTGATTAGTCTTAGTGGTCACCGTTTCTCTCTCTCTCTCTCTCTCTCTCTCTCTCTCTCTCTCTCTCTCTCTCTCTCTCTCTCTCTCTCTCTCTCTCTTTTTTTGTTTTCTTTATCTCTATCTCGCTCTCTTTCTTACTCCCGGTACAGGTGCGAGGTGAGGAAGGAGCAGGTCACATTTCCCGCCTCCTGCAGGACCGTGGCGTGAAGCTTGATTTCATCCTAGACGAGGGCATGCCGGTGGTACAGGACGTGATCAAGGGCGTGGACAAACCCGTGGCTGCGTGAGTACACCTACACAACCACACACACACACACACACACACACACACACACACACACATACATACTACACGAAATTATTCACCTATTCACCTTCTTCGCCTTCTTCAGGATTGGCGTGACGGAAAAGGGCTGGCTGAGTTTAAAGCTAGAGGTGGAAGGGCCTGGTGGACACTCATCTATGCCGCCCATGGAGTCAGCCGTCACCCGCCTCTCAAGGGCCCTCGTCGCCCTTGCAGACAACCCCCAGCCGTCAATGTTTGGTTATGGGCCTGATAGTGATCTTCTGGCCTACCTCGCCCCTAAGGTATGAAGGAAAGGCATGGGTAGTTTGGTAATTAAGTGATTAGTTTGTTAGTTGATTGCTTGTTTAGTCAGTCAGTCAGTCAGTCAGTCAGTCAGTTAGTTAGTTAAATGATAATGATAATAATAATAATAACAACTATCATCATCACACTGCTACACCAATACCTACTTTTTTTTCTTTCTTTTTTATAAATATACATACAAATACAACCTTTTATTTCAATCCCTAAACCCCATTACAAACTTATCCATCTTCCCTTCTCTTCACCACTCCTTCCTTTCCTCCTGCAGGCGTCGTGGCCCTACAAACTGGTCTTCTCTAACATTTGGCTCTTCAAACCTGTACTGAACTACGTATTAAGTGCCAAGAGAGAGACAAACGCCCTGATCCGTACAACTACCAGCGCAACCATTGTCCGCGCAGGTGTGAAGGTAAGGTATGGGAACGGGAGGATAGGGTTAAGGGGAGGAAGGGAAATAGGGAAGTTTAAAAAAAAAAAAAGTAAGAATTGTCACCCTAATATAAGTAAGGGAAGAGAAGAATAGGTAAGTAAGGGGAAGAGGAAGGAGGAGAGGGGAGAGAAAGGGGGAGAAGATAAAGGAGCGACACCTCTGCTATTATTCTTCGGTGATGGGTCAAAGAAAATGGGAGGTTGGGGGGGGAGAGGGGAAAGGGGAAAGTACTGCAGTCCTAGTGTGGGTCAAGGTCAGTGAGGGGAAGGGGAGAGGGGAGAGGGGTGAGGGGTGGATCAAGTGAATGGGGAAGTATATAGGTGGGAATAATAGTAAGGAATAGGGGTGGGTGGAAGAGTGGGAAGGGGAGAAGGAATGGGAAGAGAAGGAGAAAAGAAAAGAAGGAAGGAAGGGAAAGGCTAATAATGTTACTGATTTTTTGTCTCTCTTTTTCTTTTTCTTTCCTCTCCTCTCTTTTTGTTTTCTTTTTTTCCTCGTATATTTCTATCGCAAATGCTACGCTTCCATTTTCTCTCTTTCCTTCCTTCCTTCCTTCCTTCCTTCCTTCCTTCCTCTTTTCATTCATTCTTCCTTAATATATCCAACATTCTAATTCTTTCTTTCATCATTACAAATACTTCCACTTATTTTTTCATTTATTTTACAATCTCTCACTCTTTTCTTTTCCACCACCACCACCACCACCACCACCACCACCACCACCACCACCACCACCACCACCACCACCACCTTCAGGAAAACGTTATACCCTCATCCGCCAGCGCCACCATCAACCACCGCATCCATCCTGCCCAAAATATCAAACAGGTCATCCAATACGACCGAAAAGTAATTAACGACCCTGGAGTTAAGGTAAGTAGTGATGGTGATTATGGTCCTGATGATGATGATAGTGATGATAGTGATGATGGTGATAATGATGATGGTGATGGTGATGCAGTTTATGGAGATACAAGGAGTAGAAGCTCATCCAGTGTCACCATATGGACCTGAAATTCCTGCCTGGCGCCTCCTCACAGCCTCTATCTACCATCATTACCCTGACACCGTAACTGCCCCTGGTAAGTAATCTATTTATCTATTTATCTATCTATCTATCTATCTATTTCACCTTTCTCTCCATACACAAACACAAAAAGGAAAAAGTGTCTGTCTATATGTCCGTCTGTCTCTGTCTCTGTCTATCTGTCTGTCTGTCTGTCTCTGTGTCACTTCCCTTTGCCTCAATATATTAATAAATTTCAAGTTATTTCGATCTTCTATTTTCTTTTTCTTTTTTCTCCTATTCTCATTATTTTCCTTCCTTGCTTGCTTATCTTTTTTTTTATTTATCACTTCATTTTTTTATTCCAGTTTCGCATTGTTCTTGCCAATGACTGCTATTGCACTCTTAATATTGATGATTTTTTGCCCTGAGAGAGAGAGAGAGAGAGAGAGAGAGAGAGAGAGAGAGAGAGAGAGAGATAAGGTGTGATGTTTATGGCTTGAGGTGTGATGTGTATTAAGTAGTGATTGCAGTGTGTCAGTGAGAACATGGATGTGTGCGTGTGAACCTAGGTGTGTGCGTGGGAACTTGTACTGGTGTGTCCGTGAAGTCTGTTGTGGCTCTAGGAATGACCTGCACCATATTGTGTACCACCTTTACTTGGTGCTCCTGACGGGGGAGGACGTGGCCATCATTAACGGTGACGACGAGGACATCTCACCAACCTCCTGCTGCCCGGAACATAAATGCATTCCTGTTGCGCGGGTTTCAAGGGTTTAGGACACTATTATCCCCTCACCAGGTTCTTTGTAGTCTCATGTGCCTCCTGAGGGTGAAAGTAACGTTGGAGTGGACCGTGGCTGAACGGACGTTTAGCCGACAGACTTTTCACCGACGGACATTTGGTCGAACGGACATTTGGTCGGGAGCCTGAGTGGACACATGTGGACTGAGTTCACTGTAGTGGTGGTGCGTGACGGTGGTGTTACAGTGTGTTTTTGGTCTCTATGATGCAGGTGTGCTAGTCGCTTTCACGGACACCCGCCACTACCTGTCGCTGACTACTAAGGTGTACCGATTTAACCCAATCAAAATGTTGTCCTCGGATATGGAAATGATCCACGGCCGCAATGAGAAAATCAGCGTCTCTGCCCTCACCACCGCTGTCAACTTCTACCATCACCTCATCCTGGCGGCAGAAATCCAGGTGACGCCGACGAAATCCCAGCCAGGTCACAGGTCAGGCGAGTTGTGAGGCGCTGAATATCTCGGCGATATCGGTAATTATCATTATTACTAACATCATGGCGCCTTATGACTGCTTTGGGAAAATAATGATGGCTTAACGCGTTGTTGTGCCCTTGCCATGGTCGAAGTATTCGAAATATTAAATCTTTAATTTTCTTTCCTAATTACCACATAATATTGGTTCATATATCCGCCGCATCGCTTTGTGTTGTGTTTTGTTTCTAAAATTCTTGCTGCATTTCACTAATATCTTTAAATATAAAAGATACGAAAGGGAGAGAGAGAGAGTTCCCGGAGGCACTTGCAGGCCTAGCTATATATATGTATACAAATAGCCTACTCACTACTAATACTCAATTGAGACTTCAAACAATACCTTTTCTGCCTCAAGGACACTAATCTTCAACTACCGTCACTCCACGACCTGTAACACTCACCAGCCGCCACACTACGAACCTTGGAATCCCTCACCATTGTCACTCCACTACCTCTAGTATTTAACAGTGTAACCTCCAACAACCGTCTTCCCTAAACCCCTCTGTCTTCTACCATCAATTTATTTTTATCATCACAACCACCACTGTGATTAGGGTGAACCTTCGACTTACTTCACTCGTGTTCAGTTGTTTTTGGCTTTGTTGTGTGTGAATGTGTCTTAGAAGAGAGTGGAAGATATGTGTGTGTATGTGTGTGTGTATTAGTACGTGAGGGATGATGTGTGTGCATGGGGAGTGAGTTTTGTACATGACAGCTTTAAGTGGAGTGGTTTGGATGTGCGTTAAGGCAAGTGGCTCCTCACCTGCAGCGATTTTGGTGGGCAACACTGACTCTAGGCATTACCTGAACTTCACCACGACTGTCTACCGCTTCTACCCAATACTCCTGACCACCGAGGATGTGAACACCATTCACGGCGCTAACGAGCGCATCTCCATCACCAACCTCATGCAGGCTGCCCGCTTTTTCCACCGTATCATGGTGTGGGGTGGGCGGTGGCAGTAGCGGCGAGGAAGTGGCAGCTACACAGAAAGGTGTATCGGTAGGTATACTATACAGCATCTCGTCCTGTGAATTGTATGCTGCACGCGTCTTTCTTAATCTGATTGCGTTACTTCCTAGCCTTGCCCTTACCTTCAGCATGTTCTCTACTTTCCTGTTCCTCATCTATGCCTTCCGGAGGACGCTAGACTCGACCAGCCGCTCTCTGGTCCTTGTGTGGTGTTCCTATGCTTCCTAGGGTGGAGGAGACGGTTGTTCAGATGGATACACTTACCCCCCGGTGGTGGTGCGTAAAGGAAGTGTTACAAGTGTGTTATTATCTTTGTGATGCAGGTCTGATGATCGGTAACACGGACACTCTCTTCTACCTGCCGCTGACTACTCAGGTGTACCGTTTCAACCCCATCATGGTGACCTCTTCGAATTTGAACATGATCCACGGCCACAACGAGAAAATCAGCGTCTCTGCCTTCACCACAGCCGTCAGCTTCTACCATCACCTCATCCTGGCGGCAGACATCCAGGTGGCGCCGCTGAAATCTCAGCCAGGTCACAGGTCCGGCGAGTTGTGAGCGGCAGTGGTCCCGAAGCGTCGAGCACCTCGGCGATACCTGGAATTGTCATTATTATCAACATCAGGTGGGACGCTTTATGAAGAGTGACAGCTGACCGTGTAGTGATTAGAATAGGTGAGGCAGGTGGAAGGAAAAGAGGGAGAGCAAAGCAGATAAGGGAAGTGTGAGGAACGTGAGGGGTGAAGGGAGACAAGGAAGGAGAAGTAATGAGAGGCATTTCCAATACTAACTAGCCTGTTTCTCCCCTCTGATTGGTCTCTTTAGAATATTACGTATTTAGGGTCCTTAAGTACATTTACAAAAGGTCACTTCACTGCATTCCTCGGTTTCTTTCCATCTCGCTATGATCTCTCCTATTCAAAGTCTCGAGAAGTCAGTTCATTATAAGCTAAACCATCTAATGTAATGTGTCCAACGACCTTCTTTTAATACAGCACAACTGGAGCTTCAGTAGTTTCCAAGTAGGAGTATTTAACTAGAGTTCTCGTACCACCAACGGAACTTAATTATAATGCTGAAACTGGCCACATACCTTCGTCAGTAGTAGGCGCTCCGTCACCTCCAGCACCAGAGCACGTAGACTCCCACATCCCATCGTTCATAAGCTCCTGTAGAGTCATTACAATCTGTATCCTGGGGCCTGGCTGCTCCGGGGTAGGGTACAGTGTCCGGCTCGTGACCTAAAGATTATGAGTTTGTAGCGGAGCAGAACTATATGGTCTATAGTTACATAGTTCAGGGGAATTATTTAATCAGCCTTTACTTACGTCTTTTTACAGTTACCAGTTGGTTGCACCTTCCTTCATGTTACTTCAACGAGGCAGGTTTCCAAAACTAATACAATTCACAATATTTTGGGTTTGTACAGAAAAGTGCATGTGTGTGTATAATCATCCTACTTTACTACTGCTACTTGTCTGAACCTTCATATAACAGCCTCTCCTCTGCCTGCGTGACACTAACCTGAAACTGATGCCAAACCAACTCTCGTTTTGTCCTTTAACGTCTAACCACAGTCATTCAGGGAGCTTTCATGTCTTGAAACCTCTAACCTAACCTAACCTAACCTAACCTAACCTAACCTAACCTAACCTAACCTAACCTAATCTAATCACTACCAGTCACTAAAAGGTTGGTGAGGTGAGTAGTAGTCGTAGTAGTAGTAGTAGTAGTGATAGTAATAATGATACTACTACTACTAATAATAATAATAATGATAATAATAATAAGTTAAAGTATTAATTTAACCATTTATCTATTCCCTACTAAATGCCATCATGCTTCATTATCAGGTAACCACATACCCTTTAATCATTAGCAGTAATTACAGTGATCTCGCCCGACAGGTGGACGATTAATTAAGGTGTTGATGCTTATGAGACACTAATTACTACTGTGTTATCCTGCAGGGTGACGAGACAGGGCTAGGAGCGGCAAGCCTTATCCTTATCTCACTCATGGGAAGGGAGAAGGATGGTGAAAGGAGCTGCAGAAGGATCAAACACCATTTTTGTTTTCAGCATCTATGTGTAGACCGTATGGAATCCAACACTGATATTGTTTATATATGTAGGTTTAGATGTCCTCTTTGTTATGATTACGTTGTTTATACTTGCTACACGAGTTTGAAATAGATAGAAGAGTGTGTTTTATTATTTTATTGATCTGTTATCCATTAGAAGACAGAAAAGACGGTAATAATTTTAATAGATAAGCTGTTTGAAGTGAAGTCATGTGTGTGTAGTCTAATTGTTATAGCATATTGTATTACACTTACCGTAACCTATCCCTAACACTCCTTAAATCGATTCCAGTACTAAATAGAGGTTCCAACACCATATATTTAGAAACATTTACCCCTCCTACAAAAATTTCCTTCTCATTATCTATCCCTCCATCCTTACCCCCTATTTTTTCCTCCACCTTACCTCCTCCTCCACTTAAACCCCCCCTCCACTTTTGCTCACTTAATTGTTTTAGATAAAGGAAATTAATAAATGTTTGAATCTTACTTTGTCTGTTGTTGTTTCTTTTAAAGCTTCTTAGTGTGTCTTTATACTATTTAGAGAGAGAGAGAGAGAGAGAGAGAGAGAGAGAGAGAGAGAGAGAGAGAGAGAGAGAGAGAGAGGAGAGAGAGAGGAGAGAGAGAGAGAGAGAGAGAGAGAGAGAGAGAGAGAGAGTAGGGTGTGTAATTTTTTTGTATTTTTTCCATATTTTTCTACTTAGGATTACAAATGGAATAATGATGATGCATTAAATTTGGAATGCTTTAGGGTGTTTGGAGAGAGAGAGAGAGAGAGAGAGAGAGAGAGAGAGAGAGAGAGAGAGAGAGAGAGAGAGAGAGAATGAGTGAGTGAGTGGTGTGTCTGTGTCTCTGTGTGTGTGTGTGTATGCGCGCGCGTGTATGTGTGTGTGTGTGTGTGTGTGTGTGTGTGTGTGTGTGTGTGTGTGTGTGTTACATAAAAGTGGGGAAGGGGGGAGCAGAGTAAAACACAGGGGAGTGGGGGGGGGGTGAGGGAGGGAAGGGAGGAAGACCAGGAGGCGTTCCTGGGTGGTGGGGTGGGGTGTGTGCGTTGGGAGGGGAGGGGGGGGAGGGGTAAAGGTGAGTGTGTGCGTAGGTAAGAGTGTGGGACGTAAGAGTGAGAGGGTATGAGTAGGAGAGAGAGAGAGAGAGAGAGAGAGAGAGAGAGAGAGAGAGAGAGAGAGAGAGAGAGAGAGAGAGAGAGAGTGAGAGAGAGAGAGAGTAGCAAAAAGAGCATGTTAAGAGAGAGAGAGAGAGAGCGAAAGAGATGTGTGTATGTGTGACTGCGTGTGTGTGTGTGTGTGTGTGTGTGTGTGTGTGTGTATGTGTGTGTGTGTGTGTGTGCGCTGGGATAGGGAGGAAGAAACGGAAGAAGAGTGTAGTGTGTGTGTGTGTGTGTGTGTGTGTGTGTGTGTGTGTAGAAAAAAAAAGAGAGAGAGAGAGAGAGAGAGAGAGAGAGAGAGAGAGAGAGAGAGAGAGAGAGAGAGAGAGAGAGAGAGAGAGAGTAAAGGAAGTGGTTGGGAAGGGGGATGGGGGTGGAGGGCGGTGGGAGTAGTGGTGGGGGTAGTGGGAATGGGAGAGCAGTGGAGGGGCACGAGGGGGGGGCTGCGTCAGGTCGATAATGGCGGGGGGTGTACCTGGCCCATCCTCTATGCCTTGCCTTTCTCCTCCCTCCTCCCTCCCTTCGAGCTCCAACCCTCCTCCCTCTCCTTCTACAGTAGCTCCGTGCCCTTCAAGAGGACACTATGTTATGTAGACCTAAGGGAGGAGGGAGGAGGAGGTGGAGGAGGAGGGAGGAGGAGGTGGAGGAGGAGGAGGGGGTAAAGGGTGGTAGGGTATGTAGGGTCAAAGAGGGCATATCACTCACACACACACACACACACACACACACACACACACACACACACACACGTTCCTTCCCTTCCATCGGCCACCTCTGCGTCAGGAAGGGTTGATGGAGGACACACAAGTCACCCCAAACGACTTAACGCGTCAGGAGTGATCGAGACAGGCGTGGTGTGGTGTGTGCAGGCGGGCGGGCGGGCGGGCGGATGGGCGTACCATGGCTGTTTATTAGTGAAGTGACAGGCTGTAGGCAGACATGTAAAATTGTGGGAAGTCTTAATTAGGCAGCAGTCACTTTGGGCTGATGACAGAGAGGCAGAGAGAGAGAGAGAGAGGAAAAAAAGAAAAGGATGGAGGAAAGAAAGGAAAGGAGGACCTACTCTGGAAGGGGAGCACCGGGAAGGGTTGAGTGAAGGCTAGCTGGGGCGTGAATTTACCCGGTGATTGGATAATGAGTGCTGAAGATACGATGAGTAATGCGAGTAGCGGAGTAGGTCACAGGTCTAGTGGTGCAGTGGTGGACACATCTTGCTAGGAATGCGAGGCTCTGGGATCGAGTCAGAGTTAAGGTTGATGGGCACATTCCACCCTGTTGTTTATCCTCCCTCGTGGTTGAGTCAATAAATGATTATGTTGCCTAGGGAAGGTAAGCCAAGGTGTCGCTGTCAGCCCTTCCCAAAAGTGAGAGGTTTTCATTCAGCAAAGACTCAAGCCCAAAGGTAAGAGGTGAGTGTATTGGTGATGTGCAGGTGAGTATGTTTTTTTTAACCCTATATTCATGTCACAAATACAGATGCACGTCCTGCTACTTTACCTTTACCATTCCAATCTTAAAATCCAAAAAACTACTCGTCCGTTGAAAGCCTAGTCCAGCATCTACTTCCACGCGTTTACACACACACACACACACACACACACACACACACACACACACGAGACAAGTAACCACAATGAAATCTTTTGACTCCTATAGATATGAAATGCACCACCGAATATACTGAACAAAGTGACACCAAAACTTAATCTCACCAGAAACTTTGTAACATGGTGGTAAGATTATTGCCACAATGCTCCTCCAACACCCCCGCCTCCGTCCACCTCAGAATAATCCAAGGATGAAATTGCAATAATGAAGGTTCGCGCGTCCCTGGTATCATCACAAGATTAAGCTGCATTGTTTCCCGATTATTAAACCACCGACAACCAGCAAACACTGAACAACTTCAATTACTCTTTGACAGAAGTAAACTCAATTTGATTTCTTGTTGAATGTGAACCAGGAAGTAACGAGCATAATCACAAGGGTCGTGCAGTTCATCCCATCTTAGTGAACTACACACCAGTGATCAGATTGTATGAAGACATATACAAAACAACATTGAGAATAGTCAATAATGGAGACGCAATGTCACTCAAACTATTCACAACATGTGTTTTAAAGTATATATTCGGATAACTCAACTGTGGAACTAAATGAGACTCGGAGCATTCAAACCCATTCAAACCAATGCATACTTACAGTTTTGAATATGACGTTAGAAAACAAAGTAAGTCAAGTTAAGATATGCACACGTACTAATAGAGAGTTCAGTGTTGAGAATAACTGTTAAGTGGAAAACAAAATTAACAATTATAGTTAACAAAAAATAGTCACAAAATTCAACTGAACTATTTGAACGGAAGTATTTTAAAAGAATAAGTATTGCTAACCAAGATCTTGATCTTAGTTAAGAAGTTTTGCGCGCAAATTGTGATGTAAACATGGTGCAAGACGCGCCAACTAACCGTCAGTGCGTCACAAGAAGAAGAGTAGCATTAGGTTCGAGGACGAGGTTCACTGTACACGCCGCTGTGGTGTTGAGATGGAATACTATAGCGTGGATAGTTATGTGGTGGTGCCTTCCCCTTGTTAAGCACCACTTGTTGCCAGTGTAGGAATAGTGTGTTAGTCTGGGTGTGTTGTGAGGACGTGGACGTAGGCAGGTGCAGGCAGGCCCTGACGGGGCGACCACATGTGAGTACCATATCCACCCTAATTACCAGGTGCTTGGGGGGTACAGCCATATTTTCCTCGCTTAATCCCGGGCAATGATAAACACTAATTAAGTGAACAAACAACGGATAAGTTTCCGTAACATTTGGCTTTGAAGTATAGTGTCATTTGTAGAGTGGTAAGTCTGGCTGCTTCCCCGCTAAGCCATGTTTATACCTGGGTTAAGTTTATTATCCATTGGCTTAAGTTATCCCATTATCAATATATGTGTGCCTAATGCAAACTAGCAGGGTGTTCCGTTACTGGAGTACTTCACCGTTGTATCATGATGAGGATGGGTTAGGCAAGGCTCTGAGAGTCAGTCTATAATTCATGGCACGGTGGTGGTGATGGTGGTGAGACGTTGAGGCGGAGTGAAAGGAAGCTTGACACTTGATTTTTTATTGCTTAATCATTTTGACATTACTTACAGATATTTACATATAATAAATATATACACAAAAATCTATATAAAATACATTTCATTTGCTTCATAAAGCCATCTATGAACTGCCAAAACTTATTTGTCACCTTAATTTTTTCATACGGAAAGTCTTTGGCTTGGTTCTTCCCTCGGCTCTACCGCGGTGTAAGTACGTCTCTGCGCCGCTCTGCCGCCACCACGACAAAGCAACACAGAATTATACACAGTTTTCTGTTATGTGACTCATTACCATAATAACCATTGGGTCATCCCTAGAGAGGGTCACAGATAATTATGGTGTGCAGGCCCGAAGCCCTCACGCTGAACTGCACCACAGCTGTTGCCCTGCCCCTCACCCTTCGCCTGGAGGCGAGGGACGAGGGGCTGCGCTCAGCTCCTGACGGGGGCCGCTGAGGTGGCGCGGCGCCCCAGCTTTAGCGGCGGCTGCTGGTCTGCCGTGTCCTCAGCTAATCAATACTCTGGGGAAGGGAGCTACCCCATTACCCCCCCCACACACCGCCATCGTTTTTACCAAACCATTAATAATTGAATGTATGTACTCAAGCTCGCTCGGGCCGGCCAGGAGTGGGGGGAGGGCATCGGAGAAGTGTGTGTGTGTGTGTGTGTGTGTGTGTGTGTGTGTGTGTGTGTGTGTGTGTGTGTGTGTGTCCAGCAGCAGTGTCCAAGGCAAGGGGCAGGCGTGGGGCAGCGGGGAGCCGGGCCTCGCATTTGCTTGGGTTCTACCAAACAAAAAATAATAACTGTAAATTCTCTACATGGTTCTCCTGTTTACTCTACTACATACTGAGCAATCGTATCACAATAGTGGTCAGTGGTTGAGAATTTGAGTAGAGCACAACCGAGGTTACAAATCGCTCAGCCTTATGTGAGGGAGCTTCCTTATGTCATCACAGCCAATTAAGTATCGTCTAACTAGTTATCATTATTGTTAAGGCAGTGCCATTGTACTTCACACTTGTGCTACCTCCTGCTGCAGCATATTCATTGGGCAACACTAGCGTGCCAACCCAGCCATAGTGTGATGCTGCTAAGCCACACAGGTGCCCCTCCCAGGTGGTGGGGACAAAGGTGCCACTCCCAGCTGAGGTGTGGCACTGTGGGCTATGCTGACTTCACGTGCTACAAGACTGGTGATGGTCAAGTGGACTTTTTTGAGATAAGACAGAGTGAAACATTGAATGGGAGGTGTAGGTGTGGTGAGCCTCATCACACCCCCCATGTACATTTCTATGGTTGAGGAGGCAACTGACATATTGAAGTGAACTTTTCAGAACCACTTGTTAAAAAAAATCCTAGACAATACAAAAGTTACTATTTTTTGACGTTTAACAAATTCACACAATGTCACAGAAATCATAGATAAAATATATAGAATAGCATATATATAAGTAATGTATTTCTGATCTTGCAAAAATTTTAAAGATTCAAAGGTGTCAAGTGCTGGCCACAAGGAAACTGAACAGGAGACCAAGTATAAGCTGTTGCCAATATGTGAGGTGCACTTCATTACACCAGCACGTGGTCACTGCAGTCTATGGCGATCACCACGACTAGAATCAACGAGTCATTCTATAATAAAATCACCCGAGATCAAGATTATTAATAAGTGGGACATCACAGTCCACTCAGGCCCCAACCAGCTCCTAGTGACAGCCAGATTACCCATGAGTCAAAACACTGCACTGATAAGAATTTTAGTGACCAGTGTTGGCCTGAGCAGGCTGTGGCCCCATTGGCACCAAAAGGAAACCCACAGATGACAAGTTTGACCCCAGCAAGTGTTGGGGTGGAGGTGGGGTTACCTTTTGCCCACCTGCACTTAATGGGGCTGAATATTTTGAACTTGTAGGTGGGCCAGAAAGGTTTTTCCCATACAGCATTAGCTTACTCATATTCCAGGCCACAATGATACAAAAAATAAGGTATATATATACTGAAAGATACTATGACACAACCACTTGAGATGAAATATGTCAGCATTACTCAGTAAATAATCAAAATAACAATTAAAACTGAATATAAGCACCTTTGTCCATAATGTATATCATTTAAGTTTGTCTTAAGTAATCAATAGTTTGGCAACTACCTGCCTAAAACTCTGGTACGGAACCTTGAATATTGCCACTGTTACATGAATGAGAACTTAATATCTGTATATTATATGCAGGTACAGTTTTTAACCTTAATCAGAGGGGCTACTGGCCCTTCGCTGCTCAGCCACACAGCAAAGCTTCCGAGGGCTAGGCGGACCAGAGCCCTTGGGACATGATGAGGAGGCTGCAGGTTTGGGCTAAGCAGGCCAGCACCCTTGGGACATGGGCGGGAGGCTGCAGGTGTGGCCCACCGCACCAGCCAGGGGTTGAGCAAAGTCTGGTTGTCCACAAATGCACTGGATTGCGATGTATTTTTCATGCCAGCATGGCGGCAAAATATTAACACTGATTCCTTTGGAATGAATTAACAATTAGCTAAACTACATTAAATGCTAAGAACCAACCAAGACATTTATTATGGAATCAAGGTCCTCATTGGCTTCAAGTCTTTTTGAGGCCTCGGGAAAAGACTTGAGCACATCCTCGGCACTGAGAGACGGCAACTTCCAGGGCGGGCCGTCTTCGGGCCGGTTGTAGTCCAGGTCATCCGTAGTTTCATTACTCCACTCTCCATACTCATTATTGTTCATGGAGTCTAGATCAGTTTGAGACGACAGACTTAGCACAGAACACCAGTTAATGGCATCCGTCCTCTCCTCTGGGGGCACAGGCGTGGAGCGAGGAGGTGGAGTTGACGGAGAGCTCTCATCCTCAGTCGTGTCTTCCGACACACCCGAGGGCCCTTCCTCACTTTCCTCGTGAGAAGCGTTGTCCACCAGGTTTGGGTATGCCCGCATCTGCACTGTCTCCCTGTTGTCATAGGAGCCAGAGGCATGGTCCGTAGGAAGGTACTGAGGGGCAGGGTACACTGGGGTGCTGTAATGGGTTGCAGGGGGCGGGGAGGCAGGGGTGGACGGAGGAGGGGTGGAGGGAGCTGCCAGGGGAGAGCCCACCAGGGGAGTGTGCATGGAGGACAGTGGAGTCTCTGCGGCTGCTGGGGGTGAAGGAGATGAGGACGGCATGGGCTCTGGGCATTGGGGGGACCCTGGGCCGAGGGTGGCACCCTGCAGATGGGGATGGGCAGGGTGGGCATGGGAGTGGGCCAAGAGGGAGGCCACACTTACTCCCTCGGCCTCCAGCTCCCGCTCGATGTGTCTCAAGGTGTTACAGATCAGCACAGACCTGTGAAGGCTGGGGTCTGGGAACTGGCGAAACCTGTTCAGTTTGTACATGGACATGTTGAGCACAGAGAGCCGCTGCTGGTGGTAGCAGGAGGGCCTGGGACTGCCTCGGGTGGGATCGCAGTAAGGGGACATGCAGCGTGGTGGCCCCCTAGAAGGCAGCAGAGAGCTGCGTACACCACCATAGCCACTACCTCCATAGCTGTAGCTGCAGCCATTCTCCCCTTCAAAGGTGCTGTAGTTCTCCCCATTTGGATACACATAGGGCCCAGGACTGTAGCTTTGTCTAGGGCTGTAGTAGGAGTTAGGTTGTCCATAAGAGCTTGGGCTGGTGTAGGTCTGGTTGTAGGACTGTGCTGGATAGCTGGAAGGGGATGTTGTGTAGTTGCTACATTCGCTGGAGTAGGTGTGGGTGTAGGGTGAGGCACTGCCCAGCTCCAGGTAGGACTTCCCATTCTCGTCACACTGAATGGACTGACTGGAAGTGGGCTTGTTGGGTGAGATCTCCATGTACTTGTTGGTGGTGGGCTGGGAACCATCATAATAGTTACAACTCTCCCAGGTAGGAGTAGAAGGCCGAGTGGGATAGGATTCCCCGGTGTAGGTGAAGGGGTGGGGTTCGTACACTGGTGAGGACAGTGCTCCCTGGTAGGTACTGGTGACCACGGTGCCTGTCTGGGTAGCAGTGACAGTGGTGATGCTTCCCTCGCCAGGGAGAGTCTTGGGGCCTGGCTCCTCCGTGCTACTGCCAGTGGTACTCGTGGTAGTAGTAGTGGTGCAGGTGGTGGTGGTGGAGACAGAGGATAGAAGAAAAGTGGTGGTGGTGGTGGTGGTGGTGGGCAGGGAAGGAAATGTTGAAAAGGGTGGGGGAGGTGAAGATGGAGTAGTAGTGGTAAGGCCAGCGGCCAGGGGGGGTGTGACTGGGGCCTGAACTACCACAGGTGAGGAAGGGGATGTATTGGTGGTGGCGAGAGGAACAGTGGTGCAAGCGACCAAGGGAGAGAGGGTTGGAGTGTACACCGTCAAGGGGAGAGGTGGGCTGGGAAGAAGGATAGGGACTTGTGACATAGTAAGGGTTGGGGCAGGAGCGGGAGTCACCTGGGGACTGGTGGAGGTCGGGGGAAGGACTTTGGACAGAGACAATTGAAGAGAGGTGGACGCCGTGGTGGTGGAGGTGGTGGTGGTGGTGGTGGAAGAGGAGGAAGTGGAGGAGGAGGAACAAGACTCCCCCGCGTCTCCGGAAATCACTCTGTTCTCCACCTCGTCGTCCGAAGAATTGTCGATTGAGTTGCTGTCGATGAAACCTGAGTCTTTATCCTCCTCGTCGTCAATAAAGTCGTCGTGGTCGTCATCAGAGTCGTCGTCCTCTGACTCCGGAAAAGTATGATGCCCCGGGAGGCAGGGGGGCGCGCTGCCGGGCACGCCGGGGGGCAGCTCCTCTTGCTCCAGCCTGGTGGTGGAGGGGTCACCCACTGTGCTGCTAGTCAATTCACACTCGATGGCGGGCGTGGTAGCGTGGGCGTGGGTGAGGGCAGGGTGGTGCAGCACGTCCTCAGCACAGAGGGCGTGGGGCGGTGACGTGCAGATCACCTTGGCCGCCGGCAGTGCTTCTCCGCCGTCTTCGCCAGACCACCGCCGCTTGCCGCTTGCTCGAGGAAGCCCCATCGTCGAGTGCCCCTGTAAGAGTAAAAACAATGTTAGTGCAGTCCATCACCACACAATGAATATCATTATTATAACAACACCAACTAATAATAATGATAATAATAATAACAATAATAAATTTTAATTAACCCAAGACGCACAAAGGACACCTTGCAAGGGGCTATATAGTAGTACATTGGAGAAGGTAAATAAATAGCCAGATCACGCGCGCCAAGCATGTTCCGTAGGGCACTTTCCTCATCACCATGGCCCCTCATAAACAAGTGACGGAGACGCTCACACCTCCACACCTAACTCATGGCACCCAGCTAGGAGGAAGGTAATACATCACGCAGACGATTATACTGTTCAATCCTCCGCAGGGAAGAAAAGCAGGGCGTCTGATATACCCCATGAAACATTTATCTATCCTCTGACCTAACTAGAACGGCTGTCTATCCCTGTCGGATCTACATGATATATTTTCCATCACAACGGGTGTAATTTCCATCACGCAAGGCCATTCATAGTAGTAGATGCAGAAATTAAGTTGTATTGCTTTAAAATATTTGAATTGTATATGATAAAAAAGAAAGAAAAACGGGAGTGAGCGGAGCGCAGTGCGTGGCGAGAGGGAAGTAGGTAAAGAGGGCGGGCTGCCACCACGTCCGATTGCGCGCTCTACCCGCGGCTTCGTCTTACACGTGTGTGCGTATATCCTTTAAAGTTTAACAAAAATATATTACAACATCTACTGTCAGAGATTCACAGTTATTGATTATGTTAGACGTAAACTCAATAGCGTATAAAATCTTACACTTGTATATAGTAACCCATTGAGACACGGGGAGGGAGTGACTGGCGGTCGTGGTATCCTTGGTGGCCGCCCGATGGTTGGTTGGCTGGCTGGCTGGCTGGCTGGCTGGCGGACTGGCTGACTGGCTTGCGACCGGGCCGAATGTCAAACTATCTAGTTCGACTGGTGGATGAATGGTTGAGTAACTGAATGGCCTATTGGAAAAGTATATGTATGATTGACAGATCGACTGTCGATCACGTGTTTAACAGTCATGAGTTGGTCAAAGCACTATACTCTAGGCGAAGAAACTACACGCTAATAAAAGCCTTTTGCTTAAAGGAGGAAATACAAGTCATGACTTTATTACTTCTTCCCCTGACGACGCTATGTAACAACTCAAAACCCTTGAAATGCATTAATGGTATGAGTAATGAGTGAATTGGAAAGGGTTGGAATACTTTCTTCTACACTTCACAGGAGGTGGTGGTGGTAGTGGTGGTGGTGGCGGAGGTGAACAAGTGCGCAGCGCACACTTCAGATAGTGAAACAGTATGGGCACACTCCTTAGTCTTGTTTCTCAATCCCACCTTCCCGACACGACCATAACCCACTCACTCACACTGTTACACACACACACACACACACACACACTTCTCGATCCCCGTGTTTTCAGGTAATCAAAAGTGTATTGGGTGGAAGAGACATGTATACTGTTCTTCCTTCATAACTTAAGGCTGGGTTGTAGTATATCTTTGACTATATTGCTAAGCTTTTAACTATACATTAGGTGGATCTCTCTCTCTCTCTCTCTCTCTCTCTCTCTCTCTCTCTCTCTCTCTCTCTCTCTCTCTCTCTCTCTCTCTCAAACGCCTCCACCCACGTCTTCCGACGACGTAACATGCGTCCTTGGATGAGTGAGAGTCTCTCTCCTGCTGGCGGGCTGACGGCTGTTCAGGCCCTACAAGAAACCTGTGTCCTGCGACTACAGGGAGAACTTCAACGTCGGCTGGAGAATTTCCCATTTTCTGTCTAGTCAGAGAGAGGACGGGGCGAGCGAGCGGAGGAGGGGAGAAGGAGGGGATGAAGCAAGAGAAGACAA
Organism: Metacarcinus magister; assembly: GCA_029783475.1. Lineage (NCBI taxonomy): Eukaryota > Metazoa > Arthropoda > Malacostraca > Decapoda > Cancridae > Metacarcinus > Metacarcinus magister. Next base: position 2,804,819 of record JAPQNM010000023.1, read on the forward strand.
AAACCGAAGGAGAGTCGAGGCCGCCCCCTCCCAACCCAGCAGCTACCCCACCACCAAGCCCAGCCACCCTCACAATTTTTCAAGAGGGGGAATTTTAGGGTTCTCCATTTTGTCTCACTGCGTCTGCCTCCGTCATGGTTTTTCAGTTCCCCTTTTCTATTTTTCTACTTCCCATTGTCACAATATAACGAAGCTTATGCAAAGTCGTAAATGAGAACGGGGCATTGACGGGGCTCTCTTTGACCTCCTCACCCATCCCCCCCACACCATGCACGTGCAAGATTTCGGAAGTAGTAGCGACCCAAAGGATACGCTAGACAGAGCGGGATCGGGGGAGGGGGCGCATATCCCCCAGCAGACAGGCCTCGGAGGGTTGCGGCCCCCCAGGCGCCGCTGTTAAAGAAAATGGGATCAATTCAGCAGGGAAGGCACATAAAAAGAAAATTAAGGGGCGAGAACGGTCGGGCCTAACTTCAGGACCGATTACTCAGGCGACTTTGTCTTGGACGTGCCATGTGCGGCACACGAGGATCCTATAGGTGCACCACAGGACAAAACATGAGGTCGATAAACCTTGAGCAATGTTGTCTAAGTAGTGGCGCATTACCATGGCAACGAGGTAAATAGTGGTATTTTCTAGTGGAGGAGGCGGCCGCGCCTGCGTGGCCGCCCTCCGCCACCAGGCTCGCTCCCGCCCGCCGGCCCACATTAACGCTACAATTGCCTCTGTCTACACGCTGCCCGGGTCGCCCAGGTGCCTGGCGTGACAGAAATGCAGATAGATCTCCAGCCCCCCTCCTCCTATTCATTTTGGTATTTTGAGAGCGATCATCATGTGTAACTCATTACAGATTACACAATATATCTTCGAAATAATTTTTGGACCTTAGCCAGGGCAAGTTGCCTGGGGGTGGCTGGAGCACAAGAGCGAGAGTTGCGGAGCGAGGCAGGCAGGACTGGCCTCTACGGCGGCGGCGGCGGAGGCGACAGCAGCAGCTCGCCTTGTGTAAGAGCGCTCGCCCCGCCACAGCTGCACCAGCAGTCTACCTTTCCCTCTGGCTCTGCGAGGGCCATCACTACCACCGCCGTAGCCGTGGCAATGTAATACTGAATGAATGCTAGGGTGGGATAGGGGAATAAACTATTTAAACTTTAACTCATATGTAGAAAGTTCAGTAGCTTTTAAATGAGGCGGGTTAAAGGGGGTTGGGAGGCCGCCCACACCAGTCAGTCGGCAGTGCCGGCACTCAAGGAGTAGAGCCTCGGTGGGCCGGCGGCGGCAAGTTTTGCACGCAGCGCTCTCACGGTGACGTAACAGGTGGATACACGTCCATACCTCCCGCGCCAACTTCAACTCAAGAGGTGGTGAGCGTAGCGAGGGAGCGACTGACAATGACCGCACATGCTGCCGCCTCTTCTTGCCACCTGTTGGCCTGCTCTCCACTCTACCCACACCTGCCCTCACGCCCCGCCCCTCCCCTTGCCCAAATATATATTAACAAGGGAGCATTAATCGTGTGCGCTCATCGTCACGCAGCAGAGGTCGGCGGAGGCCACGGGGTGCTCCTCGCTGGTGTCCCGACGAAGGAACTAAGGGCGCGGGGAGCGTAATGCGAGCCTGTGGTAAAATTATTAATTTCTCTTACATTTCTTTGTTTTGATTCCTCCATATTTCTCGAGGCGTGTTTTCTTGTTGTCCTCAGAGCTCTGTTTGCTAGACTCGGGTTGTGGCGCCCCCGCACTCCCTCTATGGACGAATATCGAACTTACTCCTCCAGGCCAGAGAGGCTGCATTGGTGCGCTCGGCGCGCGTTTTGTCCGACCCACGTAGCAACCAGCCGACGCCGTTATTCCAATTTGGTCTGTGAGTCACCCGCGCGTGAGGGCTGAACTCCCGTCCCATTGGCTAACTTATTGTTCGACCAATGGTAGAAAGGCTCGGCGCCTGCGCAGAACTTAACCATTTTAGATCTTGCGCGCGGAGCAGCAAGAGCGAGAATCCTTTGGCTGCAGCGTCGATCGGTGCCTGAGGGGACGTAACCCACATCACGGGATATAGCTCCCTATGGGATAGATGCGGAAGGGCGATATTGGAGTGTAGTTTACCTTGAGTGAAGCAGGGAGGGGCCAGGGGAGAAAGAGGGAGGGAAAGAGGGAGACCCAACGGTGACTGGCCGGGGTGAGCGGCGCAGCAGAGGCAAAAACAGCCTTGCGTCTGAGGGCCAGAAGGACGGTTGTCGTGTGACTCCACCGTCATATGCTAGTTGCTAGATACTCCTACAGACTTGTGTAAATTCTATCGCGTCGTACATAGAATCGAGTTTCCCGTGCTGCGCTCCAAACCTAAACTTGCCTCATCTGCGGCAGCGCGAAGGGAGTCTCGGTCCTACGGCAGGCGGCTGCATGGGCGAGACTCCCTTGGCCGCCACTGGTATTTGCGGGTTGAACAGGCTCCGGCGAGGCCACGTAGAGACTGTTCCTCTCTCGCAGCTGTGGACCAACTGGCTCCCCACCACCGACGTCAATTTCTACTGGCGACGGCCACATCTGTAGGGCTGCGTGCACAGAGGGGCTGCGGAGGCCTGTATGAGGGGGTCCTGCCGCTGGCTTGTTGTCATTATGCAGCCGAGTAGAGACGTGCGCAGAGGTGCCTGTACCTGCCTGCTACTCGCAAACTTAACTCAAGTCCATGACTCGAGGAATAGATAGAACATGTCGAGGATTGCCTGCCTCTCTCTGACGCTTCTGTTTAGTACTAAAGGCGAACCACAACCCTACCTTCACCTCCTCCGTCGTCACCTTCAGCACCACCACCACTACCACATTTATCTCGGCCTCCAGCTACTCGTATCTCCACCTTTTATAACATCTCCTCCACCTCCTGCTTCTCCTGCTGGTGTTCACGTGTTAGCGCGGCACCCACACCCGCCTGGGGGTGATACACACACACACACATACACACATACATACACACACACATCCACACACACACACACACACACACACACATCTTAAAGGAAACCCACGAAAGAAAGTGACAAAACTGGTTCCGAAAGAGAGAGAGAGAGAGAGAGAGAGAGAGAGAGAGAGAGAGAGAGACGAGAGAGAGAGAGAGAGAGAGAGAGAGAGAGAGAGAGAGAGAGAGAGATGAGGAGGAGGGGGAGAAGTGAGTAAGAGGAGGGGAAAGAGGCCGACGAAGGGAGGAAGTGAAGGGGAGTAGGGGAGGAGGAACATAGGAGGAGAGGGATGGAGGGGACTAGAAGGGGACGAAGAAGGGGAGAAATAAGTTGGCGCAGGGAAGAGGGGCGGCCATTTGGAAGGATGGGAGCTGAGGGGAAGAAGGGGGCTGTGAGGGGAAGGATGGGGGGCGTTGAGGGGGATGCTAAATTAGTGAGAGCAAAGTCAGCCAGGAATCAACATGTATAAATATACGGATAAAGTGGAGAGAGAGAGAGAGAGAGAGAGAGAGAGAGAGAGAGAGAGAGAGAGAGAGAGAGAGAGAGAGAGAGAGAGAAAAGGCGGACGTAGAGTGGGATTCTTAACTCTATCACGATTGAGAGTGACATTGGCTGAAGAAAAGGAAGAAGTGTCCCCCATCTCTCTCTCTCTTTCTCTCTTTCTCTCTCTCTCTCTCTCTGTGCAAAAAAACATGAACAAACTCAACGCATGACAAAACTAAAGAACAACCTCTCTCTCTCTCTCTCTCTCTCTCTCTCTCTCTCACACACACACACACACACACACACACACACACACACACACACACACACATAAACACAAAACTCACGAAAGCGAATTTAAATAAAAAATAAAAAATTGACGTTCACATTTAGTACACTGTTAATCAGACCGACCAACAACCCACCTTTACTTCAAACAGATCAAGTGCATAGGTGTTTGTGGAAGTAGTAGTAATAGTGATAGTGATAGTAGTAGTAGTAGTAGCAATAGTAATAGTTGTGGTAGTAGTAGTAGAAATCGTAGTATTTACATCCTTATTTTCCTTGTGTCTGTGTGAACTAAGGTAAGGGATAATGAGTGACGAATGTGTGTGTGTGTATGTGTGTGTGTGTGTGTGTATGTGTATGTGTGTGTGTGTATGTGTGTGTAAATAGTTATCTTATCAGACGGAGCTCATGATAAGCCACAACTCACTGCACTCCCTCAACATCAGGTGCACAATTATTTATACTTTACGTAGGTTACAAACACCCCCGCATTGCTGCCTCCCCCTCCCACACCCCTCCTGCTGCTCCTACTCATCCTCCTACTTCCTCCTACCCCTCCCTTCTTTCTATATCTCTCATAGTATGGTCTTCCCTTCCTCCTCCTGCTAGTCCTCCTCCTCTCTCCGTTCTGGCACATCTCGTAGTAGCAGGAGGGCATCGCTGCTACACGGGGCACGAGGCAAGGGGAGCCAGAACGGTGTGTGCCTTCTGCCAGGTAGAGTGACTCTGCTCCACCAAAAATAATTATATATATAACGTTGCGCCCCACACCACCACCACCACCATCGCCATCGCTGCCGCCACTGCTCACTCTACTTCGGGATCACCACCTCCTCCTCCTCCTCCTCCTCATTAGAAATCCAGCGATATCTCATTCACCGAGAGAGAGAGAGAGAGAGAGAGAGAGAGAGAGAGAGAGAGAGAGAGAGGAGGGTCAGCTGCTCTCCACCACTACCACCTGGAGATCTACCCTTGCCACCTCGCCTTGCCTCACCCAGACCAACCCTCCCAGCGGTCGTCCCGTGCAGGCTGTGAGGGCATTGATAGAGGGGTCCAGGAGGTGGGGGGGGGGAGGGAGCATTGCCTGATGTAGAGGAGCAAGCAACAAGTCCTGCCTTCACCCTACACTGAAGCAGAGTGGAATAAAATGGAAAACGCCAAAGCGCCAAGGGTGGACTGGGGGTCTGGGGGGCAGGAAATACCAAGTCGACCCGCGCCAGGCCACAACCCACCCTCCTCCTCCTCCTACTGCACCACCCTTCCCCCTCCATCCAACTTCCCCCTCCCCGTCCTACGTCTCTTCTCCCACACCCCAACCCTTCACTCTGTTCCTCCTCCGCTTCTCTCTCCAACTATGACGCGCTAACTTCTTTACACACACACACACACACAAACACACACACACACACACACACACACATACACACACACACATACACATACACACCACCACCACCTCCTCCTCCTCCTCCAACAATCACACCTCCACCATCGCCACCACCAGTTAACTCCGTCAAAGTTTTCCCCGCTTATGTCCCAGCAGGCAGGGAGGGGAAGGGCCTCCGGTTCTCCCCACAGGGCCCGCTGCTGCTCGCACTCACATACCAAGTGACGCTCTGAACGTGTACCCTGCCTGCCCTTCCCATGTGCCCCAGCCCCCTCCTTCTCTCCCTATACCCGTGAGTCCCTCCACCTCTCTCCCCCCACGTTCCCAGCCCCTCCATTGCCTCTCTCTCTCTCTCTCTCTCTCTCTCTCTCTCTCTCTCTCTCTCTCTCTCTCTCTCTCTCTCCATTCCCACATGCCTCTTGCCCTCCACTTCCCACCTCCCTGCCCAAGACGTCTCATAGGCTGTTAAAAGGACACAAGGATTACCTAACCTCCTCCACACACGGCCCCGCTGCCACCACTACCTGAGGAACGTGTGTGTGCCGTTCATTCCCCTCCTTAGACGCCGCTCACGTCACGGCGCAGCGGTCACGTGAAAATCAAAATGCGCAATTCCTACTACAGGCGTAAGATGACTATTCCCGCCCCGCCCATATGTTACGTAGAACTAAAACAATTAAGTCTCACCTATTGGCTCGGAGTTGAATGTATAATACTGGCGCTTAAACTGCTTGGAAGACGAACTCTGTTTTTGTTTACGGGGTAAATACCGGAGACGGAACTAGAGGGAGGGAGAGAGGAGAGGGAACTAAGGAGGAGGAGGTGGGTGGGGGGACTCGAGGTGAAAAGTGAGTAGTCACATTGAGCCAACTTTCAGAGCGGCGTGAGGTATATATACGCAACTAACTGTCAGGTGATTTAAAGGGTGGGATTAAGTGCTTAGCGACATCATGGAAATACCTTATCTGGGCGGGGATCTTTAATGGGCGGTCACCTTAATTATTGCTTTTGTCTATGGCGATTGTTTGAGGAGGTGGTGGTGATGGTGGTGGTAGAAGGGGCCCTTGGCGTGGTGCCGGCCTGGGCGCTCCCTTCCTCCCTCCCTCTTGCGTCTCCCTTCTTGCTCCCCTCTCTTTCTCTCCCCTTCCAACTCTCCCTTCATCTTCCCTCCCCGTCCCTCCATCTCATTCCGACTCTCCCTTCATATTCTCCCCTCCAATCCCTCTTCCACCCCCCATCACTGCACGTGCGTAGGGAGCGCGTGTAAGGGCGTGCATCTGGCGGCGTGGGGACGACGGCGGCCCGGGACGGTCCCGGCAGGATAGGCTGCTGCTACCCGCCCAGTGCCTTCCGAAACACATACACACAAATGTTACATAACTTCGGTGGAGCATCACCATGCCGCAACAAGCGGCTTCGAAGGACATTACGATTATGTATCGACTCCTCAGAGAGGAAAACCAAGGCTGACTGAAGGAGCTGACTGCCCTCTGACTCACAGGAGGGGCGTAGGGGGATGGGAGTGTGGCCCCGGCCAGCACCGGGGTCGCTGGACGGGGCAGGGACGCAGCGAGGGGAAGTGGGAATACCGAGAATCAGCAGGGAGCGTAGGGCCGCGCGGCTCTCTACCGGCAGGGTGGCACGGCTAGGCGACCTGGTGGCCTGAGGAGCGACGGGGCGGCGGCCTCACAGGACCAGATTGGCGACGGAGAGGAGGCGGCGCCGCGCTATACATAGTCAAGGTGGCAGGCCCGTCGCCAGCTACTCCTCCACTCTGCGGCCAAGTCTTGCCTAAGTCTCCTTCGGTGACCACCTCCACCGTCACCACACTCCACACCACTGCCTGCCCATCAGCCGATTCTGAGCGAGTTCGGGGATTTATATATCCCGCTAAAGGTCTGTCAAACCCAGTCATGACAACTGGGTTGACTCACCCCGAGTCGACTCGCTTTGTCGGGTGTCGCCGGTGAAATAAATTTCCACATCCAGACCCTAGGAACTATGCCGCCCCTGGCGTAGCTCCTGCCGTAGATGGAGGTGGCTCGAGAGGCGGGAGGCCGACCTGCTCCCTGGATCGATGTTTCCTTAGCGTCCCGCGTCGATGACCGCCACCACCACCGCCACAGCCCCACCTCCGATATGCCACACCACCACTACACCATAGGAGCCCCGTCCATTCTGACAAAGCTGCCACGAAAAATTGAAAGTTAACAGCAGCAAGAATTATCCCTCGGCCAGCCAATCCTCATATCCCTGGTGTTTTGACCCTGTCGACGACTCATCAGGAAGCCACCTGGAACACCTGCAGCAATCACCTGGTGGCCACCTGGCTAATCTAGCATTGGTAGCTGGGTCAGCTCGAGGCCACCTGGCCAACCATGGCAGTTAGGTCACTTCAGGGCCACCTGGTGACAGCAGACGCAACTGTCTCTCTCACCTGCCGCGCCATGCGGACCACCCGTCCACCAGCAGAAAGAAAGAAGAGACAAGGAGGTGGTGGAGAGAGTGGAGAAAGTGTGGTGGAGGGAGGGAGGGAAGCGGGGAGGGGTTCTCCAAGGAAAGGCAGCTTTGAGAGGGGAGGGGCCCGCAGCGTTACGCCACCACCACCACCACCACCACCATGGCTGATAAGATACCACCTCAATCAGCTAGTTGATAGAGTGAGAAAATCTGACGAAAGTCCATCACGATTGGAGGAGGTCCTGCGGCAGGAGGGAAGGAGTCCTCCTGGCGGTGCTGCGGGACTCGACACGCTAGGCCGCTCTCCGCCACAGCTGCCGCCCCGCCCGCTGCCCCCACCCTACCTTACCTACTCCCTCCCCTTATTAAACGTCGCGGCCACGCGTGACCACCACCACACTACAGCCACCTCCAGGGCGGGGCGGGAGGGGGCACACCACGGGGCGGGGCAGTAATGGTGGTGGTGGTAAGGAAGGTGGGATGTGGTGGTGAGGGAGAGGTGGGATTGGTGGGGGTAGTGTGGTGGTGGAAAGGGGGAGGGGACTGGGTGGTTAGAGGAAAGGTATGGTGGGGGGTGACGGTAGAAGGGGCACAGTGGTGGTGGTGGTGGTGGTGGTGGTGGTGGTGGGGTAGAGCCACAACGCAACTCTTGGAGAGGGGCGGGAGGGGGAGGGGGAGGAGGAGGAGGAGGAGGAGGAGGAGGAGGAGGAGGAGGAGGAGGAGGAGGAGGAGGTGGTGGTGGTGGTGGTGGAGGAGACGGGGCAAAACAAGGAATGGTGATGACGATGGTAGTTGTAGTGTAGAAACGGAGAACAACACTAGGTTGTAAATTACTCACTGCAATTACAACTAACAAGGCTCCAATGAAAAAGAGAGAGAGAGAGAGAGAGAGAGAGAGAGAGAGAGAGAGAGAGAGAGAGAAACTATAGCCTACGCGTCTCACGTCTCCATGTAAACGTCACCCTCGTCTCAGGGCTGACGTCAGGCATTACGCCATACGCAAGGCAAGGAAGGGGGAAGTTACTTGACCCAGAGAAGACAAACAATTATTTATTTACATGTATAACCTGCATGTGCTAGGAGGGAGGCGTGCGGTCGTGGCGCGAGGTGGGAGAGCGCGCGCGGCAGTAACATACATCCTCACCGGCTTGCAACAAAATACTTGAGTCGGCCCGAGAGGCGGACCTGCTGCTGTACGAGGACGTGTCCGCGGGTCCTTATGTGGCCAGCCGGCCTCTAATATTGACCCCCGTTTTCTCTGAGGCCCACAAACACTGCACCTCAGCCCATCACAACAACACTACCACGTGGACCACTCACCACGCCCCCTACCCCTCCCCCGCACTCGCTCCCCCTAGACTTGTCCCCTCCTCCCCCAACCCCATGCCGCCTCTTCACGCCCCGCCCTCGTATCTCGGCCACAACCTGACGTCTGGCCACGCTCCCTTTACACACTGCTCAGAAGGGGGTATGTTACGTACGCGTGGCACCCTCGTTGCTGCCTCCCACCCACCCCTCCCTCCCTCCTGCCGCCTCTCGTCTCCCATTCATGCGAAGACCTGCTGATTTGCCTTAGAGGGCGTCACGAGTCTTGCCTGCCTGTCTTGCTGTCCTGACCCGCCGGACACACACACACACACACTCTCTCTCTCTCTACGATGGTGGTGGTGATGTCTGTGGTAATGATGATGTGATTGCAGGGGATGCGTACAGTGTGTGGTGATGTTTGGAGGTGCGGTGAGGATGATAGTGACGTGTACTTACTACATGAAGATGATACCTGGTGGTGATTTGGTGATTAACTTTCTAAGGAATATATACGAGATTTTGATGTTCTTGGTGTTATGAATTAATTGGCCATACTCTCTCTCTCTCTCTCTCTCTCGGTTTATGTGGGGAAAAGGGTCATGGAATTTGGGTAAAGATAGCTTTTTTTTCTTTATATTTTTCGTACGTTTTTTTCCTCCCTTTTCCTCCTCCTTATGGGAATGATCTAGTTATTGCGATTATTTGCGGAATTATTCATTGATTATTCTAGTGTGGGATTAAGGACACTGTAGATTTTAATATTAGTTTATATTTATATTAGTTTATTATGTTTATTTGGGGATTTAAAGGACTTTTTCAGGATTTATTTGTTTATATATAAGTTAAGTTTTTTGAGCGATTTTTCCTTTTACTTTTTCCTCGAAGTGAAGTTCTGAGTGAAAGTGACTTAATTTTTTTTTCTCTCCCCGACAGTGACGAGTTGTTTTTATTCTGGTGAGTGAATAGTGAGCCTGATTGTATTTTCCGAGTATGGCGATGTTAAGGGGAGACAAAAACGATTATGTATTACTTGTAGTGTATGATTTAAGTGTTTCACAGTGAGGTCAGGTGATGCACACACACACAGTCACGTCTACACCGTCTCAACACCTTTTAGTCGATACACTCGTCACCGCTACTATATTATACTTAAAACACATACACATACACACACACACACACACACACACACACACACACATACACACCACTCCAGAAACCGCTACATCACGTACCAGTCACCACTACACCAAACCACCCCACACCTCAGTCACCATATTTATAAAACACACTCACCCACACACCATCGAAAATATACTACACCTCACCTCACGTCACCATTCCCACTATATCTCAGCCTGCACTGCCACCACTTGTTTCTCACCCAATGACCTTACACTAGGATGACCCTCGACCGTGTGACGGGTGATAAAGTGATGAAGGCCCCAACCTCGCACGTCGCTGTGACACATGTAAAGGCAACGCTGGGTATACTAGTGTTGCTGCTGTCATTGCGTGGCGAAGAGGCTACGTTAGAAGTTACGTGGCTCCTCAGGCCATCGTGTTAGGGAGTCTTAAAAGTCCTAGCTAGTTAAGTAAGTGTCGTGCACCATACTACCTACGGTGCTAACACAGGATCATTTGCCTTCTATTTCGTGATGAAATCGTGCCTTGTGCTTGAACTGACGGAAGTGACGCAGATGCGTCGTGGGCACCACCATCTTGCTCCTTCGGCTGGTATGACAGCGGGCACCCACTCTACCCAGGAGGGCCTGTATCCCCCTTAGAGTGTGGGGGGGAGGTACAGGCCAGGACCTCCGGTAGCCCCTATCCCTCCCCATCCCCTCCCCACTCCGGCGCCATCAGCACGCACAGGAAAGATGACTAATAGCCGTCCGCTGTTTTATATCTTTTCCTACTGTTTTACTTCTTCAACGCCAAGTAACGGTGATGAATTGTCCCGAAATGATGATGGATATGCATGATGAATAAACACGATTACGTCAACGAATGTCCATGGAATAGTATTCGCACGATCCTTGTGTTATCATGTCGTTCCATGAAGGAGACCTTCCATGTCCGAACGCAGAAGCAAGGGAAGGTATGCGAGGAAATTCGAGAGTCGCCGCTGAAAACACTGTTAACGTTTTCTCTGGCCGAACACCTGGGCCGCTTGCCAGGGGACCATCGCTCAGGCACAACAGGTAAACGGCACCCACCACCCACTGACCCCCTCCCCCTCCAAGCACACACCAGAGAGGCAGACACACACCAACCAGGCACACACACACGTGATTTCCTACTCCTGCCCCACACACACAGGTCCAACACCCATACCTTTACGTTCACGACACTTTCCTTGATGACCTGATCACTGTCAATTTGGAGGAGGCACAAACATTCCCATAATTCATCCATCGTCTATGAACCACAATTGTGAGCACGTAATGCCCATCAAATCACCACGACGATCACTAGTAATCGCTACTAATTACTCGTTCACAAATCGCCCCTTATCTGCATTTATAGGGAATTGGTTTCTGTCAACAGTAGGAGTGGTAGTGGCGAGAAACTACCAGGTGAGTGTGGCAAGTGGTGGTGGTCTCCAATCCATCCTCTGCCACACACTATCCATCCCACCTTCCAGGAGTGAGAAGTAACACTATGTACGGTGGTAAGGAGCTGGCCACACTCGCTGCCCTGTGCTGATGGTAATGGTGCAGCTAGACACAGCTAAAGTAACAAAACTTCCATGCCAAAATCGTCCACACACTCTCTCGTCATTATAACACTGGGGTAACTCGGCCAACCTACCTTGATCTGCTCTGACATTTCAGCTCACATGATGCTCTGGAAGTCGAGTTGACGATCTCATGATAATAATTCACGGCAATGTTCAAACTGTGAGGGTTCACTGAGTGACGACACAAAACACAATAACACACACAGCCCCACAGCTCTACACCGCGCGCCAGCTCGGGTCGCTCTGAGGCCTGAAGTTCAACAAAGTCCCAACACCATTCCCTGGTGCCTCTAGCGGGTTATGCTACAGCTAGCGCTCTCTTTAAGGTCAACAAAATTTTTGTCTTCATTTGTCTTTAAACCCAACAGAATAATACTTGGTGTTGTTCTTGTTGTGGTAATGTCTTGTAGAGGATGGAGAATCATCGCGGTACAAAGATGTATGGTTGTAATGAGCAAAATGTGCTAGGTGCTGGTGTTCGCCAGCAGGATGTTAGTATGTTCGTAAGTTGGCAATGACGACACGGCGTGACGTAGAGAGTCGGACAAAGCTGGACCATTACTGCTCTCCTCCCCAGCTACTCTCTTCCTACGCTGCCAACAACGAGCTGTAGCGAGTGAGCTAAAAGACACACAAACTATGAAATAAATCTCCTCGTTGCTTTCATTAAGTCATACTAGTGAAATAGAAATGCAAAATAAATTAGCAAAGGTTAGCTAGTGAAACAAACCACCGGAACTCCCCCTCCCAGCGGACACCTCATCAATTATCAATATTTCGTATAATCTAGGATGGAATTTTCCCACTAACCTTCTTGTAGTTGGCCCTACAACCTCTTAAATGTTAGGTAGGTCGATTAATTAGATAGATCGATATATTTCTATTATTCTAAATGCTAGTTTCTCCCCGTATACTACCTAGATTTCTGAATAAAATATAAAAATTTGAAAGCTGGTCGATAGGAGGTGGCGTCGTCCCCAGCCAGTGTAAGGTCTCTGGGCTGAATCACGTAGCCGGAGCTGACTGGAGACAGGCGCTTCCACAATGTATCAACCATGTTTCAAATATCGCTTACTGCATTTTCAGGATGATCTTGACTAATTTCAAAGTATGGTATTATGGAAGTGAATAATGATGAATATTATGGTATAGGTTATAAGAAGTGAATGTGAACGGTGGTGGCAACACAGCCCTCGACAGCTTGTCCTCCACGACATTTCACCAACTTTTCAGGCCAGACTTGCTGAAACATTCGCTCAGACTGGGATGGCAACACTACACGTAGCTCGGCAAGACCTTGTTCGGCTTGGATGATATAAATTTTTTTTTATATGCGCTACCAACATTAATATTATATCAAATAAGTTATATGTGGAAAGTGACAGAAAATATGGGCGTGATCCGTGAGTGTCGGGCGACGGCGGGCAGCAGCGGGACAGAGGTGGTAGGCGAGGCGGGGGCCCGGTGCCGCTGCCGTACAAAAGTTTGGCCCATCGCTACGTTTCAAACTGTGGCGCTTTTCGGCTGTATGGAGTGTTTCCATGTCAAAGAGGCGATCAGCTGACTGCCCGGGGCATTTAAATGCAGTCGCGCTGAGATTTAAACCGATACTCGCCGATCACTGGGCGGCCGGCGATGGTCCAAGGAGGAGGGGGCTGCCCGCCCTCTCCTCCATAGGTTTTTGTAATTATTTGCCTTGTTTTGTGGTCCCGGAACGGAGGCGAGAGTGAGGATGCTTCACGTGGTGATGTTGGTGTCACCCTCCAGTCCACGCCCACAGGAGTGCCAGCTTGGGCCGCGACCTGCCCTGTCATCTCAATCGGAGTTCTCATGGGGCTCCTCGTACGTCGTCACGCTCACCGGCAATGACATGGGTCCGGGGCACGGGGCGTAGTGCAAGGTTCTTCCTTCTTCGTTTCGACTTCGTGTTTATGAGAACCTGAGCCGCCGTCCCGCTGGAGCCTCCAACTCCGTCCCCCTGACGCCAGCACCCCAGGACCCTCCCCTTCGGCACCGGACCTCGATGTAGGGTCTTCTTGGCTCCCTT
>JAPQNM010000023.1:2823491-2845991 GCA_029783475.1 Metacarcinus magister
TGTTATTCATTTTGTTACAACTTACATAACTAGTGTTGCTGGTGCTGTTAAGCTGCTGTTCCTGATTGTACAATACTTTTGGTGTTGCTGTTGTTGCAGTTATAGTTGCTAGTGCTGCTACAACTGGTCACTTATATTGTTGTTGCTCCTGCTATTACAATGTTGCTGCTCCTACTGCTGTAGTTACAATGGTGGTGCTTTGGTTGTAGTTGCTGCCGTCACTTTTGTTACTACTGCTACAATAACTGTTACCAACGCTGTTGTTGCTATTGCTGTTATTGTTGTTTTGGTACTGCTGCCAATATTGTTGCTACTGTTACTGTTGCTGTTGGTACTGGTGGTGGTGGTGGTGGTGGTGTCGCTGTGTTGGTGGTATTGGTGTTGTTATTGTTGTTGGTGTTCTGGTGATCGTCGTTGTTATTGTTGTTAGAGTTCTTGATGCTGTTGTTGTTTCAGTTGTAGCTGATGTTTGCTGCTGATATTATTGTCGCTGCTGCTGGTGCTTCCAGTGCTTGTACAGTTCCTGCTGCTGCTGCTGCCGTTCATAATTAGGGCGGTACTATTATTGTTGTGTTGATCTTGCTGGTGCAGTTAAATAAAACAAAATTCTGTTGTTTCCACCAGCGTTGCAAATTTCAACTGTTATTCTTTTTTCCTCGCAGGATGTTGGGAGCGTGCGTTCGTGCAGCTCCTAACGATTGGTGTACACTGGTGTTGTATCACCGTCAAGAACTAGCCTTCAGCTGGTGCCCCATAGTGCTGTGCTGTAATCAGCTGCTGTTCTCGTCAAATTGTTGTGAGTCGCTGATCAGGGTCCATCACTTGCTGGAAAAAAAAGCTGCTGTTGCTGTCACTACATCGATTAAATCCTCGAACCTTGTGCTGCATTCAACGACAGCCTGGAGTCACTGGGGTGTTATGCTTTCAAACCTACGAACCATTGCTGTTGGTGACGGTGGCAGAGATGCTGATGCTGTTGTTTCTGACAGTGCTGCTGCTGTTTCTGCTACATTCACTACCTGCTGCAAATCAGTGATCAACTCCCGTACTTATATGTTGTTATTGCTGTTTCTGTGGTGATGGTGGCGGTGGTAGTAGTTGTTAGAGAGGTGGAGATGACAGTCCTACTCTTCTCCAACCTACCACCAATACTCTATCCTTTACCTCTGATGCATCACCACCTTTCCTTCCTTTCTGCGTTCTCCACCAGGTGCCTTGTGTCCGTTCAGAGCCAGGACCTCTTACCTTCCCTATCTACTGTATGAGGAAGAGTTTGGGTTTGAGCTGTGTGGTTTGCGTTGGTCTGCGAATGGCCATATGTTTATGTGGTGTGTGGGATTGCACGATGTGATGGTATTGTGTGGAGTATTGGGTGTGAAGTTAATTGGTGGAGTGCAGGTGGTTGTGTTGCAGAGGTGTGTGTGGTGGTGAGTGCAGCGTGGAGAGCAGAGTGACGGAGGTTGTGTGGAATGTAAAGGCTGTGTGGTGTTGGGGGTTTCCAGTATGTGAGTCTGTGGAAGTGTGGATCTGAGTGTGGAGATGGAGAGCTGTACACAAGGTGGGGAGGCTGCAAGTATATGTGATGGAATGGGGCTGTAGTTTGATGGTTGCGAAGGTGGTGGTGGGTGTTCTGAATAGGGGAGCGGAGTGTAGGGGCTACCTGGTGCTGGGGGACTAAGGTGCTAGAGTTTGCCTTCAGGAACTGTATGGTGGTGGGTGGTGGTGATGATGTGGGACTGCATGTGTGGTGGTGAAGTGGTTGCAGGTGAATGGTGGTGAGAGGTGCTGAGCTATGCAGTGAAGGGCTGTTTGCAGGTGTGTGTGTGTGTGTGTGTGTGTGTGTGTGTGTGTGTGTGTGTGTGTGTGTATCCTGCAGGAAGTGAGTGGATGGCAGGGAGTGGTACAGGGGTGTGTAGTGAGGGGGCTGCTGCAGGAGGAGTGTGGTGGTGCAAGGTCTCGCTGTGATGCTGGGAGGAGGTGGTGATAGTGATGGTGGTGCCAGCGCGCGAGTGTCGCAACCTCCACCCACGTCCCTCACAAGGTCCGCTCTCCAGCCTCTGCGCTTCGCCGCCACCACTCGCTCACACTCAGCGACCCCGTTCAGTCGCTTCTCCAAGATATCACGAGGAAGAAGAGAAAACGTGGAAGCACAAGTTTAGCGAATACAATGTTTGATGCCTGTCCTGCCGCTCACCTGAACGAACCCTCCAAGGCTGGGCTCGCTCCTGCCACCCTCTGTACCCCTCACAAAGCATAAAGCATACTCCACACGTGTCTCTTGAGCCTTTTTCATACACATCCTTCTCTGTGTTTGTGTTTTTTTGGGGGTGAACTTATGGCAGGACAAAATCAATCAATGAATTGTTCTCAAAACATTATTAGGAGGAAATTCCATTAATGCTCATCACACACACACACACACACACACACACACACACACACACATACACATATATATATATATATATATATTATATATATATATATATATATATATATATATATATATATATATATATATATATATACTGCGCAGTTGAAGCCCTTGCTAGAACACACACACACACACACACACACACACACACACACACACATACACGTACACGTACGTATATATATATATATATATATATATATATATATATATATATATATATATATGTAATATATATGTAATACATATATATATATATATATATATATATATATATAATATATATATATATATATATATATATAATATATATATATATATATATATATATATATAATATATATATATATATATATATATATATATATATATATATATATATATATATATATATATATATATATATATATATATTTGTATATTATAATGTATTTACGTAACATTCAACGTTAATAATTGTGGAAATTATGAGGGCATATTTTGTTTTTCCGTCCTCAACAATGTTTTCATTACTGCTAACTATTGATGGAGAATTTCAATGAGAGAATCCACGCATTAAAACATAAAAAAAGCTTAATTCCCAACGCGACTAGACGAGGCGAGTTAGCGGGGCGGGCGACACGCGAACGTTTGTCCTCTTGCCAGTCAGGGCCGAGAAACGTTGGGTGTAAACAAGTGCACGTGGTTATGGGCAGTGCAGAGGTGGCCAGCTCTCGTCATGTGCGCGCCAAAATCTTGGCGGGTCCTATGTTGGCAGTTGGAATAAAAAGCGCGGCAAGTGAGTCGGGCTGGCATTTGTTGGCGCGCTCCAGTCGCCTTGCTGCCGACACCGCAGCTGGAGCAGGCCCTTCTCCTGACCACCTTATGCTACTCTAAACTCTATGGTCTTCCACACACGGACTAAATTTTGTTGCCAGCCTCGAGCTCGGTAAACTTTCATCAGCAATGGAAAATAGTTCTTATATACGTCTTCTTAAGTATTAGGATTCCGCACCTTTCAAGCTAGTATCGGATATGGGGCCAAGGGAAAGCGCAAATACATGCGATAGTCAGTCTTATATCCACGGTGCATAGGGGACCGCATCCCTTGGTAGGGCTACATTCACCTCTGGAGGGATCGCAAGCCATTACAAGTTTTATGTACCCGCGCTGAAGGAAGTAAATCCAATAACGTTGTCGGTGGGTCGGACAAAGAGGGACGCTCATGGGTCGGACAAAAGCGGGCCCGTTCCTCGTTTCTCTCACAAGGGTCGGACAAAGCGGGACGCCGTACGTTTCTCTGGTTAGCAGTTATTTCCTTGTTCTATCGTCCCACTTGAACCGAGTCGCCTCGCGGGGTATTCGGACGCACGAAAACACTTCAAAAAATTTCGTCCGCTTCTTTTTTCTTCGTCGATTTTCCTCTTCTGCGTCAGAGAGTTTTCTTAGACACCATCAAGAAACTCGCCACAGGAAGCAGACAGACTCTCCTTATAATCTATCTTGAAACAACATATAGAAAACATATCCAAAATTGCGCCTACATAATTCATAATGAAGGAAAAGCAAAGGAGAATAAAATAATATAAAATTCTCAACATTCGTTTGTTGAGTCTTCGAGCGAAGTATAGTGACGCGTCGTGTAGAAACTGTATGATGAAACTAGGACTTAATACAAAGGACTCCTGGGTTTAAATTTCGCTATTGATACGTATGTGGATATTATACAACTATAGAATAATGAAAAGTAATAATATGTGGACATGTAGGGTGTAGATGGTGTTTCTTTAGCTATTAAAGAATTAAACTTCCACTAGATATAACATTTTTTTTCCGCATTAGAGATTCATGGTCTGTAATTTCAACATATTACGTGGGAATGAGAGGCCCGTTTCATCAGTGGGCTGTTTACTTGTGTCTGGCATTTACCTGTGTTGTTTACAAATACGAAGGGACCTTATTATTTCATGGAGGGCAAATTTTTGGGAGTGTTACAAAGGAAGTGGTTGTAGCGGGTCTCGCCCGGAGGGTTAGTTGTCGAGGCGCGTCACAGTTCCCTCCCTCCCGCGCCCCCTCTCGCTTCCCTCCTCCCTTCTCTCTCCCCTCCTGTTCCCCGCCCACGTCCGCATCCTTCGTTGCGCGTTGGCCGAGGGCAGGAAAATGAAAAAAAAGAAAAAGAAAAAAAGATTAATTACACTCTCCTGTATCCAAGGTTATTAGATACACTTTCGTGGCGTAGATATAGTTATAAGGAATCTAATGTGCTTAATTTTAGTGTAGTCCATGCAAAGAGGTGAACAGTTCTGTCACTGTTCGGTGTAAATTTGTTAAACACGAAGCCCAAGCCAAAGGTTGGTCGCGCCACACATTGATCGGGACCCGCTTGGCTGGCAGCGGGGCCACGAGTTGCCAGTGTGGCAGTACAGTTGCCAGCCTCTGTTTAAATTATCTAAATTTATAATAATACTGATTACGGGTGTTCCTGTTGATAAGGTGGTGTTGCTTTAAAAGTCTCGCCGTATTGTGCCGCAGGAGGAGGGCGCAGGGGCCTCGCAAGGCGGGTACGGGGCATCGCAAAACAACTAGCGTGATCGAGAAAATGATGTTTGTAAAAAAAGAAAAAAAAGAGGAAAAGAAAAAAAGTCTGGATAAGCTTATTTGCTTCATGAAATATTCGCTAAATGAGAATGGACATAACAGGACTCATTTAAGGTCTTCCCTTCGAATTGCATGATGGGTATTCCTCATAAAACCTGAAGGTGGTGATAGGGAGGGAGGCCATCGCTGGCAGTCTTCAAACACAGCCGTAGATCATCGTACCCGTGCCACCCAAACGTTCTTTCACTCTCTAGTCTCACTACCCAACGTTTTCCATTCCCTAAATTTTCCGCGAAATGTTTGCCAGCGACGATAGCGCTCACCGATTATCCCTGATGCTGGAAACGTTTTTGATGCAGACTGTCAGCGTGTTTGAACCGCGCGGGCGGTGGAGACCTGTCTGCACCTCCTGACGACGGGTTCACCGTTCGGGCCAGACGACGGTGTCTCTTGTTAGATGAAGGAACTCTGCTGACGCTGCTGATGTGTGGCAGAGGTTATGGGCTATGCTAGGTTATGCGATGTTATTAGCGCTTATTGTACCATCACTTAGCACAACATCGAGAAAGAGATATGCACGTAGGTCTTCCTGATATGTTGACCCATAGGCACGAAAATGGGGAGGACGGGAAAGAGGTAAAGTGCTGCAGGGCCTCGCATTGCCTTGCTCTTTGTCTCGGGCTGTGTAATCATCACATTTCGTCTCATTAAACGTCCACGTCACCACTTGGTCGGCGGCAGCTCGACGCTTCTGGTGGCAGGGAGGAGGACGACGCTCTTGTTGGGAGTAAACTACTTATACTATAAATAATCATATACTAATCCTAAGAGTTGTGCCTTGATCAAGACAGTTTTGTTGCGCTCTAACATTTTCATCATCAACCAGCGGCAGGCCAATGCAGGTCAGACATGTACGCAGTCACCTTGTCGCAAGGTTCTACGGACAATTTCATTGCAGTAAGACAATCCTGCTTACTTTTAAATGACGAAAGTTTAATTTGTGTGAAAACACCAATTAATATTCATTAATCTTTCAAAGTTTTGGTGTCCTGCTGGGTGCGGGTGCCTATGGGGTCTGCGGCTGTACGCGTTGGGGCAGCCAAGCCGCAGGCAACCTGCGTCTGGCCTCTCGTCCCTCCATACGAAGCACCGCGTTAGCTCCTGCCGCGAAGAAGGAAAATTTATAGGCATTTAGGAAACACCTGGATGGCCGCGTGGGCTTCCCTGTGCAGGTGAAGGTGACGGCGGAGCGCGGTGCCACACGGCACTGGTGCCTGCAGTGAAAGTGTCGGGAGGTGGGAGGGGCGCCCCGGCCCCGTCCTTCTATTAATGTGTTCTTTTGGCCATCACTTTATTTGCTTTAATTATGTGTGGTTGGCGTCACCTTACTTGTCCCTAATGTGCTTAGATCATCTTAAAGGAAGACCAAGACACACGGGGATGGTGTACGTGTGGGTCGAAGGTAAGGTAATGGCGGGACAGGTAACACATTGCAGGACGCAGGGCTGCAGGTATGGCAGGCTCGGTGGTGCATCCACTTGGTGGGCACTTGAAAATCTGTTAAGAATATATGACACTCATAGGCAGGAACAGCGGCCTCCCAGGTGACCCTGCCAGCGTCACCCACACTCTCACCGTCAGGGCGGAGGGGCCCCCTCTCCCGCCCCACTCTCTCCTCTGGGCAGGCTGCCGCGTCCTGCAGCCTCCTGTCCGCTTGCCGCACGCTGTCCTGGGTGGTGTGGGCCGCTGGGCCGCTGCACCGGGCCTTTAGGAGCAATAAATAATGGAGGAGAGTTTTTGCCAGTGACATCACTGACTAGCATCCATAGCACCCACTGCCCGTCGCTGCCTGGCCTCCTTCATACGTATGCCCGCGCAGGGCTGAGGGCTGCAGGAGGGCTGGGTCGTGGTGGGAGAGTGCGGGCGGTAGGACCTGCTCAGCGCCAGACAAAACTGCATCATTTATCGGGTCAGCAGAGCGCCATTCCTGTAATGAATTGTTTAATTAGTTTTTTTAATGCCTTCATTTGGAATTCAAGTTTACGGTAAACGGAAGCACAACCACCCACGCCCTAGGGATACCTGCGTCCTGCTGGCTTGCCTCCACCTTCCCTCTCCTGGTGTCCTGCATCTGCACCAAGCCTATCTTACTTCCAACCATCCCTGCTGGCCTGCCTCCTCCTTCCCCCGCTGACCTGCCTTGACTATCCCCCACTGACCTGTTTCCACCTTCCCCTGCTGGCCTATCCACTCTCCCCTGTTGACCTGCCTCCACCTACCCCGTTAACATGGCTCCACCTTCCAAGCAGGACGGTCCACTCTCCCCTGCTAGCCTGCCTCTAGCCTCACCTTGGTCTGCCTCTACCATTCCTCACCTGCTGACCTGCCTCCACCCTCATCCGCTCACCTGCCCCCACCTTCATCCACTCACCTGCCCCCACCTTCATCCACTCACCTGCCTCCACACTCATCCACTAACCAGCTTCCACCTTCCCCTGCCGGCCTGCTTCATTAATACTCCACAGCGGCGTGCCCGTTCAGCAGGCAAGGCAGCAGGAAGCGAAGACGTCCTGCTAGTGGGTGTCCTTGCTAGGTGGTGTGGTGGAGGGGAGAGGCTTGGGGACCGGGGAAATTGGGGGGGGGCGGCCTTGTGTCCCCCCACCGACTGACAGGGGGAAGTGTGTGTGTGTGTGTGTGTGTGTGTGTGTGTGTGTGTGTGTGTGTGTGTGTGTGTGTGTGTGTGTGTGTGATGAGGTTAAGGAATATGTTTCTTATTCCCCTTTGTCTTTAACCCTTTTGTTCTCTCTCTCTCTCTCTCTCTCTCTCTCTCTCTCTCTCTCTCTCTCTCTCTCTCTCTCTCTCTCTCTCTCTCTCTCTCTCTCATCTTTATTTGGGACACATCTATAACACAATAGATGACTAGTGGAAAATAACTGTGATTATTATTATTATTATTGTTATCATTATTATTGTTATTATTATTATTATTATTATTATTATTATTATCATTATTATTATCATCATCATTAATTCTATAATACATTAGTCATTGTTGGACTGTATGAACCTCAACATTTGTAATGGTTATAATTGGGTCGTACGAGAGAGAGAGAGAGAGAGAGAGAGAGAGAGAGAGAGAGAGAGAGAGAGAGAGAGAGAGAGAGAGAGAGAGAGGCCTGTGGAAGAGTGCCAAGAAAGTGGCCTCGATGGAACCTGGAGCCCCTCTCACACACACACACACACACACAGGAACTAGTGTGTCGCCCCTCCTACTCCCTCCTCCTCCACCCAATCGAGAGAGAGAGAGAGAGAGAGAGAGAGAGAGAGAGAGAGAGAGAGAGAGAGAGAGAGAGAGAGAGAGAGAGAGAGAGAGAATCACTATATCAAGGAAGAAACGCACCATTTTCACAACGTTCATATAAAGCTTCAAACCTTTCCTCTTGAACCCCAGTGAACCTGAATCCTATGCTTTTATTGTAAGGTTTCAACTCTCTCTCTCTCTCTCTCTCTCTCTCTCTCTCTCTCTCTCTCTCTCTCTCTCTCTCTCTCTCTCTCTCTCTCGGGTGGAAATACTAAGTTTGTGTGTGGTTCATTTTCAAGATAATTTCAAAGTAAGGCTTCATGTTTAGCGGTTCGAAGCCTGTTTTGTTTTGGTTTGTAGCTTCATTTAGCAAAGATGTGATGTTCTAATTTTTTGTTATATGTTTATTTATTTATTTTTGTTTTGTGTTTCGTTTGTTTATATTGTGTAATGTTGTTGTGTTTCTTGTTGAGTATTTTGTTTATTTTCTAGTTTGTGTTGTAGAGTGGCGCGTGGTTTGAATGACTTTTTTGGTATGTGCAGCGTAGTTTCTAACGTTATTTGTGTTACTAATTGGTGTGTGCTTGTGTTGTGGTAATGACTACTACTACTACTACTACTACTACTACCATTTGGATTTGAGTGGTGATGGAGTTATGTATAGTATATAATGTGTGTGTGTGTGTGTGTGTGTGTGTGTGTGTGTGTTATTGTTGTTGTTGCATCATCCCTTAGTGATATGTGCTGCTTTGAGTGGCGAGTCTCGTCCAGCCAGTAAGGGCGGGGCGGGGCGGGGCGGGTTGGTGTGCTGTGCTGCAGGCGACTGTCCCCACCCACAGGGGCGTTGTCCTCCCGCCCAGGTGACGACGCCCTTTGCACATCCATCCCTGCCCCGTACTGCTGCTGACGGCGTCGTGGCTGTGAAATGTCGTTAATATTGAGGCAGCGTTGCTTAATTTTAAAGGTTCAAACCATTTTCCGCGTCCACGGCTCTGTGATATCGAGACCTGGCGACCCGATGTGAAAAAAAAGGTAAAATAAAAGTAAGCCTCGTTGGAATTTTAAGTTTGCAATGGTTCAGCTTTAATGCTATTGCTCATGGGCGTCCCGGGCACTCCACCTGTGTCGCGCGCCCTCCGTGGGTCGTGGACGTGCTGGGGTGTGAGTGCGTTGCCCGGGGCGGGGCGGGGCGGACCGGGGATGCTCGGGGCGGGGCACGAAGCCTGGCTCATAAGGAAGTGGAGCTTCCGGTAATGTCCTCCAAAAGGGACACTCACTCCCACGCTCCCGCCCCTCCACCCTCCTCCCGCCCATGCCTCGCCCCCCGACTCTTTCCCCCAACTAACCCCCACTCTGCCCCGCTTCATCCGGCCTACCCCGCCCCGCCAGTCAACACGCCCCTGGACCCCGCCCCGCTGGCGTGTGGCGGTGGTGGTGTGTGAGGCGTCCCTCCCCATCGTCAGTGTGGCGCCACGCTGGGCCATGGGCGGGGAGGGCGGCCCGCAGGACACACACACACTGGAGACCCTGGCGCGGCTGCTGAACCTCACCTTGTTATTGTGAGTGGCGCGGCTGTACCAGTGTTGTCATGGCGATGGTGGTGAGGGAATAGTTGTAGTAATGATAATATTAATAACAATAATAATGATAATGATAATAGTTTCACGTATTATTATTATTATTATTATTATTATTATTATTATCATTATTATTATATTAATTATTATTATATTAATTATTATTTTCTTTGGCTCTTAAACGTGTACCCAGACTGGAGTACACACACACACACACACACACACACACACACACACACCACACACACACACACCACACACACCAGTACGCACGCACGTGGAGTATGTAACGCGTATATCTTAGACGAAGGAGCTAGCACCTGTGCGTGTTGGGGGAGGGAGGGGCTGCCCCAGTGGCGGAATGTTCGGGGGTGGTACAGGCAGGCAGGGAGGGAGGGAGGGAGGAGTGCCGGGGCCGTGGCAGGGGGTTGTGGAGTGCCAGGGGATGGGAAGGGGGGATAAGGAGCGTGTGGCAAGTCCACTGATAACACGCACGATAATGATCTGTGGTGCGGTAACGGTGTCATTATGGCCCCGCCCCGCCCCGCCCCGCCCCACCCTGCCCCGTTCCACCCTGCCCCGCTCCGCTCCACACCCCGTTCCACTTTACTCTGCTCTCCACCGCCCCGCCCCGTCCATTCGCATTCACACCGTCTCCTGCCCCGTTTTGCCCCGCCTCACCCCGTTTCAACTTCCGTATACCACGCCACACACCACCACACTCCACCACACCCCGTTCCAACCATACATGCCCGCCCCGCCCCGCCCCGCCCCGCCCCGCCCCGCCCCGCCACGCCCCGCCCCGCCCCGTCCCGGTTTATAACGACCCACACACTTCCCTGCTCCGTCTTCGACCTCGACCACACCTTACCCTGTCCGTTCTCACCCCTACTGCACCTCTTCCCGCCCCGCCCCGCCCCCGCCCCGCCCCGCCCCCCGCCCCGCCCGGAGGCAGCCACTATCGCTATCACCACCACTGATAAACTAAAGGATAAGGGCTGAGACGGAGCAGGACGGCAGAGACAAGTGTAATGGCGACAATAAATTTTAAGAAATCAATGACTAACGAGGAAGGAGTGTGGCAGGAGGGCGGAGGGGTAGGCAGGCAGGCAGACAGGCAGGCAGGCAGGTGAGGCAGCGGCACAGGTGTGATGGGGGGCGGGGGGCGGGGTGGGCTGCCAGGACACATTGGGGTGGGATATAAGATTGGGGATTTTGGGGGTGGTGGGGGGTAACGAGTCTTCCCTACCACCTTAAAGTAATTAAAGGAATTCCAATCAAAGGGAGTGATGTTACTAGTGTGGCGTGTGTAGGGTCTCCACGCCAGGTCGCAGGTGACAGGGCGTGGGCGTGGGCGTGTACGGGGCGAGGTGCGGGAAGAGGCAGGAGGCAGTGAAGGAGTAAGGAAACGCGCTAAATAGTATATAAATTGTCTTAATGACTTATTTATATAGTACTTTAGGATGCTTCACTCCATCCCTCCTGTGTGTGTGTGTGTGTGTGTGTGGTGTGTGTGTGTGTGTGTGTGTGTGTGTGTGTGTGTGTGTGTAAGTTCAGGCCAGAAGCAACATACAACACGTGCATACATTGTGAAGGTAGGATGTGTACTGGCGAAATCAATGATGTGTGTGTGTGTGCGTATGTATGTATGTATGTAGACAGTTACTACTGGTGTGTACGGCCAGTTGTCATGCGTGTACGGCCGGAACTCATGCTGTGTACGGATCCCTGTCACGCATGAACGTATACTTAGGATCTATTACGTGTACGGCTACAATCAATGATATGTGTACATGAACGAAGGGCTAGGCGTGTGTACGGCAAGTAGTGTGTGTGTGTACTATTTTGCTGTGGTGTGTGTACGTGTGGTGTTGTTCGAGTGTGTAGTACGTACAGACACGACCGATGACATGTGCACAAGGCAACCAGACGTGTGTGTGTGTGTGTGTGTGTGTGAGTGTGTGTGTGTGTGTGTGTGTGTGTGTGTGTGTGTGTGTGTGTGAGTGTGTGTGTGTGCACGGGTAGGAGCAGCGTGTACAACTAAACAGGAGGAGGAGCGTTGGCCGTGTATATATGAGCTGGCGGAGGAAAAGAGAGAGATGGGAAAACAAAGAGAGAAAACGTGGAAAAGCCAAAAGAGGAGGAGTTGCAAACGTTTAAAGAGTACCAGCAGGGATAGGCTCGGCGGGAATCGTTTCATAAATGTGGCCTCGAGTTCCCGGAAGGAAAAAAAAAAATGGGGGATGGGGAATGGGGAAAAAAAAACCCCAAAAAAATGAAATAAGAAAGGAAAACTTATTTGTTAGTAATGCATCGTGATCACATTGAGACTAAAACGATCTGTATACTTGAGGAGCGTGTGTGTGTGTGTGTGTGTGTGTGTGTGTGTGTGTTTGGGGGGCGTGTCGATGCATGAATACTTACACTACTATACCATTACATCTGTCTGTGTGCGGTAACATATGTGTGCGTAATATTTATGTACGACCCGATTCATGTGTAAGTCTATTCACACAATGCTATGATAACCGAAACGGCGTGTGTGTGTGTGTGTGTGTGTGTGTGTGTGTGTGTGTGTGTGTGTGTGTGTGTGTGTGTGTGTGTGTGTGTGTGTGTGTCCGCGCGGCTGACCACAAACAGACAGGACAACAGTTATTCATCCCCAAATGGTAACCTTGACATAGTAACTTTTAAGGGTTTCAAGGTCACCTCATCCCTATAGCAGTACTCTTAGCTGTCCTTTCCTTTCCTGCCCTGGCGCTGCTCCTCCCTTTCTCCCTCTCTCCCCCGCCTCTGCCTCAGCTCCATCCTGTCCTCGCTCTACTCCCTCCTTCTCTCCACCAATGCGATAACTGTCAGCTTCATGCATCTTCAACACACTGTCTTTACTCCCGTGCACTTAACCCTTACACTGCCGAGGTCTTTTCTAAGTGTTCGATTTATAGATTTTTAAAAAAATTATGATTTTATTCAAATTTTTCTTTATCAACTCACAACGATCTGAAGAATAGAGGAAAAATATTTTTGATGATAAAAATAAATATTAATGATAAAAATAAATACTAATGATAAAAATAAATATTAATGATAAAAATAAATACTAATGATAAAAATAAATAATAATGATAAAAATAAATATTAATGATAAAAATAAATAATAATGATAAAAATAAATAATAATGATAAAAATAAATATTAATGATAAAAATAAATATTAATGATAAAAATAAATAATAATGATAAAAATAAATATTAATGATAAAAATAAATAATAATGATAAAAATTAATATTAATGATAAAAATAAATATTAATGATAAAAATAAATATTAATGATAAAAATAAATATTAATGATAAAAATAAATACTAATGATAAAAATAAATATTAATGATAAAAATAAATATTAATGATAAAAATAAATATTAATGATAAAAATAAATATTAATGATAAAAATAAATATTAATGATAAAAATTAATATTAATGATAAAAATAAATATTAATGATAAAAATAAATATTAATGATAAAAATAAATAATAATGATCAAAATAAATATTAATGATAAAAATAAATATTAATGATAAAAAATAAATATTAATGATAAAAATAAATATTAATGATAAAAATAAATATTAATGATAAAAATAAATATTAATGATAAAAATAAATAATAATGATAAAAATAAATAATAATGATAAAAATAAATAATAATGATAAAAAGAAATAATAATGATAAAAATAAATAATAATGATAAAAATAAATATTAATGATAAAAAATAAATATTAATGATAAAAATAAATATTAATGATAAAAATAAATATTAATGATAAAAATAAATATTAATGATAAAAATAAATACTAATGATAAAAATAAATACTAATGATAAAAATAAATACTAATGATCAAAATAAATACTAATGATAAAAATAAATAATAATGATAAAAATAAATATTAATGATAAAAATAAATAATAATGATAAAAATAAATAATAATGATAAAAATAAATAATAATGATAAAAAGAAATATAATGATAAAAATAAATATAATGATAAAAATAAATATTAATGATAAAAAATAAATATTAATGATAAAAATAAATATTAATGATAAAAATAAATATTAATGATAAAAATAAATATTAATGATAAAAATAAATACTAATGATAAAAATAAATACTAATGATAAAAATAAATACTAATGATCAAAATAAATACTAATGATCAAAATAAATAATAATGATAAAAATAAATATTAATGATAAAAATAAATATTAATGATAAAAAATAAATATTAATGATAAAAATAAATATTAAAGATAAAAATAAATATTAATGATAAAAATAAATATTAATGATAAAAATAAATAATAATGATAAAAATAAATAATAATGATAAAAAGAAATAATAATGATAAAAAGAAATAATAATGATAAAAATAAATAATAATGATAAAAATAAATATTAATGATAAAAATAAATATTAATGATAAAAAATAAATATTAATGATAAAAATAAATATTAATGATAAAAATAAATATTAATGATAAAAATAAATATTAATGATAAAAATAAATACTAATGATAAAAATAAATACTAATGATAAAAATAAATACTAATGATAAAAATAAATAATAATGATAAAAATAAATAATAATGATAAAAATAAATATTAATGATAAAAATAAATACTAATGATAAAAATAAATATTAATGATAAAAATAAATATTAATGATAAAAATAAATATTAATGATAAAAATAAATATTAATGATAAAAATAAATATTAATGATAAAAATAAATATTAATGATAAAAATAAATATTAATGATAAAAATAAATATTAATGATAAAAATAAATAATAATGATAAAAATTAATATTAATGATAAAAATAAATATTAATGATAAAAATAAATATTAATGATAAAAATAAATATTAATGATAAAAATAAATACTAATGATAAAAATAAATATTAATGATAAAAATAAATATTAATGATAAAAATAAATATTAATGATAAAAATAAATATTAATGATAAAAATAAATATTAATGATAAAAATTAATATTAATGATAAAAATAAATATTAATGATAAAAATAAATATTAATGATAACAATAAATAATAATGATCAAAATAAATATTAATGATAAAAATAAATATTAATGATAAAAAATAAATATTAATGATAAAAATAAATATTAATGATAAAAATAAATATTAATGATAAAAATAAATATTAATGATAAAAATAAATAATAATGATAAAAATAAATAATAATGATAAAAATAAATAATAATGATAAAAAGAAATAATAATGATAAAAATAAATAATAATGATAAAAATAAATATTAATGATAAAAAATAAATATTAATGATAAAAATAAATATTAATGATAAAAATAAATATTAATGATAAAAATAAATATTAATGATAAAAATAAATACTAATGATAAAAATAAATACTAATGATAAAAATAAATACTAATGATCAAAATAAATACTAATGATAAAAATAAATAATAATGATAAAAATAAATATTAATGATAAAAATAAATATTAATGATAAAAAATAAATATTAATGATAAAAATAAATATTAAAGATAAAAATAAATATTAATGATAAAAATAAATATTAATGATAAAAATAAATAATAATGATAAAAATAAATAATAATGATAAAAAGAAATAATAATGATAAAAAGAAATAATAATGATAAAAATAAATAATGATAAAAATAAATATTAATGATAAAAATAAATATTAATGATAAAAAATAAATATTAATGATAAAAATAAATATTAATGATAAAAATAAATATTAATGATAAAAATAAATATTAATGATAAAAATAAATACTAATGATAAATATAAATACTAATGATAAAAATAAATACTAATGATAAAAATAAATAATAATGATAAAAATAAATAATGATAAAAATAAATAATAATGATAAAAATAAATAATAATGATAAAAATAAATACTAATGATAAAAATAAATACTAATGATAAAAATAAATATTAATGATAAAAATAAATAATAATGATGAAAATAAATATTAATGATAAAAATAAATATTAATGATAAAAAATAAATATTAATGATAAAAATAAATATTAAAGATAAAAATAAATATTAATGATAAAAATAAATATTAATGATAAAAATAAATAATAATGATAAAAATAAATAATAATGATAAAAAAAAATAATAATGATAAAAAGAAATAATAATGATAAAAATAAATAATAATGATAAAAATAAATATTAATGATAAAAAATAAATATTAATGATAAAAATAAATATTGATGATAAAAATAAATATTAATGATAAAAATAAATATTAATGATAAAAATAAATACTAATGATAAAAATAAATACTAATGATAAAAATAAATACTAATGATAAAAATAAATACTAATGATAAAAATAAATAATAATGATAAAAATAAATATTAATGATAAAAATAAATATTAATGATAAAAATAAATATTAATGATAAAAATAAATAATAATGATAAAAATAAATATTAATGATAAAAATAAATAATAATGATAAAAATAAATATTAATGATAAAAATAAATATTAATGATAAAAATAAATAATAATGATAAAAATAAATATTAATGATAAAAATAAATATTAATGATAAAAATAAATAATAATGATAAAAATAAATAATAATGATAAAAATAAATAATAATGATAAAAATAAATATTAATGATAAAAATAAATTTTAATGATAAAAATAAATATTAATGATAAAAATAAATATTAATGATAAAAATAAATATTAATGATAAAAATAAATATTAATGATAAAAATAAATATTAATGATAAAAATAAATATTAATGATAAAAATAAATATTAATGATAAAAATAAATATTAATGATAAAAATAAATAATAATGATAAAAATAAATATTAATGTTAAAAATAAATAATAATGATAAAAATAAATAATAATGATAAAAATAAATAATAATGATAAAAATAAATAATAATGATAAAAATAAATAATAATGATAAAAATAAATAATGATGATAAAAATAAATAATGATGATAAAAATAAATATTGATGATACAAATAAATAATGATGATAAAAATAAACATTGATGATAAAAATAAACAATGATGATGAAAATAAACATTGATGATAAAAATAAACATTGATAATAAAAATAAACATTGATGATAAAAATAAACAATGATGATAAAAATAAACATTGATGATAAAAATAAACATTGATGATAAAAATGATAATATATATATATATATATATATATATATATATCTAATATAAAAAAAAATATATATATATATATATACATATATATATATATATATATATATATATATATATATATATATATCTAATATAAATTTTTTTTTAATATATATATATATATATATATATATATATATATATATATATATATATATATATATATATACAGATGGGGTGTGACTGATTTGAAAAGGGGCGTGGTTAATGCTTGCATGCCCGGTAGTTGCCAATTTGTGGCTACAATTAATAATTTGGTTTACAGTAATTGGTGTAGACGGCAGTGTAAGGGTTAAGTTAACCCCTTAAACCAGCGTCCCACTAAAGTTTTGTTTGATATCTTGATTACTTCGCCTCATCCCTCATCCCTCACCGCTGGTAATGTTTGTTCAGGTCCCTTATATGTCTCTCCCTCCTGCACCTGTGTCCCTTCCTCCTACCTACCTGCAGCTCCCCGTGTAATGTTGCTTGAAAGGCCCAGTGTGTCGTTAGGTAGAGGGTCACTTTCATCTCCTCACTTCATATCCCTTGGAAGTTCCACCTAAAAATTTGCTGAGTTTCAAATTTTCTCCCGTATGTATCTGTGTCGTTTGAAAGTTACAGGGTCAGTCTGCCTCTACTGAAGACAGACACCTCCTCTTCTATTTGTCTCGTGTATTTCTCTCCCTTGAACCTCCCGTTGACGAGAACTAAGTGATAATTTGTTAGTAGAGATATGTTTCTCTTGCCTCATGGTTGTTAAAAGCCTTGTGTGTCCATCTTCCAACTGCATTTCTTACGTAACATTTCAAGGACACGGTAATCTCTTTTTTTTCTTCCCCTTTACATCACCTACGGCTCCTTCACCCTCCTACTCCTCTCTCTCTGACGTGGACCTAAGCTCTATATATCCCCTTAAGGCGCCCCTTGTAATCTCCCGCAGAAGTAGGTGGTGTGAACTGCTGTGGCACGACCATGTATATCACACCAGGTGAAGAGTAACACTTGTGGCTCAGGTGTGAAGGCAGGTGTGGAGGCAGATGTATGTGTGTGTGTGTATGTGTGTGTGTGTGTGTGTGTGTGAAATTTATCATGGGTCAGGAGGATCACACGCTGGACTCGTGATCATCAGCCATTACCCTCCATGTCTTGCTGGAAAATCACGCAAATTTGTAACCATTTAACTACGGGAGCGATGTGTGTGTGTGTGTGTGTGTGTGTGTGTGTGTGTGTGTGTGTGTGTGTGTGTGTGGTTTTGACAGACACATTACACCTGTTTGATGCTTGATTACAAATACATCTCCCTCTCCCGTGCGTTGCCCTCTCCCCCCCTCCCTCCCTCCCTCCCTCCATCCCTCCATCCTTCCCTTCTACTCTTTCCTCCCTCCTCCCTCCCTCCCTCTCTCTCTCTACTCTCCTCTCCCTCAACCCCCGCCCCATCTTCCCTTACCTTCACCAGTCCTTCCTCCCCTCCACCCCTCCTCACCACCACTACCACCACCACCACCACCACAACATTATTTAATGGACATAACTCACTCCCGGCGTGAGGCTCAGTGGCTAGAGGGAAAAAAAAAGGAAAATGAAATGGGGGGGTGGGTGGGGGGGAACTACATTAATGGCGATAATGAGGATATTTAACATGTTTTGCACGTGTTCAACTAGAGGTAAGATGAGGCAGGCTTGGGTGGGGGGGGGGCGAGGCAGGCAGGCCGGGAGGGTGGAGTAGGCTGGCCAGAGCTGGGAAATTGTGATGTCATGAGGCAGGCCATAAATGAGGTAGGACGGAAGTGAAGCATGAATAGGGGTGAGACAGTGAGGCAGGACGGGGGTGAGACAGTGAGACAGTGAGACAGTGAGGCAGGACGGGGGTGAGACAGTGAGACAGTGAGACAGTGAGGCAGGACGGGGGGTGAGACAGTGAGACAGTGAGACAGTGAGACAGTGAGCAGGACGGGGGGTGAGACAGTGAGACAGTGAGACAGTGAGGCAGGACGGGGGTGGCACACAGTGGTATCCCATGGAGACCGCCAGTGTAGGATCGAAGTCAAAAAATGTGGCACAACACCTCGCATACCTGTCTCATCACCACAATGCCACCACCACACACCTGTCTCCTCATCACCACACACCTGTCTCCTCATCACTATACACCTGTCTCATCATCACTCATACACCTCCCTCAACACCACTACACATCTGTCACATCGCCTCAGTGCCTCCACACACCCGTTCCATCATCACTATCATCATCATCATCATCATCATTATCACAACCTCAATCATACACCCATTCATGCTGCCGCGCACATTATACTAAACACCACACACACACACACACACACACACACACACACACACACACACATATACACACACACCTGCCTCTCACCTGCTTCTCACCTGCCCTTTCTCTACCTTCTATTTTCTTTCTCTATCTCTCTCTCTCTCTCTCTCTCACACACACACACACACACACACACACACACACACACACACACACACACACACACACACACACACACACACACACACACACACAGTAAGATGATACATAATAGAGGTGGAGAATGATTACCCAGTATTCCACCTCCTCTTCCACCCACCCCCCTTCCATCCTGCCTCCACCTCTCCCTCTCCTCATTACGCCTCCCTACTCCACTCCCACACAATTCCTCCACTACTTCCACCTTACACATCCACATTTTTACCACTTATCAACTTCTGCGTCTCTCTCTATCTCTCTCTCTCTCTCTCTCTCTCTCTCTCTCTCTCTCTCTCTCTCTCTCTCTCTCTCTCTCTCTCTCTCTCTCTCTCTCTCTCCACCGCTCCACCTCTCCGCTCCACCTAAGCTGCACCTCACATCAGATCGTCTCCTGTAATCAACAAAACATATCGATTCAATATTCACGTTAGTTATTGCAGAGTGTGGTGGTGGTGGTGGTGGTGGTGTGGTGGTGGTGGTGGTGGTGGTGGTGGTGAAACGTACGGAAATAACAGAAGTGGTGATGATAATGATGATATAATAATAAAAATAGTAATGATAATAATAGTAATACAAATGATAATAATAACTAAAATAATAATAATAGTAATAATAGTAATAGTAATGATGGTGATAATAAGGATGATGATAAAGAGACTGAGAAAAGGAAAAGAAGCGTAGTGGAAAATAGATAATGACAAAGTATAAAATAGTGATCAAAATAATTAAATGGGAATGATGATGATGACGGTGATGATGATGATAATAATAATAATAATGATTAATGATAACAATAAGAATGGGAATAAGAAAAAGGAAAAATAAGCATAAGAAGCAGAAAGAGGAGGAGGAGGAACACATAGTAACACATAGTAAGAACAAACAGCAACAGGCCTGCTGGCCCTTACGAGGCTGTTTGTGAGTACACTGTCTACTCTAGAGTGAAGGATACAGGATTGTAAGGGTGAAGGCTTCTCTTAGTATAGGTGGAAATTTTGAAAACTTATTAATATTTTGAAACTTATTATTATTTTGAAAACTCGTGAAGGTTATTCTAAGTGTGTTTTTATTGTGTTTTTATTGTGTTTTTGTTGTGTTGATCAGGAATCTGGACTCAGTTTTATCATTACTGTCACGGAAATGCATTGTTCAATTTTGGACCGAAATTTTCCACCAGAATTGAGGTCGAAATGATCTTTGTCATTTTACTACGAAACTATTACTCCTACAGTTTAAATGTTTATATACAAATTTATTAAGCTTGATAAGCTCTATCTAAATATCATATCAGATTTAAAATATATTGAACCGTTTAAGAAAAAAACAATGTTTTGTGTAAGTTTTGTTAAAAACACATATTTAGCATTTTCTCAATAACCAATAGTCCAATTATATTTCTGTATAGCTCATTAGAACGGGCGTCTCATGCTCAATCTTTACTAATATATACAACTTTTACGTAATCCTCATACTTTTCAAGTTATTTCAAGAAACGTAATTTCTTGAAAAAAATCTAAGGGTGTCACCTTGGAAATTTGATGAAAAATTTTCACACCTCAGAATGTGATGAAAATTTCTACAATGATGTTTTGGGTCAAAATGAACACGAATCTGGACTTATTTTTATCATTACTAGAATATCAAACTGTATTTCACCACCTCCGAATGTGAATATTATACACTAATATACACTATCTAATCTAGAGTGAAGGATACAGGATAGTAAGGGTGAAGGCTTCTCTCCCCAGCCATGGCTGGCAGGGAAAGGAAGGAGGAGGAGGAGGAGGAAAAGGTGATGGTATAGAAGAAGAAGAAGAAGAAGAAGAAGAGGAAAAGGAAAAAGAAATGGAAGTTCAGAAAGAGCCAAAGAAGAAGAAAAATGAGGCAAGTCGAGGGAGGAGGGAAGGAAAGAAGAGGAGAATAAAAAAGAAAGAGGAGGAGGAGGAGGAGGAGGAGGAGGAGGAGGAGGAGGAGGAGGAGGAGGAGGAAATATGATGTGAAAGGAAAAAAATAGATGATGGAGGGAAGGTAACTATCAAAGAAGGAAGGGAAAAGGGAGAGTGAAGGAGGAAGAGGAGGAAGAGGAAGAATAAGAAGGGAGGAAGAGGACGTGATATGGTATGTAGGGGCGTATAGGGGGAAGGGAAGGGAAGGGAAGGGAAGGAGGAAAAGGGAAGAAAAAAGGAATAAATTAATAAGGGAAGGAAGGAAGGAAAGGAAAGGAAGGAAGGAAGGGAGGAAGGAAGGAAGGAAGGAAGGGAAGGGAAGGAAGGAACAATAGGAGAGGAGGAAGGGTAACGGAAGGGGCAGAAGGATAACAAAGGAAGAAAACAGAGAGAGAGAGAGAGAGAGAGAGAGAGAGAGAGAGAGAGAGAGAGAGAGAGAGAGAGAGAGAGAGAGAGAGAGAGAGAGAGATTGAATAACCAGAAGAAAAGAAAAAAACGAATGAAGAGAGGAGAAAAAAGAAAGAAAAAAATGGAATGAAGGGAGAAGGAAAAAAGAGAGAAAAATGAAAGAAATGAAAGTGGACTAATAATAAGCAAAAAGAAAACGCAGATAGAAAATGGGAAGAGGCACAGAAACGTACGAATGCAGGAGACAGTAAAGAGAGGAATAAATAGGAACATAATTAAGAAAGACAAGAAGGAAAGACGAAAGGGAATGAAAGAAAAAGACAAAATAGATAATAGGTAGAAGAGAGATGGGACAGGAAGGAGGCGAATGAAGAACAGAGAGAGAG
Organism: Metacarcinus magister; assembly: GCA_029783475.1. Classification (NCBI taxonomy): domain Eukaryota; kingdom Metazoa; phylum Arthropoda; class Malacostraca; order Decapoda; family Cancridae; genus Metacarcinus; species Metacarcinus magister. Next base: position 2,845,909 of record JAPQNM010000023.1, read on the forward strand.
AGAGAGAGAGAGAGAGAGAGAGAGAGAGAGAGAGAGAGAGAGAGAGAGAGAGAGAGTAAGGGACAGGAAGCGAGGATAGGAAG
>JAPQNM010000023.1:2850991-2853491 GCA_029783475.1 Metacarcinus magister
GTTTCACTAATTGGTGGCGCTATGAGAACATTAAGCACATAATTGACTGTAGGATTGATTGTTGTATGTAATGAAAGAAAGACATACTACATAATGGCATTTATAAGAGTACAAAGTTTATTTATATTATGTTATACTAAGAAATCAATTTAACTTTCTTTCATTTGTTCTGCCTGTGATTTATTTTAATTCGTGAAGTACTTGTTCTTATCTACATTCAAATACTAAACTCTTACCTGTTTTATATGATGTACAATATGATTTAATTGATAGATAAGGTTTTGTTTAATTACCAACAAATTGGCACTACTACTACTACTACTACTACTACTACTACGACTACTACTACTACTACTACTACTACTACTACTACTACTACTACTACTACTACTGCTGCTGCTGCTGTTGCAAAGGACGGTTTACTTTAAGTGTCCCACTGGGATAGTCAATGGGTTCACTGCTACCACCACCACCATCATCATCAACACCATTACAACACCACACAACCACACGCAGCACCACCACAATACCATCACACAACCGTAATAACACCACAACCATCACCACCACAACACCACCATAACTGAACCCTATTATTGTACACCATCGTGGAATTGTAATGCGAAAAGAAAAATATTCTTCCATATTTTCTTCTACTTCATTAATCTGAAACATTTCCTCCAAAAATGCTGCAGTTAACATAATTTTCCCTCAATTATTCAATGTAGTGTAATTCTCCCCCCAAAATGCAATGATTAACATAATTTTCACTCAATAATTCAATGTAATGTATTCTGCTAAAAATGCAACATTTACCAATTTTCACACACTGATTGAGTATAATCTATTCAGGAAACAGGTTCCTTCCCCACAGGTGTGCAGTCTGTCTTCATCAAAAATTACCTTTCGTATACGACCTTCATGATATATGACACACCATCATTACATATTTGCTACATGATATGCAAGATAACTTAATTCATACTTTCAAACTAATTGGTGTCCCTGGGAGGAAGATGGAACTCAATACGGTGTTGTTGATCCCACTATACGATAATGTAGAATGCATAAGGTCCTTGGTCTCAGAAAATACAATGTAACCATTTTGATTAGTAATTTTTTTCAGCCATAGACAATTTTTGTTTTATATTATTTTCTTCTATTATCTTTATCAAACGCGCTATGATTCATTTAGTCTTTATAATATATTTTTTTATAATAGTATTCCTGCATGGTAAAGTTTGTTCAATAATGATGGAAGATGACTCATTGCCACATACACACACACACACACACACACACACACACACACACGGATCATCATCATCATCATCATCATCATCATCATCATCATCATCATCATCATCATCATCATCATCATCATCATCATCATCATCATCATCATCATCATCATCATCATCATCATCATCATCATCATCATCATCATCATCATCATCAAGGGACATACCAATCATACAAGTTAAATTGTATAAGTCTGTCTGTGTAGTAATGGTTGACTGGCTGAAGATACGCATTAACTATCACTCTCTCTCTCTCTCTCTCTCTCTCTCTCTCTCTCTCTCTCTCTCTCTCTCTCTCTCTCTCTCTCTCTCTCTCTCTCTCTCTCTCTCTCTCTCTCTTCCTCCTTTTCCGAAAACTTGAAAGGAAAACGTTGACAAAGAACTGAAAGAGAAACGTGGGCCCTTAAAAGAGAGCAAAAGAGAGAGAGAGAGAGAGAGAGAGAGAGAGAGAGAGAGAGAGAGAGAGAGAGAGAGAGAGAGAGAGAGAGAGAGAGAGAGAGAGAGAGAGAATGTAAGTAAAACAGCATCACGTAGCTTGACCACAACGACGGTAAAAAGAGCAGTAACAACAGCCAGTGGGACTCAAGACAGCAGGAAGCACTAGCAGGAAGCAGAGTAAACAGCAAAAAAAGACAGCAACAAGAGCACAGCAGGAGGGATAAAACACGAAGAACAGCAGTAGTAAGAACAACGGATAGTGAACAGCAGATAGGAAGAAGCAGGAGAAACAACAGGAAAGGAAAGGAAAGGAGAAAAAAAAAAAAAGCAGAACAGCAGAAAGAGAAACAGCAAATACAATTAAAGTTAAAAATAAACAGAGAAAAAAAAAGATAAAAAAAAATCACCCCACAGAAATGGAAATAGATAGAGAACAAACTAAAATATAGAAGAACCATGCTCAACAGGAAAGAAATAAAACACTGCAAAACTAAACTCGAGCAGGGTGAGTCTTAGCAGAAGCAGGACACGTACAGGCCAGCAGGAATGTTATGAGTGTGATGAGGAAGGAAGGCAACGGGCAGCAGGGAGTCTGGAAATCAATCCAGCACTCTGCATTATCAAGAGGACAACCACTGACCAGACACCTCCACACGCCTTCTACTGCTACTACTACTACTACTACTACTGCTGTGTGTGTGTGTGTGTGTGTGTGTGTGTCTGTTTGTTTTTATATTTTTACCTTCAGTTTGTGTTCGTTT
>JAPQNM010000023.1:2865991-2935991 GCA_029783475.1 Metacarcinus magister
AATAAAATAATATTTAATAAATCAGTGTGTTATATTGATTCCATAGCTTGCTGGAAATATCCAGCAACCTCCTAAGGTTGCATAAAATAGAACCTAAATGTAAGATTGTAATTCTAATTGAATTAACTTTTATTCATATTTTTTTTTGTCAGCAAAGCTATTTAAGACATGCCATCTATTCCTTTGATGTAATTCCTTCCGGGTGCGATGCAGCTAAGGTGGACCTCCACTTTATTAATTACTTGCCTCCTACAACAGACATGCTCGGGAGCTCCAGAGTCTTGCGTCGGAGAGAGGTGAACTTCAGAGGCTTGTGGAGAAGCTGAGACTTGAAGTGCAGAACAAGGATGCCCAGCTGGCAGCACTGGGCCAGCAGCTGCAGGCCAGTGTGGCAAAAGTTGTGGCTCAGAAGGATGACCAGCTTTCCAACAAGAAGATCCAGATGACCAGGCAAGGCTGCCACACCACCCTTCAACATCCACACTGGGCCTACACCTACACTACATTACACTTCATAACACGCACAGATAGTCCCGCATTGACGCTCACCACTAGTTCTCTCGACCTGTAACGGGCTGACAGTTAGTGACCATCATTGGGATCTTAGGTACCAGGCGTAACTGCTGTAGGGAGTCACTAGTGTACGGCATCCCACATGGGGAAGTACTCTTACATAGTGGATTGAACGGAGCTTTGGTGGAGTACAGCTCTACCTAGTACATAGCTAAGGATTATAGCTCAGTCATAGTCGCTAAAACTTGTTTCCATGAATTGCACTTAAAGACAAACAATTGTAAGTAGTTAGTATGACTATGTCAGGCATTATACTAGTAGGATCCCATAGTGAGGGGACACAGGAACACACACTTACCTTAAATACACACTTCTCTTTCATCAGCCTGGAGATTGAGCTGAAGCACACCCGAGAGGAACTTAGCACTCTGCGGGAGAGAGCTGCTCGTGAACTGGCTCAGCTTACCCAAAAGTGCTCCCAGTTTCAACAGAATCAGAAAAGGTATGTCACTGCGGTTTGCTTTAATCATAAGTAACGTATGACACATTACTCAGCACACCTTTTTTTTTCAATATTTACTTATAATGTATTAAAGTTTTACTGAACTCTACGCAACCTCCAGATTGATGATCAGGCAAGATGAGCTTCGCAAGTCACTGGCAAACCTGCAGCTAAACCAAGAAGAGTTTGCAAGGTTGCGCCAAATTTCCCCTGAAGAGCTCTCGTTACAGCAGTACACGGCTGTGAGTACCATGATAACCCTCACATGTATTTATCATCATCATCATCATCTGGCCGGAACCTTCTATGTGGAAACATCATACGAGTGATGTATGTGTTAGAGCTTCCCCCAGAACACCCTAACCATATGTAGTAATACATTTACTCTATACTTCTATCTGTTCCCCTTCAGCATTTGTAGTATTACATATTTCAATTTCTATTCAGGTGCTGCTGTCTTATTGATGTCCATTTTGTAATGAGGATAGGAAACAAACATGACATTCTACATGCAATCTGGTTATTAACTCTATGATATTTTTCAGCTGAGAGTGTATGAGCTGGTGTGGCCATTGAGACTGAGAGTGAATGAACTAGAGGCTGTGAAGTCATCCCTGGAAAGTGCTTTAGACTCTAAGGACACTGATCTCAGGACCAGAACAGAGGAATGCACAAAGTTACGGAGAACCTCAGAGGATCTACAAAGGAAGTGTGAACAATATGCTAGTCAGTTAGTTAGTCTCAAAGATGAGCAGAGGAATGATGACTTCAGGGTGCGAAACTACTCTCGTGTCAAGGCTGAGAGAGATCAATTGCAGGAAGAAAAGATTTTATCGACGAAAACTAACAATGAGCTTGAATTGATGAACGCAACATTAAAGAAGGAACACAGCATACTTCAAGGAAACTTTAGTGAGTTAAAGAGAAAACATAGGAAACAAGAGTTTGATTTAAGTCATTATCAAGAACAGACTTCTGATTTAAAGACCAAACTAGACAGAATATCAGAGGAATTGGGTTCAGTCAGCAAACAGCTAACTCAAGAGAGAGAAAGGTGTGGAGACCTACACGAGAAGTACCTGTCAGCGAGGGGAGATGTGACACAGCTTACAGAGAACACTCGAGACCAGCAACATGAAATAAAGCTTCTGAGAGAAAGACTTGAGGCATCCAAGCTGCAGTGCTCTGGGCTGCAGGACAAGGTTACATTCCTTTCCCATCAGAATGAAGACTTGAGTGCAGATCTGGAGAAATCAAGACTCAGGTTTACAGTTGATACTCAGTCACTCAATGCTCAGGTCCAAGACTTGAGAGCAAGCTTGTCTGCAGTGACAAAGAACCGAGACACTCTGCTTGAGGAGAACTCAAGGCTCCACCAGAGGATTCAGGAGCTGGATGTCTCGTATCAAGAGGAGAAGACTCACAGGAGAGAAGAGACCACAACTTTGAGTAAAGAGCTTCAGAGAGTTAGAAATGCACTCTCTACTTTTGAAGGTCTTCCAGAGGAATATGAAAAGGCTGTCAAAGCAATTGCAGCATTACCAGAGGAAGAGACAAGCAAGATCTTGGAAAGGATACTACCTGGCTCGAGGCTACAAGGAGACTGGGCTGTAGAACAATGCATACAGCTAACCAGAAGAGTATTGCAGCTGGAGGGAGAGAGTCTAGAAGCATATAACACTATCCAGCAGCTGACGGAGGCCTTGGAGCACTTGAAAAAGACTGTATCCTCCTACAAGGCTGCGCTGGGCTTAGCAGGGCAGCCTTCATCCAACCTTCTGGAACGTATTGCATCCCAGGAGGACCAGATCACATCCATACATGGTGCTCTAGACTACCACACTGCCCTCAAGGCCAGGCTGGTGGAGGAGAACAAAGTCTTGTCTCGACAGGTGGTGCAGCTGAAGCAAGGGCTGGAACATGCAGGGATAGAGGCGGGTGAGTTGAGTGCAATAAAGAAACAACTTGAATCTCTCCTTCGGGTTTCTCCTGAGTCATGCCAGACAGGGGGTGCGTTGCCAAGGAAAGAGGAAGAGACTGGAACAGGTGAGACGAGGCCTTCTCGGACCTTGCCATCAGCTATAATTACCACCAAGAAAAGTAGGAATCAGTCACGTTAATGTATGGGTGTGTGAAGTGATTTGTAATGTAGTGATGATGAACTTTTATTGTGCCTTATTGAATGGGTGATGATATTTTCAGTTATTATATGATCAATGAAGCTTTATTTGACAAGCTGCATTGTATGGTATGAGGAGAGGATGTAGGATGGTGTGTTGACTCATTTGGTACTTAATTGAAGTGGTGTGCTTGAAAGGATGTACTGTTTTTGCTGACACTTTGTACTGTTGCGTTGACGACATTTTTAAAAAGATTATTTAATGTTATACCGTCTTTTTTAGGTGTAAGAATAGAACCTTGGGTGGTAGTGAATGTTGGGACTCCTACAGTTCTATAGAGAATGGTCAACAAGTAATAAGTGGACAAAATCTTATAATTCCAGTACTTAGGCCAAATACAGTAAATTAAAGGCGTTGTGTTAACTAAGTTTTCAAAATAGTATCTTTGCAGCTAACACACAAATTTATATTCTTGAGAGGATGGTTCTCCAGCTAGAATCTAACAATTAATCAAAAGTTGATTGCTTTAAATTATTATATAAATCAATTTACTATTTTCTATGTACAGTATGACTAATTAAAATTTTTAATGGTGACTTAGGACGTATGTAAGTACTTGAGATTTTACTGCCTTCTAATGAACACCAATAAAATTTACATACATAAATTATATTTCATGATCACCTGCAGAGAATCGTTAACATGCACTTGCAACACATTATAGACACATTAAAACCGCTTAAACATACTGGCTAACCAGTCTTTAGAGGTGGGGGACACTACAAGAAGCCTGCTTCTTAATTCCTCACTATATATTCATAAGTAAGCATAACAACTTCAGTTACATTGTATGATAGGATAGCAACGAGTAGGTCAGGTCAGGTCAGAGGATTCCTGACAACTTAGATTTTTCATAATGTGGATGGGTTGTAGTGAAGGGAAACTCCATGAGAAGGCAGTGCAGATAAACAAATGAACACTGGTGATTGAAGATTATAATTCATGTTTTCATCAAACCCGTACTGTAAACTTACAAGTAACTGGAATCTGGCCCAAAACAAGCTTTAAATAGTCCGCCATTACGATATGGGAGGTTATGTAACAAACTGGTTCAAAGTAGTAAATGTTTTTAAGTATCATTGCGTTCTATATTTACCGATGCTGTGTTTACATATGAATGGCGTCTATTATATAATCAACCAACAAGAATAGCAAACATGGCTAGGAAATGGAATAGTTTCCCTCCCCGGACGATCAGCTGACCAACCAAAACAAACAAAGTCACGAGGGGAAAACCACCCAATGCATCCTTACCTCCAGATGAGTGAACCTGTGGCGCCATCCACCCAATGTGCCTCACCCTAGTAAGTGTGGGCGTGGTGGTGGTGGTGGTGGATGTGGGCGTGAGGTGGTGGTGGGTGTGTCATGGGGTACAGGTGTCAAGGGGGAGGATTGGATGCTGTGTTATCAAACGTCTCATCACAGAACTGTATACGAAAGATAGTTGTTCAATACATGTTAAGTACTTTGAAACGTGAACTCGGGATGAAAATATGAGTAAATGATTACTAATATACACACCTGCATGAGTAAGGATAACATAGTAGTGTGTAGAATGAGGATGATTCATCATTTAGAGTTATTGTGTTATCCCACTAAGTGAAGCTAAACATTAGAAAATACAGAAAAGGGGAAAATTAGATATACTTCCCTAAACTATTAATGTGCTTGAATTAACGATAAATTTAAGCTATTATATATAAATTTATTGAATGTCAGTTGGTCTATTTGATGATATGCCCACAGGCTAGGTCCAGCCCAACACCCTAGCAGTTCCAGCCCAAGATGGAGGGCAACAGAGGGGCTTGTGGGCCACTCTTGAGGGTTCTTTTCCAACCTGAAAACAATGTTCTTAAGGTAATATTTCAGCAGCCTGTCTGAAGAAAGAATGAGTCCAAGAGGAAGAAGCATGTGTGATTATAACAGTTTCTCTTCTTTCGGGTGTTGTCGTGAGGTTGTGAAAGTTGATTACCTGTCTTCATCTCATCCTGTCCTCTGCATCTTCCTTTGTCACACTTACCGCCTGCATGTCCTCCCACACCACATCCAGAAACATCCTCTTTGGCTTTCCTCTTTTCCATGTGTCTTGTGGCTCCATCCTCAGCATCCTATCCAACATACTCAGCATCCCATCTCATCACATGCCCAAACCTTTAATAGTTCTATGTTCTATCTATACCACCGACGCTTCGTCCTCCTCCGGTGACTTCCCGGCAGAAGAGTCTCCTTGTTTCCCCGTCCTGGCATTCCCTCAGTGTGTGGTCAAGTTCACGCCTGTTATCTCTCTCCAATACTCAATCACTCAGTTCATCCACTCCACTGGTGACCCTTCTTGCATTCTCCACTTATGTACAACTATAGTAGTTATTTGTGAATATTATGCTGTATATATATATTTGGCATTAATTATGTTAACTTTTTTTTTCCAGGAACTGGTTTCCTTCATTTCTCAAGATGGAAGACATGAGCCAGGTCTTTCAATGGAGGCCATTTCATCCCTGAAGGAAAAGCTGCTGGCCAGCCCAGTAGCAACATCACAAATACTTCAACAGCTTCGGGCCACTGGTACAGGCTTGAGTAGCAGCAAGGAAAAGGGGAAGCACACAGTAAATAGTTTTGACCACAAGACACTAGAAGCTGGCCAAAATGTGAATCAGGTGTGTAAGATCTTTCAGGACTGTTTGGAACACTGTCTCTGGAGGCTGGAGAACTTGGAGGAGAAGTTGCACCAAGAGGAAGGGGAATACTCAGCCTTACTCAAGAGACAACAGAAAGGCTTCTCCCCCATGAGGAGCAACATGGGAAAGGCAAAGCAAAAAACTATAGCTTCTGCTGAGGCATCAAAATTTAAGGAGAGAATTATGGCTACCAATATGAAGAAAGGGGAAATAGAAAATCTATTTTATAAAATATTGTCGCTCGCAAATTGTGTCAATGCTGTTTCCATGAGCAAAATGTTCCCAAGGATGATCACACTTAGTTATGAGAAGAAGTTGTTGGCCGTGAACAAGATTTACATTTCCTTGTTGTCAAATTCTACTGAGTGTTTGCAAGCCTTTTGTGAGAGGGAGGCAGAGTACCTTCTCCATAAATTTCATGACAAAAACAATGATCTAACATATGGCCTGGTGCCTCTCAGCCCCTCACAGGTAAGAGAAATCTTTCATATATGTGTCCATAGCACAAAACACATTATGGAAATTTTCTTTGAACACCTGTCAACCTCTGTCAGTAACATGAAGGAAATGGAAACACAGGAATTCTTGTGGTTGATGCCGTTGTGGCCGCTACTTTTCATACAGACAGTAACATTATCTCAAGGAGTTGTTGAGCACACAGGCAGGGAAGTGTTGTGGAAGAAGCATGGCAGCAGCATAGACCCGTTGTTAGCAGAGGTGTGCAGTGTTTTGCAGCGGGACATGAGGCTGGTCCAGTGGTGTCTGGCTCACAACAGTCGGCTTAAGATACAGCCTTTGCTGCAGCTTGTTAGGGATCACTCACCTCTCTGTGTGATGCACAAGGCTCTGCAGCTCAACACATTGGTTCCAAGTGATGTGGTGGTGATGCTTCAGGAACACTGTATGGCCAGGGACTCAAGTGGTGTGTTAAACTCATCCTGTAAGAACACTTATACTGCTTTTTGTATCTTATCGCAAATGTTTGAAATTGTAGGAGCTGGGATGCAATTGGACAATATATCAACTGGATGGCAGACAAGAAGAAGGTCACATAGTTGTAAAATGCCTGGTAGTAATGGAACAAATAGTTTCCAGGAAAGACAAAGTCATTCATCATTTTACAAACACAATATTGCAGAAAAGTTGAAGTCTGTTCAGAAGTTACTAGACACCTTACAGCCTCTGGTGTACAAACTTGAATTAATGGAGGACATCTACTCCCTGATGTTTGTGAGACACAGTGATATGAGTGATGAAGACCACAGCGAGGCCAGTGCTGATGAAGGGGAGATGGAGCTCTCCATCCCCTCACAACACACAGATGCTGACAGCCTCATGAGTCTCACTGTGTCAACCAATCTTCCCCACCAGGCAGCCAGAGACTCACCAGATCTTGCCTCGGTCAGTGAAGTTCAGCCCAACACTGAAGGTGCCACCAGGAAGAAAGTAATTGATTTTTCTGAATTTGTGGTCCTTGATGAGAAGGGTGTTGAGAGGGTAAACTTTTCCAGTAAGCAGTCATCAGTGAACAGTGTGTCAGCAAACCATGTTGTCAGTAAATCCCCATCACCAGAGGGAAGAGAGGGAGAAGATTCTGCTTCAAATGAGCAGGTGCGATGGAATAGTCAGCAACAGTCTAGCCAGAGCGGAGGTGCTGCTGCACATCGTCAGAGTAGTTGTGTGAGTGGGAAGAGTGCCACGTCCAGTGCCAGGGGGCTGCCTCGCACTGGCTACCTCATAAACACTCTAGTGGCCTGGGATGTCATGTTGATGCTGAAAGAAGCTTTGTTTACGTACACCTCAGAGAGCTTCAAGCAGATGAGCAGTGATGAAACATTTTCCCAGCAAGGCATTGAGAGTCGTGTGTCCTACCTGTCCATGTGTGTCAATGAAGGGTTATGGAGACTGCAGGTGATGATTCCAGGTACTCACTCCTTTGCTACACTTGATATATTTGATGAATATCTGGATGGCACACTCTTCTCCCATGGCTCCCACCAGCTGGTTTATGAAGTGCCTCCACCTATGAATACCAAAAAGAAGCTTGGGAAAGATATTGAACCTCCACAAATTAGAGGAAGCTCAGTTGAACCAAGTAGTATTATAAACTATCTCTTTGCTCCATCCTCAAGTCTCATCACCCTTTCCTTAGCCAATGGAAATGTGGAAAGGATAGAGAAAATATTCCGCACCTTTCAGGTTCCAGACACGTCTGACAAGCGAGAGGCCTACCTTGCAATGCGACTGAGTCAGCTGCGGCCTAAACTGTCTGTCACTTACCAGAAGTCTGGCCGACCCAGGGAGTCTAAGGTGGTGCTGGAGGGGGGTAGTTCTCAGGACTTACTTCAGAGCATTGGGCTGCTGGCCAGGGAGGGGTCAGCTCATGTTGGGGCCACAAATCTCATACATGACCTCATCACCTCATTGCCACCGCCAGTCCCCAAGGGCATTCCTGAGGCAGCACTGGCAACTGAGTGCCCTGTCATAACTTCCTTTATGACTCCCATGGTTTTGGTGCTGACTGACCTGGCTCTCACTGTGGATGTGACAGAGACCACTGCCACCTACATCATGGAGCAGGTTTTCCAGAGACAGCCTGGCAAACATCCTGAACACAAACATGTGGAAACATGTGCTGGAATAATAGGTTACCAGCCTCTCCTTCAGCAACTAGGAGATAGTTGTAGAACAATTATTAACTTGCAAAAGTCTGAGCAAGAACCAGAAGGTGAAAGCCCCGCTGGTAATACAAAGAGAGAAAATATGTATTTTAGTTTGAGTGAACAGACTACCACTCCTTTTTCCCTTTTGATGTCATTTCTTCCATTAAGGGATGTGGAATTGACAGCATATATCCATGGGTGGTCAAAGGTCTTACAGAATGTGTGTGTTGTTCAAGAGACTCTCTTCAACACCAGCAGCGAGAAAGAAGAGCAAAATAGTGCAAATAGTGCTAATAACTCTCAGAAGAATCAAATACATTTTGCCTACAAAACTTTACTTCATACATTAAGTACAGAAGCTTCTCACCTCTGCTACATAACAGCTAGAGACAAATCCTCCCCCAAGCTTGGAGCATATGTAAGATCTTTCTATCAGTATTTACAGCTTTTGTCGGCAATGGTCACGCAGCATGCAGAAAAACGCTTTCACGGCAAAATGAATAGCTACTTTTCACTCCTCGATGACAGACCTGTTGAAATATTGGGATCACTGATTTTCCAAGAATGCGTTGATCCTGTCAGGCTGGAACCTATTGCCAGTAAGATGAAACTGAGCCTGACCGCCATGATTCTCCAGTATTGTTGCCCGAAGTTCATCATCTCTAGAAAGAGTTTCCATACCATGACTTTTCCCACAAGGACAAAGGAGAGGATCCATGCTTTGGGTTTCCTGGTTGAGAGGGAGCGAGTTGTCATGAATGCCAAGACCATGATGTGCCAGGCAGGTGTGTATGGGGAGTTAGTGGTGCAGGGTCTTCTCACATCCCTCCTCAGCAGTCTCCATGAAGCTATGCAGCCGAGCACAGTCATCTCTCAAACTGGTCTGAGAGCATTAGTGGTGAATGACATCACAGCCCCAAGATTCCTCACACTGACAGATATCCAAGTTGTTCTGAGGGATACAGCTGATCTCACTGCTGTCGACTTCAACAAAATGCCTCCTGGGAGGGAGGCTGTTGTGTTCTTCATCAATTTGGCCAACCTGATGTTCATCCATGCTGGGCTGCTCAACCACATCCTGTACCCAAGCAGCAAGCTGAACCCTGAGGCCCGGGGGGTGTTCTCCAACCACCAGCTGGAACGCATCTGTGCCATGAAACGCCTGGGCTACATGGTGGGTCAGTTGGGGTTTGTCTCCTTGTATGATGTTCTTTACATCATCCTGCAGCTGCAGAACCCACTCTCCAGCATATTAGTACAAAATGATCCAATAAATAGAATCAGTATATGTGAAAGTAATTTCATTGGTACTAAACTGGCTCATAAGAGAGAAGAATTGTCCTCCATCTCAGAACTGTTGGAGCCTCTCTCTTCTCGGGTGAGCTTCTGTGTCACTCAAGGAACACCAGTTTCTCCAAGGGTTCAGGTGTTGTATGTGGACAGAATTGAGGAACAACTTGAAGAGGGAGTACAGGAACATATGAGGCTGTTTTTTATAGCACAAAGCAAAAGGAAGAGGAAGCAGTCCATAGATATGATGCATGAGCATTATACTAAGAAAGGCTTGGATAAGTGTAAGATTGTAACATCAAGAATAGTATTAGATTACCTTGCTGCATGTCCTGCTGGTATAGTGGGAGGCATGCAGAAGCTACAGAAGAGCATGCCATTAGAAATGGCAGCTTTGATTCAGGAATTTATTTCTGAACTTTCTAAAGGAAAACAGCTTGAAATTGATGTCCTTGATCGAGATGAAAACAGGGGCATAGTTTTAGAAATCTTTGAGTCTTTTGAAGAGGAACATTTTCCAAATGTAATGGAGGATGAAGGTGAGGCTGTTTCTAGCCTTAGAGAGTCAAATGAACCCTTGTTGCAGGGTAACAAGTTACCTCAGGCAGTGTTGGCTTACCTCCATAAACAGTGTCCCCTTTTGTCCTTCATTGTGCAAGTGTTTCACCAAACGGCTGAACTCACCAAGAAAGGTGAAGGAACAACAATTAATGAAAATATGGATTATGCAGACATGTGGCTAAACATTCTGTATCCTCCTTCATTAGGAATAAAACCACCCATTGAAGAAACTAAAAAGTTTTGGCCAGTAAAAAATTATTTTTCTGTGAGTCGACACCGAGCACTTGCCAGGATCTATGATCATAACAAAGTGAGCTCTGCCCTCTCCAGCAGCCCTGATATCTGTTCCATATGGAACCTTGCTGACAGCTTGCTAGGGAGTGGCTCTATCACTCGGGGCCACAAAAGACTGTTACAGCAACACACTACAACACTGGTGGAGGTGCTGGAGGCCCTCCCACCCACCACCCGAGACAATCACCCAGACCTCACACTCTTCCTGGATCAACTGCTTGTCTTCTTGGTTACTGCATCTGAAGGTGAGGGAACACAGTTGTGATGGAAAGGCTTTTCATGTTAGAATATTGTTGCCATTATTGTAGTTTGTGTCTCTTAGGCAGTTTTGATTAATGGTTTGTTATGTGTGTGTGTGCAGGTGAGCCTGAACCCTGGAAATATGCCTGCCGGATTGCAGACAGTGATACAAGATATGCAGTTGTCATGGAGGCCCATAGGTATTGTATATTAAGTGTTATAAGTACACACACACACACACACACACACACACACACACACACACACACACACACACACACACACACACACACACACACACACACACACACACACACCACATGTGTGCATTGGAAAGGTTTATGTAATCTGTCACTAGCAGTTCATCAGAAGTCCCATTATATATTCATAGTAACTTTAATTTGTTGAGCATTTTTCTGCCTGGTACATATTGTTTGGCATGTGATGGTGAGCTCATGAATTTTTTCCCACTGTGAATGATGCAGAAGTTGGCCGGCTGAACCTGCCCAGGAGCTGCTCAATGTTGTTGCACACGACCCCTTTCTGCCCGCACACCTCCGCCAGGTGGCTGATGTTCGGGCAAGGAAGCTGAAACTTTATGAGAAGGTCATATCTTATTTTGTTTATAAATTAAGTGACAAAGTATGTGTAAGATAAGTCAGATGAGGCAGAGTGTTTTTAATTACACAATCTAAAGTAAGACAATAAAATGTTTTAAAATGTATTATAATTTGAGAATACACTTGAACATCGATGTAACGGACCTCAATTTAACAGATTTTGGATTTAACAGACTTTAATATGAAATGTGAGTTCAGCCTTTCACTTTGTGTACCACGATACCTTTACTTTGTGCTAATTACAGATCCTGAAGTTGGGTGGATTGTCATGTGAGTCTTGGCAGCAAGTGGAGGAGATATCAACGCAGGAGCCAACTCGCCTCATGCATCATTTGGCTCAGAAGAAAAAGTTTAGTCTCAGCATGGAGTGGGCCAAGTATCATAATGGGAGTGCTGAGCTGCATCGTCTTGTTGACCAAAGTTATCTAATGGAAGTGTTGGATAAGACCACTCCTGACTTCACTGTTGCTTCAGAGGCCCTGGAGGCACACACACATCCAGATCTGACTGTTACCGTACAAGAACTGCTTAAAAAACTATCAAACTTTTCAACACGACGGTTCCTAATGGAATTTTATCTCAGGAAGCATTTCAGTGAGTATGCAACCATGAAATCTGTGCAGACTTTCTCAGGTGAAGGTGGTGAGTCACCTGAAAGTAGTGAGGACATTGCAGCCTGTGAACAAGGTGGTGGTTGGTGGTGGTGGTGGTGGTCACCTGGATGTTGGAGCCATATTGCAGGAAGTGATGGGACTGTTGCTAATAGAGACTGTAGCTCCTCCAGTCTTGGACAGGTTCCAGCTAAGCCACTTGGTAACTTCTCCTCACCTCATTATTGAACAGTGGCTCATGAATGTACGTCTGGAAGCCATAGAGAAGGCGGTGAAGGTGTTACGCCCATTTCTGGACATGGTAGACACATATGTGGTTACAACAGACCAGCTTAAGGATTTAAACTCTTCAAGAAACATTGAAGGGTTGAGTTGGGTCACACTGAACCAGCTGTTAGAGACATATGGTGCTAAGGCTTTGGACACCACTGGAGTACAGCTTGCTCTCAAACCTTCGGCTAATTTTGAAAAAACACCTAAAAAATTTGTTATGCCACCCCATCCGCCAAAGATGCAGGATTGGGTGCCGGATGCAGAGGTACGCAAGTGTCCTGTGTGTGGGGTGACCATATTCTCCATGTTCTCGCGTCGCCACCACTGCAGAAGGTGTGGCCGGGTGGTGTGCAGCACATGTTCTCAGCACAGGTGTGTTGTCCAGGGCTATGGGGAACTGTATGTCAGGGTGTGCCTTGACTGCTACAACATAACCAAGGAACTCAATCTCAATAACTACGTACAAATTCGTCCTCTTGGAGACGGGACTTATGACTCGGTGTCAGTGAGCATAGAGGATCAGAGTCCTCATGGGGGCACCTCTTTGGCCAGTGATATGGAGGGAGGATGGTACCTTTCTAAAGATGAGCAGCACAATGATATAATCCGTCATGAGTTCTGCTTTGATTACGCGCCGTCCCTGAGTCTGTGCCTTGCCATTTTGTCCCATCACCAAGATGACAGGAAAGCTGCCTTATGTGTTATCAAACTGTGCCATCACTTGTTTTCTCTAATTACATCTTCCCTTCAGCTAATGAACCCGACTGTTGATCACACCTTTGTTCTATCAATGATTCAGACTCTGTTGGCCTCAGGAAAGGTACGCTTTGGAAACACAGGTGAGCACCATGGTATTGGACTCTGTGAGTACTACACACAGTGGGTAGACTTGCTTTCCCTCATAATAAAATCAAACTGTGGTCACATTATTCCCCACGAAGCTTTGGAGAACATGCAGATTATTGGAGACTTGCACCAGAAGAGTTTGCTGAGGGAGGGAGATATGCAAATAGCGCTGGACAGACGGCTGAAGCAAGAATTTCTGTACATGAGGCGCCTGAGAGACATGCTGGTCAAGAAGCAGATGTGGGGATTGGCTTTAGATGTGTCAACTAAAGTGGGGTTGGAGGCCAATGGTGTGTGGGGGGCTTGGGCCATGGCCTCTCTGAAGGCCGGGGACTTCCTGGGTGCCAGGGAACGCTTCTCTCGTGTACTTGAGAGACCATCAGACAAGAACAAGCCTTGTAAGCCTTCCCTGCTCTCTGAGGTTATTAAGTACCTTGAAAGTAATCCTTTCCAGGTGAATCAGGAAGTGATGGAACAAGCTCAACGCACCAGATCCAGCATCATGCTCACTGACCACAACAAACTCTCATCATCACAAGCTCTTGTGGTTCTTCATAGCTTACACAACCTTTATAAAATTGCAGAAGGAAGTCTTACATGTAAAGATTCACACCAAAAAGTATCCCTTCGTAGCAATAAACACAGAAAGGCAAATACTCCTAAGATGGAGTCCATATTTCAAGCAGAATGTAAGTATTATTTAACTTTGTATGGTAACCATGCCATGACCATCCAGTATTTCATGAGACACAGACAGATTCAGGAGTGTGCGGAATACATCCAGCACGCTAGTATTGAACTTGAAATATTTCTTGAGAATGCATTGATACCCATTCTAAGATGTGGGCAGCTGAGTCACCTCATGAGAATCCTCCATGCTTCTGATCCCCACATGGAAAAGTGGGGGAAGCTGCTGCTTGGGTCCTGCCGCTGGCTGGAGCGTTGTGGGTGGTGGAACTGTCTCCTGTCCCTTCAGGAGACCATGGGGGACAGGCTTAGAGCATCAATGACCCTTCTCAGGATGTATACAGAGGGTGCTGTGAGTTACATGACATTATCCAGCAGATCTGAATATGTGAGCTTGGCACTAACACATCTCCAAGCCTACTTAGACCAGCAAGCACTTACCACATCCTCACCAAAGAGAAAGATCTCTATCCTCAACATGTCACCTTGGCAGATCAACCAGAACATCAACATGCTCAAGCTACAAACTGACGTCACTAAGTTTTTAGCCAGCTGTGAGGTGAGTGGCGGTGACGTTCCAGCGTGCGTTAGAACTCTGGTTGACCTGAAGGTAGTGAAGGAGAACAGCCTGCCAACCCTGCTCACTAGTGATGGTGGGCGGCTTGGTGTGGCCATCCTGGTGATGTGCTTGGGTGAGGTGGTGGCAGACGGCCTCACTCTGGCCTACCGGATAGTGGAACACACACAGATGCCAGTGGAAAAGTTGCTTTTAACGTGTTGCTTGGTGCTTGTGGAGAGAGGACACCTGAAGCACATTGGCAGGGTGGTGCGCAGCGTGAAGGAGTGGGAGATTCTGACCCCAAAGATGATGGATGGTGCCCTGCGTCCTGCCATGCTGGCCTTGGCCTCCACCAGTAATGCTGCTCACCTAGACACTCTAGTTAAACTCCTTTCTAATGACACAGCAAGGGTGAGTACTGTTATGCCTTTTTATCATGTGTTCAGTCGAAACCAGATCTTACCTTATTTTTATCATTGTTCTTTTCAACCAAAGGAGACAAGTATAAAGGAAATCAAAGGATAAAAAATGAAGTGTATTGTGTCTATTGGTCTAATGTTTGTCCTTTTTTAATATTTAATCATTGTATTTATAGATTACATCCTATTGTGTCAGAATGATACTTAGACTTTGTAAGAATTGACCTTGAAACAATACTGATTCTTGTGCTTCTTCCTTCCTATCTTTCAGATGGACATGTTTTTGGAGTGTCATCGCCTTAGGTCTGCATACCTGGTGGCGGTGCATGTTGGGGAGCGGCCTTGGGTGGAGAGGGTGAAGGATGCAGCCCTCAGTGTGGGCCAGAACCACGTGGCATCCATGTGTGATAAGTGGCTGGGCTGCAAGAATAATTAACTGTAAAGAATGGTGGTCAGTCACTGTATTGAGAGTTTTACGTATATCAAAACCGTCTACAACAAGTGTATCATCATCACTTTGAAAGGATGCTTCTGGATTCATGTGGATCAGCCTTTGTGAGGTGATGGTAGCTCATCAAAGTGTATGGTTAAATGTAACCTGTCTGTTGGGTCACTTGGTCTCTAGGTTGTTCCTCTGAATTTTGTTTTGTTTTGTTTTCCTATTAATGTTCCTCCTTCCATTTCAGAATGCTTAATGTACTTCAAACTATCACTCTCATCTTTTCTCTCCAGATGATGAAACTAGTGTATAATTATTATGTAGCCACGTGGCTGTAAGTATGATTTACTTAGTAATGATTGCTGAGGCTGCTGATGACAACTAGGAAATGATAGTCAATGGAGATGAAAGCACAGGGAAAATATTGCTGTTCCATTCTTTGCACTGAAATAGTGTGAGATGAAGCGGCAGCAGCAAGGAGTAACAACATCTAATAGTTAAGTTGGATATTATTTGAGTTTTGTGATCAACCATTACCTTTGTAGAATTTTTTTTTTTTTTTTTTTTTTTTTTTGTATGCGTCAGGTATGTACATACCATACCTTCCCCTATATAGTTCTTAATTATCAGCAGCATTTTTTCCCTTTTTACACCACACAACCAAAGTTTCATATACTACTGAGAAGCCCATTTCATTATCTACCAATTGTGTATGTGCAGACAAAATGAACACACAAGCAACTCAAGATGTGCAATATTTAATGTGCTTTATGCAAAGAATGTAGATAATGTATTTATATTTAACAGCTAGTTACTATTATTTCCATAATTGTTTAGAATAAGCATCCACAAATTTTCACAAAAAATACTTGCACTAAGACTAGTCTTCCAAACTGTTGCTAAATGTAGCTTAACCTAACTCTGGAATAATCTATAATCATGCACTACCATCGAAAATTAGAATATCAAATTTTCGTTCAGTTAAAGAAACTGTAGTATGATTCACAAACTTGCATAGTCATAAGCATCTATCTAGTATATGAAATATTACTTGTAGGTTTGCCAAACGTGGCTCTGATCTGGCAACATTTTATTAGGGAACACAGGTGATCTCATTTGTCTTTTTTATTATGGAATTGATATTAATTCTGTTATAAAAAAATTTTCCATATATTTATTGCGTATTATATATACTATATATATATATATATATATATATATATATATATATATATATATATATATATATATATATATATATATATATATATTGATGGAAGGATGGAGAGAGAAACACCACCCTGGTGTTTCTCTCTCCACCCTTCCATCAATCTATCGTCAATGAATCAATATATATATATATATATATATATATATATATATATATATATATATATATATGTGTGTGTGTGTGTGTGTGTGTGTGTGTGTGTGTGTGTGTGTGTAGTTATAAATGCTTTTTTGTTATGATTTTGGTGTACATAATTGTTCTCTACCTCAAGAATTTTGAATTGATTATTTTACATTGATTTTTTTATCATATCCAACATCCTAGCTTGTCCAAAAAGAAAATGTAATCTGTGTGTTCATATCCATATTTTAAATCATGTGATAAACCTCTCTGCATGGAGTAAATGTGGGAGTCAAGTTTTTTTTGGCTCCCATGTATTTGATATTTAAAATTTATCAATCAAAACTTATAATAAATATTCCAAAGGGAGGATGGGAGTGAAAGGACTAGAATTTGCAAAGATGAGGCATACAGATGGGAGGAAATTGTGATTTCTGCTCTGATCACCCTGCTTTGAGAGTTCCAAGAAATAGATTACCGTCCAATAATTTGATAGATTAAAATTTTCCGCTGTGTATCATGTTACTCGTTGCATTTCAGTTCTTCAGATTAATTTCTGATATACGCTGTATGCAAAGTACCATGTTGAGTGGGGTTACTGCACAGCTTAGATATTGTTACTAGCAAAGATGGTTGATGAACTATACATTAGGTAATTCTAGTATATAAATTTTGGTGTTGCTGGAAGGATCGAGTTGATGCAAAACCATTTTCTGTAAGAATTAAGTTCCTCTAAAGAAAAAAAAGTTCCTTGTGTGTGATTGGGTTTGTATTTCTCAAGATCCTGAAAGTTATGTGTTAATGTGCCTTACAGAGGGTATTAAGTGTTATAGATATATAAATAGAGTGAAAAGTATATCAGAATGTTGTATGAATGTAGTTTTATATTCTTTTTGATTTTTGTATTGAAAGGGATCTCCTGCCAATGAACTGAAGGATATTTATGATATTGAATGACGTGACTTCTTGGTTGAAAAAATATTTAAAGGCATAGTCAATATTAAACATATATTGTTGGTTTTTAAAGTTTTATATAGTGTAGTTACCATATATATTTTAGGAATAATACTGTTAGAACATAGGATAGCATCTTAACCTACAGTAGTTTGTAGTTGTTACCAAGATGACTAATACTTTCAAAGAATCTTCACTAATACTGGCAAGTTACCAAGATGACTAATACTTTCAAAGAATCTTCACTAATACTGGCTATAAGTATAAGAACTCATAGTCATTCCCTCATTGTGACGCGGATGAGTGTGAGTTGGAGCAGCTATGGCCGTAACTTTAATGACTGGTACCAGATACATCATTGACAGCAATTATTAAGTGGGTAGAAATACTGGTGTCAGTCTCGTATCTGGTACGTACACAAATTGGCAGTTATCATTCTTTTTAACACATTATTCATAGAGAAGCCAGGGAGTGGAAGTGCTTTTTGTGATCTGCTTATTAGTATATTGTGTTGTGGGACCAGATGATAAATTGGTTGTTAATTAGATATCAGTTGTAACAAACATGACAAGATTGCTTGTGTTATAGGTAAATTTGCAGGCTGTGATTAGACATGAAGTTTATTTTTAAAGAATATTACTAAATTTAAGATCAAAACATTAAAAAGTTTGAGATCGATAGTGATGAACATTATCTGCTCTATAGTTAAGTATAATGACTTAATAATGTACAGGTGCAGGGCAGGATGTGCGTATGTAGTCTGCAGTGGGTAGAGGATGGAGTTCACTACGGTATGAAGTGATGAAATTGTTACCAGCCTCCTCTTGGATGATAGATCTTATAAAACATTTTTTATTCCACATTTAAGTATCATAGTATTTTATAATGTTTTCTATTACTTTTAAGGCTGCATGTACTCAGTACATTTAAATGACTGTGTAATTTTAGAGTAAATGCTTTCCAATTGCTCATATGAAATGTGCCAAAAACTAAAATAAGATCTTTACTTACTCTTATCTACGTATAAGTAGTGTTTTACAGATTTTATCATTATTGATCATTGATTTAGTAAACATATATTTCTATTTTTCACATTTTACAAAACTTAATGATACAGTAAGAGGGAATATGAAAGAAAATTATATAAACTTTTCTATATTTTTATTTGGATGCATCTTTCATAGTTCCAGATAAAAATGTAATTATGAAAAAGTATAGTAGATGTGATTTATTACAAAATAAACAATGAAAATACACTTGCATTACTTTCACGTGTACCCGTTACGTGTTTTCACTAAAGTTTCTTATCAACAACATTCAAAACCATTAACTCCTCTCGGCCATCAAAATCCTTCACTTGCTTTACATCTTCACTCAGGTCAAGGCACATGAGAATAAAGAAGCACTGAGGATGTTGCCTACGGACGTGACACAACAACTTATTGACACGAGTGTAGCAAATGAGACACACACTGCACTCATATCTGGCCAGGCGTCCACAATCCCAGCTTTCTGCATGATGCTCTTCCAGGAGATTCCCACAGTCATCTCTGAGCAGCATGATCTGGCAGTCCTGGTGGAAGGTTCTCAGGTGGGTGTACATGAAGTTTTCCCTTCGGTGGCATAACATGCAGAACTTATTTGCCTCAATGCAACACTTCTGGCAGATTGTCACAGAGCTTGCCAGCTTTTCTCTTTCCTTTCTGATGTCCTTGGCACTCATGGGGTGTTTAGCCCTCTGTGTGTGATCCAGCAGACCACTGACTTTCTTGAATGAAGTTTTACAAGTGGAACATTCTGCCCACCTACAGCTGCACTCTCGTTCCTTTTCCTGCGAGCCTGTGACATCACGGGAGTGTTGTAGTGAGCACCGCGGACATCCCTTCCTTTCCTTGATGCTCTCCTTAATCATGTTGGGGATGGCAGCAAGGTTCTCTGGGGTCTCGTGTCGCAATTGCCGCATGTGCTGATGGAGTGTTTGGGGGGTGGGGTAGGTGGTGTTGCATTTCAAACACAAAAAGTAATTAGGGCAGGTACACAATGCATGGAATTTGTCTCCAGTCTGAGTATTATGTTGAGAGTCCATGTGGGTCTGGGCATCCCTCTCACTCTCAAAGGCCAGGTGAGGACAATGGGGACACAGGATGTAGCTGTGGTAAGAATGCTTAAGGCAAACGGGACAATTCTCCTTAATAATTTTATATTTCTCCCACATAAGTCTTAAGTCATGCCAATTGCTATGGCTAGTCTGTCTGACATGTCTACGAAGATCTGCATAATTGGCCACGGTTTTAGGGCATTCAGGACACTTCATAAGTGGACAGATACACTTTAATATTCTAGATTCTTGTGAATATTTGTGAAGGTATTTTTGTTTTATTCTGTAGCAAACAACTTCTCTTTCTGCACCATGTGTACCAGCTTTGTTCCCAGTGTGCTCTTCACCCTCACTTTCCTCAGCACACCACTCACAAGGCTCAGAGCAATGTGCTAAAGGCCAGCTCAGCAACAATGTTCTACAGTCTTCATCACAACACTCAACACAGTCAAGCAAAACTCTTACAAACAAATCATAGTCAATATGGCACATCTTATCTAGAACTGTACATCTCTGACATTTTTCAAGATATTTTCTTTGTTGCCGTTCTGTGAAGAATGGAAAGTCTCCATAATGAGTAGGATGATCTAATAGGACATGTTGCATAAGTTGAAGAAGATAATGATATGTCACTCCACACGTTGCACAGATAAATGCTGTACATTTACACTCCAGCTTCTTAATTTCTTTAGCAAGTTCAGTGATGCACTCT
Source organism: Metacarcinus magister (assembly GCA_029783475.1). Taxonomy (NCBI): domain Eukaryota; kingdom Metazoa; phylum Arthropoda; class Malacostraca; order Decapoda; family Cancridae; genus Metacarcinus; species Metacarcinus magister. The sequence goes on from JAPQNM010000023.1 coordinate 2,886,482, forward strand.
GAAGGCAAATTTGAGAGCCGGTTAACACCGTGACTCAGGTTATGTGCTTGCCTGAGGTGTTCCCTGAGGTCAACAAAAGACATATAAGTCTTGGAGCATAAAAAACAGCAAACATCAAACTTCTGAGAAGATGCCAGGTTCAGGCACTGTTCAAGGCACCTTCTGAAGTTGCACGAGTCACTTGAAGGTATGGAATTCCCATCAAGGCGAGTGTCTGGAGGACTGAAAGACACTTTACAATTCTTGGCAGCAAGAGAATTGTCAGAGATGATGATAGTAACTTGAGTGTCTTCATCTGTGCCATGGTTAAGTTCCTCATAAATCTCTTCACAGACAATTGAGGAGTTGATACACCTTTTTTCTCCTTCATGGCCTAAAGCTGCCTTCGGCATTACATCAACATTATTGTGCAAAGTGTTTGCATTTACATGATGGTATATTGAATTGCTGTACAATTCTGGAGGAGTAACTAGTGTTTTGGTTCTAATGTCCATTGTTGCAATATTTGATTCCATTCCCTCAGTATGAAATAATAAAATTTTACATTTATATACAATATATTACAATGTTAAAATTTTTTTGGGAAAATGGTCTCAAAATATCATAATGCACTGAATTCACAGCTGATACATACTTTACCAATCATATGTATCATTGCTATTATTTCTGACATGTGAAAGTGCATCCCAGAACATAATGATTTACATTACTGCTTTCCTGTCCTTCAAACACACCAGCAGGACAACCTCGAGGCAGAAAAAGAGGCTACATCCTGAACACAGTGATTACACGGCTGTGCATATTAATTCTAGCTATGTTCAAAGTCAACTGACAGGCACGAATGACCTATTGTGCCCACCAGTGTTCACATAATGTAGGTCAGTCATTAACTTTAAAACTAAGCGAAGTACTGTAGAAGTAGTAGTAGAAGGTGAGGTTTGCCTTTGTAGTGTGTCTCAAGTTCCTGTTGGTGTTTAAGCCTTGGATGGGTCGGATGATACATTCCCATAACATTCACACAACGGCACTGCAATAATAAGCGAGTATAAATCAGTGAAACGTGTCAGGATTACGTCGAGTGGAGATAAATCAGTAATAACATCACATTTCATTAATTAATGGGGAAAAATTAAATTAGAATAAAAAATGAGAAAAAAGTTTTGAGTCCACCACCGCCAGTCCCACCTGGGTGTCCCCGCCACCTGGGTCTGTTTACTTCTTGCAGCTGGACTTGAACTTGGGTTAGGACTCACTCAATTATAACTTAAACTTGGGTTAGGAGTGACTAAATTTGAACTTGAACTTAGGTTAGGAGTCACTCAATTAGAACTAGAGCTTGGGTTAGGTGTAACTCAATTAGAAATTTAACTTAGGAGTGACTCAATTAGGACTTGAACTTGGGTGTAGCCTTTCTATTGCCTACTCCTGCAAGTTGCTGTGCGCCGCGGAAACTCAACACCTCCGAATCTCATGAAAATTGTTACAATGATGTTTTAGGTCATGCTGAACACAAATCTTGACTTATTTTCATCATTACCCTCCTCCCCTTAACCCCTTCCCCCCTTAACCCCTTCAGGTATAGGGTAGAAAGTTTTTTGCTACTGCCGTTAAAACTGTTTGTCATACACGAAAACTTTTTGAACTAATTTTACTGTAAGTTGAAATATCTAAAAGTTTTATTGAAGTCATTTTTCACGTATCTGTGACGGTAAGGAATTTTCTATTTTGTGGTCCGAAAATGTCCACCAGAATTGAGGTCGAATATGTTTTTGCCATTTTACTACGAAACTATTACTCTTACAGGAAAAAAGATTAGAGACAAGGTTATGCAGCTTGAAAAGATCTATCGATTGATGTCATCACCTTTCCAATATCTATTATACCTTTGGAGAAAAGTTAATTATTGTGAACACAATTAATGTTTTCTTTTTTCAATTCTTACATCTATACTTATGTTCCAATTCCATATCACTATAGCTAAAAAGAACGGGCGTGTCCTGCTCTTTCTTTTATATTATATATTCTTTTTACGTAAACCTCATAGTTTTCGAGTTATTTCAAAATACATGATTTCTGCCAAAAAATCTAAGGGGGTATCCTTGGAAATTTCATGAAAATTTCTACACCTCGGAATTTCATGAAAATTTGTACATAAAGGTTTTCGGTCATACTAAACACGAATCTGGACTCAGTTTCGTCATTACTATAATATCAAACATTAAAAATATATATATATATATAAAAAAAAATAAGAGATACAGGAAATACTTTCATTATTCCCGTTACCATCACCTCATATTCATTATTATTATTATTATAGTATTTATTCACATTATGGTGATGGTGGTGGCATATTTTCGGGGCGATATTACCATTATTACAGGCATTAGAAGCCTTTCGGTATACCGGTATTTTAGTCGATTTTTTGTCGATTCGCCAGCCTGTCAGCCCTTCAGCCCACCATAACACACTCACAACACAACACACTCACCTTCATCTCTATCATTGTAGGTCGTCATGTCCTAACACTTCTTTTACTGTACCTAACACACTATACTTAACACTCTTGGATGTAAACAAATAATTACGGTGTTTTTTCCGTTTTTCTTTTTTCTATGGCTTATTTAGGGTTTACTTTCTGTTTTAATAATTTTTATATATTCTATTCTATGGTTTATATTGGTTTAATTTAATTATTATTGCTTTATTCTATTTTTTGATTTTATGATTGACCTTAGAAATAAACATTTTTCATGAAATAAATACGAATCAAATATAACAAATGTTTATGTAGGAAACAGTTGGGTATTTTAGACGATTTTTTAAAGTATATATAATTGCTTTCCTGTGTATAATAATAATCTCAATTTTGGTTTAATATATACGTGATCCAGTAGTCAACGCACGGCCGCTGTGGCAAGAAAATCCTTCCTACCTCCGCCACCTGTTGAAACCTGTTGATGTTCTTATATTAGGCTACTTACGCTTAATAGGTAATGTTTTCTTTATATCCCTCCACTATTAATGATGAAGAATGATGTGTTACTGCTCCTCCATCCCTCAAAATGACATGTAGAGGAACAGGGAAGGTTTAAAACGAAGAAATATTAACAGAGGTCGTCTGGCTGCTAGCGGCCACAAGAAGAAGTTAGTTACTACCTTACTACACCTTCCCTGAGCCCTGCCGACCCCTGCCGCCCTTCCCTACAGGTACTACAAGGTCACACTCACCTGTCCTGCCACACCCCAGCCACGTAAAGCTGAACATAACACTTTAAACACCATTATTAATACGGTGTTAAATAAGGGTGACTGTTGTTGGTGGTGTTTTAGGTCTGTGACGGTCTATTAGACCCTATTCGCCATGGTGGTGTCCTGCGAGGTGATCACAGGCGTGGTAGCTGACTAAGGGTGACTGTTGTTGGTGGTGTTTTAGGGCTGTGACGGTCTATTAGACCCTATTCGCCATGGTGATGTCCTGCGAGGTGGTCACAGACGTGCTAAGGGTGACTGTCACGGCGGTAATGTCGTGACATGACCACTGAATTGACGAGTATAAGAACACAATTCCTTACTTGTCACGCAGGATAAATAGTAATACAACCTTATGTCAAAACCTTGTAATTATGTAGCGTCTTTGATAGTACTTTTAATTCCATCATAAGTTACAGGACACCGGCGACCCACACCCAAGGCATGGCCTTCACCATTACCTTAGAGGACGACTGTGTTCTGCCCATGATAGGCATTAATGTGAAGGAGGTAAGCACTCATGTGATGCTTATAATATTACTTACCATCAACCATATTATTCATATTATTAGTGTACTCAGTTCTTGTTTATACTAAGTAATTACGTCTTCAAAGTGATGAGTTGTAACACTTTTTCTATTTTGATAGGTAAGTTAAGTTAGCATTGTGTTAATATGTTTATGAATGTTTCCCTTTTCTGTTTTGTTTCATCTTTACTTTATTTATATTCCCCTTGAACCTCCTCCCATTCTTTCCATCTTTAATTATACTTACATCTTCTTCCTCTGCTCTCCTATTGACATTTCTTCTTTTTCTTTCCCATAATTGAAAACACCTTTATTTCCCTTCGCCTTTCTTTTTTTTCCCTCATCTATTATTAATATTGATCCCTTTCCTCCTACCATTTACTGACATTCTTCCTTTCATTCCCTCCCTAGATATAGACATTCTCCTTTCCTTCTATTTCTATCATTCATTTTTACTCGTCATCCTTTCCTTTTTCTTTCCCACATTCCTTATTATCCGTTATCCCCGAACAGGCCCATGATGAGTGGGAAGAGCAGCTGGATTGGGTGCTGCATCAGAGTGACAGATACTTTGAGGTACCTATATCGGGTTACTTGTCAGAGGCTGTCATGAAGAGGATTGGCAAATTCGCACACAAGGAAGGACTGACTCGAGAGGACTTCATCATCTCCACCTCGGTATATGTATAGATAACTACTTCTTTTTCTTTTATTCATGACTTAATATTCTAGATACTCTATAAGCAACAGGCCAGCAAGTTCTACCCAGGCTACTTTTTGTCTCAGCCGGTAATTGTTCATGTCTAACGTTTATTGTTTCAGCCACGAGTAAGTTTATTAATGTCTTCATTGTAGTGTGTTCCACATGTATTATTCTAGGGTTGAAATTCTTTGCATTACATGTAGTTTACTGTGTTGTCTTTGCTTCTTTAATTGTTTTTTTTCTTGTTGTATTTCATGTTTCTGTTTGTGTGCTGCTCCAAAGATCAATGTTCCTGAGGATGCTGATGCTGCTGTGGCTTTGGTGAAGGAATTTGTGGCTCACTTTGGCACCCACATTGACCTCTTGTATCTTGTGAACCCTGTAGGACTTAAAGGTGAGTGGAAGGGATGTATATTTTGTGGTCATTAACCTTATTTGTACATTTATTGTTATTACATTATTATTACTAACTAATATTATGTGTCATCATTATCATTATCAGTATTAGCATCATACACCTTACAAACTTGAGTATTATTTCCTATCAATTTATCTATAGTCTCTGTAGTGATAATTACATTCTCATATCATGACACAAATGCCATTTTATAACTCTCCCCCACATCCTCACACCAGGCACAGACCCTATGACTATCTACAACACGTCACCCAATGGCACTCACCCAGAGATCCGCAAAGTCACCCACATGTTCCAGCGGATGCCTGATGGACACCTGAAAGTGATGCCGCGGATCATGGTGGACTTGAAGATGCTATGGGATGCCCTGGAGGTGGAGGTGTGTGTATGTGTGTGTGTGTGTGTGTGTATGTGTGTGTGTGTGTGTGTGTGTGTGTGTGTGTGTGTGTGTGTGTGTGTGTGTGTTGGGTGTGGATAGGGAGGCAGCTAAAATATGGAAACTTAATTCTTATAACATCCATTTTGCCTCTTTATCACTAATGGCTTTACTCTTTTTATAACAGTTGGTGGCCAGTGGGGCAGTGCACAGCCTGGGACTCCGCCACTTCTCCCAGGAACAGGTGGAAGAGCTCCTGAAGGGTAGGTATTGGGACCCACATATTTCCTGTGAAGGATGGTGTACAAGTAGGAGTGTGTATATAGGGTAGTGAATGGTGAAAGGTGAAATTGATGATATCAGAACAGTAAAGTTCCACATAATGTTTAAATAAGATTGGATGTAATTTTATCAGAAGCAACATAAACAGAATATATCTTAAAGTTTCCAGCCATTCCAGAAAGCTATCCATCTACATATCTATCTATCTATATATGTATGTCTGTTTGTCTTTCTTTTATTTTTTGGTATATGTTTTTACATGCTTTTTACAGACATTAATAATAAGTCTGGTCATGCATTGCTTGTGCTGATCAAAAGTATCCAAGAAGGTAATTATGTGTTTAAAAAGAAACTTTTCTGTGTCATATTATATTTTTAAAAGGGGATGCCTCCTGATCCAAGCAAATCCTCTTCCTTATAACATTTGTGTTGTGAAAGAGGACAGCTGTTGATGAAAGCATACTTTCCTCATCCTCATAATTTATTTTCAAGAAAGAGGTGGATGGCTATCAGTGAAAACAGATAAATTTCTTCTGTAATAATGCACAACTCTACAAAAGGAGATAGTATATGTTAATGAAAGCACTTAATCAGTTGCTATCTTTCCCTCCCACAGCAGGAATAAAACATCATCCCTTGGCTCTCCAGGCAGAGATCAATCCTTACTGTGACCAGTATGACCTCCGTTGCTGGTGTCAGGAAGCAAACATTGCACTTGTGGGCATCCATCCTTATGGCAACCCCTTCTACGTCCCTAAGTAAGCATGGCTATTAACGCACACACACACACACACACACACACACACACACACACACACACACACGCACTCGGCTCACAACCGAGGAGGCCAGGGTTCGATCCCCTGGGCAGACGGAGATTATTTGGGTGTGTCTCCTTTCACGTGTAGCCCCTGTTCACCTAGCAGTGAGTAGGTACGGGATGTAAGTCGAGGAGTTGTGACCTCGTTGTCCCGGTGTGTTGTGTGTGAGTGGTCTCGGTCCAACCCGAAGATTGGTCAGTATGAGCTCTGAGCTCTTTCCATAGGGGGATGGCCGGCTGTCTTGAGAGAGACCAGCAGCAGACTGTACAGTGAATACACACACACACACACACACACACCTAGATAAATACACACCTGTGCTGATGAGAGTTCTTTTACTACCTATACCCTCAGACAAGCCATGCCCTACCTATGGGAACACCCAAAGGTCATCAAGATTGCAGAGAGGGTTGGTGTTGGCCCCAAAGTCATCTTATCTCGCCATATCTTCCAGTCTGGTGTTCGCATGGTTTATGATAACATTGAGCTGCTCCTGCCTTACTTCATGACAGAGGTATGCAAGGTCAAGTAACCAATCATCTTTAAATCCCTTGCCTTAACCTTAAGATTAAGATCAACGAGAACAATTCTACTCTACAGCCTGTCATGCCTGTTAAAAGACACATTTCTGTTAATTTTCAGAATATTTGGCGCTTCCGCTTGACTCAGGGCCAGACGAACAAGCTGAAGAGACTTAGCAAGTTGCCACGGAAGTATCCATTGAGCAAATATGAGTTATTGTGAGTATTTACCTAATTACCTTTTGTACCTGCTAACAATAGGATCAGCCGACTTAATCAACATCTCACTATGCACAGTTTATAGTCCTTTTTATTTTCAACTTCAGAACGTAGTTTTCTTTCTGTCCCGCATGCTAAACTGCAAGTGTCATGCTTGTGGTTGCTACGTTCATGCACCTACTTTTATTAGTTATTCATTTGTTTTTTGTTCAGCCTTGTGGTTGACCCTTGCTGGCCATTCTTCTTCCCTGGTAAAAGAAGGAAGAAGGAAGGAAGGAAGGAGGAAGAGGATAAGGAGGAGGAGAAGGTGGCAGAGTATAAAATGGCGGATGAGGTGAAGGAGGAAAAGGAGTCAGAGAGAGAAAATAAAGAATTGAAACAAGAAAATTGTGAGGAAAAGTTAATTAATAAAGTGAAAGAGGAAATGGCAATAATTAAGGAAGAAGAGGTAACTGGAGTGTATGTGAAGGAGGAGGAGATTTACAAAGAAGTAGAGGAAGAGGAAAGGGAAGAGGAAGAGGGGAAAATTGATTGGGTAGAGGAGGAAATGTATGGAGGGAAAATAGAAGAGGAGGAGGAAAATGAAAAAGAAGTAGAAGAGGAAGAGGAAATGATTGATGATGAAGCAGAAGAAATAGATGAAGATAATGTGGAAGGAGAACAAGAGGGAATTAGGAAGGAAGTAAATCAAGAAGAAGTGGAAGAAGAGGAGGATCGAATTGACCATGAAGAGGAGGAACTGGAAGAAGAGAAGGAAATAGATGAAGAAGAGGAACAACTAACTAAAGAGCAATTTGAAGAGGAGGAGGAGCAGGAGGAGGAGGAGGAGAAGGAAGAAGAAGAAGAAGAAGAAGAGGAAGAGGAAGAGGAAGAGGAAGAAGAAGAGGAGGAGGAGGAGGAGGACGACAGAAAAGTAGATGAAGAAGAGAAAGAGGAGGACGAAGGGAGGAAATTTCATAAGACAGAAGCAGAAGAAAAACTTTATGAGACAGAGGAGGAGGGAGACTAACTGAAAAGAAAAAAAAATAGAGGGCAAAGAAGGAGGAAGAAAAAAATGAGGACAAGGAAGAAAGTCCCAATGTCTACAATGCATCATAATACCTGATCAGACCAGATAAATAAATGGCTTGCAGAAAGACACACCCAGGTAGCTGCATATAATACAAAAGTATGTGGAAGTGTTTGGAGGTAGAACAGTTATAGAGGGAAGCCACCAGACCGTTAGGCTGAGGAAAAAGAAGCTAGGGTTATGTTTTAGCTATCTTGCCTCCAGAGGGATGCAAATGGCACGCGATGACATGAATCACACTGCAGATTAACAGTTTGCTTTTTAAGTCATGTGGGTTTGATGTTATATAAGTGTTCATTTCTTTGTTATTCTTATTGGTGGTAGAAAATGTAGAAAGTGTGTTTTCTCTATGGAAAGGATCTCATGAAAATGTCATTATCATTACACATTTTTTTTTGTTACTTGCAGTTTGAGTTTTAGTTTGTTTAGGTAAAAAAAAAAGTTGAAAAATGCAGTGCCTTCTTGTTTTAATTACTGCTGTAACTTTTGTTTTAAGTTGAAGGAATAGGAAGAATGATTTTTTTCATAATTGCGTTTTGTTATCTCAGACGCTGAGTTTTGTAAACATGATTTTTTCTCACATATCTAATATATTATTCAATGTAATTAAGAACAGAAGAGACGACTTGACCATCTTTCAAGTGTACATATCTGTGAGATAGATGTATCAAAACTTCACAATAACCATTCATTCTTGCGACAAACATATTATAGCACCACAGAATGTTCGAGTGGCAGCAATAGTGCATGTGAGCGAGAGAGGAGTCCAGCCAATCAGAAGAGCTGTTACAAACCTCTCGTTAGTCTCTAGATGCAAGCTTAGAGAGAACGGATTATTTGTGAATGGGTGGGTCGGGGTGGAGTTATAAGAAGCTGAGAGTGACAAAAACCATATACATATATATAACTTTTTGTGTCTTCTACCATTTTCTAATCACGTATTGTTGGGTGAGTCTACTGTCTAGTGGCAGTGATATTGGAGGTGGTGAGGCGTGACATGACGGGATGTAAATCATCTGTTAGGCAAACGCTGTAGCTGCGTGTAGCTGCGGGCGCTCAGGCCTTTGAGCCTGTGGTGGAAATCAATCCGTTACCCCGGGCCACAGGGTCACTGTGACATTCGAGTTTCTACAGTTTATCTTCCCCAGGTTTTGCCTAGTTTGGTATCTATTTATCAACCTATTTAGTGGTAGGATGAACAGCTGCGTGAGGTGTGGGACGACTGTTCTTGTCCGGGATTCGTAGTCAGACGTGCTAACCACTGCACCACTGAGGCGCTCATCTGTGGTCAATACATAAATTTGCGGTTCACTATTCAGTTTGATATGTTTCTTTTTAAACAAAAATGTCACCTTAGGAACATGGTTACTCACACTCGTCAGATTTTAAGGCCCGTGCTGCTCCAGCTTGTTCATGTTTGTTTTTGGGAAGAAGAAAATAGTGTATAAAAAATTACTTGAATTGTCTCTTTTCTTGCTCTTTACACTAAATTATCTACGTCATTTCAGTGCTTGGTAACAGATATATCGATACAAGGGTCTCTGGACTGATTGTGGAGCATCCTGTTATAAGAATGTGGGGAAAACAACGGTGTTGGTGAATATAACTTCGTATCGTCGCGTTATCTGTTCATTACATTTTACCAACTATCCAAGTAATTTTATGATGTGTTGCAAGGGATAAGAAGAATAATAAACTAATGTATCAAGCAGTACTTTTAATCATGACATTGTTGATACCAATTTTGTTCTAGAAATATTATTATGGGTCATAGATGTTAAAAGTTTCATGATAAACGATTATGTAGTAAAATGAAATTATGTCATTTGCTACATAATTCGCTCACAAATAGATAAAGCTATGCTAATTACATTTTTTCAGTAGGGTAGTACATCTACGTGTTTCATCCCGTGTTTATTCTCACCACCATATTCCAATCAATAATGATGATGATAATAATAATAATAATAATAGTAATAATAATAATAATAATAATAATAATAATAATGATAATAATAACAATGATAATGATAAAAATAATAGTAATAATTCTATAACTGTGCAGTCTCACCACAAACCATAATATCTGTTAGAATTAGAAAGTGTTTTAAGTTTTCCTCCCAACCGTATCTTCAGCATAACACCTAATTTTCAAGCCGAAAACACCACCCACTTGACTGGGTCGTACTAGTAATAACGATAATGATAATGATAGTAGTAGTAACACTAGTGATGCAGTGGCAGTGTGTTCATTGTTAAGGTCAGACACCGGATGCTGGATGCTGTGTGGCTTCTTCCAAGAGAATGACAAAGACATAACTACTCAGTTCTCACTATATACTTCTTTATCCTCATTTTACTGGCTATTACTTGATGTTGAATGTGATAGAAGACCGTTAGTTGTCTCATGGTCGAATATTTCTGTCCGTGATTGTCCTTGTATCATGGGACTAGGCTTCGAAAATGGTGCTGTCTTCCAGGAGTTCTTGTTTGGAGACGAGTTTGATAAAGGCAGCATACTTTCTGTGGATGAATTATTATTATTATTATTATTATTATTATTACTATTATTATTATTATTATTATTATTATTATTATTATTATTATTATTATTATAATTATTATTATTATAATTATTATTATTGTTATTATTGTTATTGTTATTATCATTATTATCATTATTATTGTTATTGTTGTTGTTGATTATATTTATTGATCAGTGGAATTTTGATAATTTGGTCAGAATTATGTTCTTATCAATGAAAAAGAAAACAAAAAGATTAGTGGAATGCAGACATTTGTCATTGGTGCTCTCTCTCTCTCTCTCTCTCTCTCTCTCTCTCTCTCTCTCTCTCTCTCTCTCTCTCTCTCTCTCTCTCTCTCTCTCTCTCTCTCTCTCTCTCTCTCTCTCTCTCTCTCTCTCTCTCCAACACACACGCCCACCACCCCCACACACACACGCCCAACCCCCACACACACACATTACCTGGAACTCCTACGGATCACCACCACCACCACAACGGCCATCACCCACGTCCCCAGTATCTGCACCGCCAGCACCGTTAACAGGATCTTCGCTTCTGTTGGGATCTTGCCGGTGGTTGGTCGAGGGGTACTGTTCAACTTGTCTTGGGAACGTTTATCAGTAGCTTTGGTATTGGTCTTGGTTGGAGAAGTGTTTGTACTTCTTTTTTCAATGGTATTTTCTTTTAGTTTTACTTCGCAGGTTATAACATCTGTTTTGTCGTCGGATTTTTCACTAGTACTGTTGCATTCCTTTAAGTTTATGGGAATAACATTGATTTCATTTATACCCTTGGTGCAGTTAAGGTCACTTTTACCATAACTCTCGCAACTCGCCTCACAACTACCAACACTCAAAATGAAGTGGAACACTTTCTTTAACTTGGATACGTTTGCAAGCAAAGGATAACACTTGTTGTAGCCTGTCGGGAAGCAAGTCTTATTTAATGTTACTTCGACTCCTAGTGTTCCATAGCAAGTGTTTGCTGTGACTTTGATTTTCATGGTTTTATTTTCATTGGGTTGCAGGGACATGCATTTAGAAATGGATGAGGAATTTTTGGTTTCACAGTCGTCTGAGGCAAGCACACCTCTATCAACTGACGTGGCCACTAACACCACCACCACCACCACCACCACCAGGAGTGTGCATCCCATGCCTCCTTGTGCGTGTGTGTGGGGAAAAAATGAGGCGTGGGCGATATAGACAAGATGGGATATCCTGTCTCCTCCCTCTTGACGTAAACACACACACACACACACACACACACACACACACACACACACACACACACACACACACACACACATACGGCTAAAACAGAGTTGCTTCACGAAATAACATAAAATAAGATTGGTACGGCATTAGTGTGGAGAGACATTACTGTTGAAAATAACTATATAAAAGTACGTACATTCACACGTTGACGAATTTCATATTGTGGTTGTTTGTGGCACCATGAGAGTTCCGGTGTTTCGCTAATGTGGAATGATTCAAGTTTCCTAGTGTGATAATGTAAGTGGGGCCATGTCTCGCAGCTGTGGGCTACCGGAAAAAGGAAAACTAGTGATAAGGATACGAAAACTCTCTCTCTCTCTCTCTCTCTCTCTCTCTCTCTCTCTCTCTCTCTCTCTCTCTCTCTCTCTCTCTCTCTCTCTTCCACGTTTTGTAGATCATCCATGTTTATTGTGCAAAGAAAATTCATTACCAAAAAGATGCTAAAAGGCTCAATGCAAAATGTTAAGTTCATTTAAATAAGACAATGAAGAGACGTGAGTGAAGATCAGAAGGAGGCGTCTTGGTGCAGTTTGGTAACCCTTGATATTAATATCCTGCGCTGCTCTTCATGTTAACGCTTTATTTCCTCTGTGAGTTGACATTTAGTGAAAGGTTAAGAGATTGGGTAGTCTTGAAAGCATGTTTTTTTTTTTTTATCTTTCTGTGATAATGCTTTCGTTGGAATTATTAGATCGAAGAATCAAACAATTAGCTGTGATGAAAAAAAAATATATATTGTAATTATTAGAGAATTTGTAATAGCGTTGACTCGAATATGTGATCAATTATTCATTTATTTATTTACATATTTATTCATTTATTTATTTATTTATTTATTTGTTTGTTTATGCATTTATTTGTTTATGTATTTATTTATAACATGGTAAGAAAGAACTCGATCTACCTTACTCAACTGATTGACCGGTCCTGACCAGGGTGGGTTGGGGTAGTGGGGTGGAGGGGGGTAGTGGGGTGGAAGGGGGGTAGTGTGGTAGAGGGGGGGGATGAAAGCAAGGCCAAGGTGAGGAGGTAACTAATACAATTTTCCATCAGTACAAAACATTCAATTGGCTCCGAGTCACTTATTGTAATGGTGTGTAATGGTGTTCTCTAAGATCTCTACTCAACATTGTGTGTGTGTGTGTGTGTGTGTGTGTGTGTGTGTGTGTGTGTGTGTGTGTGTGTGCGTGTGCGTGCGCGCGCCTGTGTAGCTATTATTAGCAACACACCACGGCAGCCAAATTAAAGTTTCCTCATGATAACAGGAAAACAGTAGACAAATCAGGTGGTTTCCTTGGCGCCTGCTACGCTCTCGTTGGTTGGAAAGGCGGGAGAGTACACGTCCTATGTATTCCAGGAACTCTCCACAACGCATCCCACTGCTGCCCTTTGGGTCTTGATTGAGATTGCGAATACACAGTGACGTTTACCCGAGATTCAAACAATGATATCATCCATTTGTCCACGTTTGTATCGTCACCCTTTGTGTATTATCGCAAGTTTTGAATTTGTGGAATACGTAAACTGAGCGTGAACAGTTTCTGCGTTCAATAACTTACACGATAAAGACTAGTATAGTGTTGTGCCTCATAGCTTCCTGGTGTGAATGAGGAGGATGCTCAAAGGTGTGTACTTCATGTGAAGAATAAACACATGTCCTTTATATACCTGAGACAATGGCATTAAAGGTAGGAAGACTGTGCTGCGTTAAAAGTATTATGGGCAGGCATTCAAGGCGTCCTCTTCTCCTGACGGCGACGTTGACTGGATTCTGCTTCGTGGTCCTGACGGTGAGGCTTGTAACTACAAAAAATAGGGAAGATATATGTGTATACCGAGTTGATTATCACAACGATTCCTTGCTTGCATGTCCTCTAGGCTCAAAACAATGTACAGTTAGTGATTATATAACAGGTGTGGTGCGAGTCGCGATGGGAGGAGCCAGTGACGGTGATGGTAACGGCAGGGCTCGCAGGGGACGACCCCATTGCTGCGGCTGAGCTGCGGCAACACTGGCTGGACCCTCCCTCCTTGCTGCCCTACAACCTCAGCGACACCAAGAGCTATCTGGGCATATCAAAAGGCGACACCTGGCCTTTTATTCACCATTACATCGAAAGGCTTTTCTCAGGTGAAACAAACTCCCAGGTTAAAATGCTGGAGGGGCTCACGACTTGTTAGCTTGGATTCCTTATATTCAACGATTAATCTAAAGAGAGTTGTATATGCTATCAGATCGTGATTATGTGTATGTGTTGCAGAGGAGACGGGTGGTTTCTTCGTGGAGGCGGGGGCACTGGACGGGCAGGTGCTGTCCAACACACTGTGGCTGGAGCGTGAACGGGGATGGCGCGGCTTGTTGGTGGAGCCAGACACCTTCAGTTATTCCAAACTCCTCACCAAGCACCGCAAGGCGTGGACCTCCAACACCTGTCTCTCCCCCAGTGGTTTGACTAACACCTCGATACACGTGTCCCTTAGCCTCTCCCCATTGTTCGCGTCCCCCCGCTGGTACATGAAGGGCGCCTCACACCAGCTTGGGGTATCCATGCGTAACCCGTCTGTTCAGAATTATCTCAACGCTGGAGTCGAATCTTACTCCATGGTGAGCTGCCTCCCACTCACCACCTACCTCAGGGTCCTCAACGTAACCACCATTGACCTGCTCTCCCTCGATACACAGGGCAGCGAAATCAGCATCATCAAGACAATACCGTGGGAGGAAGTCCGCGTCAGGGTGGTCGTGGTGGAGATCGCTTCGCCTAAGTTCGAGCATGACTTCGTGGAGTACATGCGCGGCCGTGGATTCACATTGGTGGGTCACTACAACGACTATGTCTTCGTGCAGGAGGGAGACGCCGCCCTCGCGAGACTCAAAGCTCGTGAGGGTTGGTACTTGGTCATAAAGGAAGAATGACGCGACCACACGACGACAACGACGACGCCGCCCTAGAAAGGTGGAGAGAGAGAGAGAGAGAGAGAGAGAGAGAGAGAGAGAGAGAGAGAGAGAGAGAGAGAGAGAGAGAGAGAGAGAGAGAGAGAGAGAGAGAGAAACGGATATGTCGAGAGGTTGACAAGAATGATTGGATGGGATGAACGCCAAGAGCACACTGGAATGGCGCTGTGTAGGCAATAATGACTATCAATTGATGTGAGTGTAAGTAAGAAAACATAGCCGTGTTCAAAGGTTTATTTCCAGGACAATGAAGGGTTTGGAAGGATGTAAACACGGCGCTTGTTTCTCCATCATTTTCGAGTTTCTGTTTCCACCACTGTTACGATTCATGTGTCTATATAAAGTGTGACAATGAGTGTTTTTTTTTAATCCCTTCTCTCACACGCACCATTGCTATCTTTTCTTCCCGCTTGTACACCATAACCCATCCCTGTCTGTCCTTGTTCGTATTACCTCTCTTCCATCGTCACCAATACCTGTCCCTTCTTACGCCACGTTTTTCTTCTTACTATTATTATTTTTCCGTTGTTTCATTACGTGTCTGTTTGTATCACTTTGGTTTGCGTTTCTATGCCGAAGGTAACATCGTCCTTAGCCTTCTTATCGTCTTTCAGATGTCGACAATTTGGTAGAGGTAGAGGTGCACGCTTTTAAGTTAGTAATAGAACAGATCCAGTCCATTACTTTGGTCACATCTGTGTATACGCCGGGGTAGCCAGGCCGCCCACACCCCACGCTCCACGAAGCTACGCCCTTTATGTACCCGTCGCAGGCCAGCGCCCCGCCCATGTCACCCTGTAAGGAGGAACGGAAGTGATGTGTGAGACGCCGCTTATATTTTATTATTATTATTATTATTATTATTATTATTATTATTATTATTATTATTATTACTACTATTACTCGTAAGCCCACATCTGCCGCTATGTCTTACCTGGCAGGAGTCGAGACCGCCGTGTGTTAGGTTGCCAGCGCAGATCATTGTGTCGGTAAATTCTGGGTAAATCTCCTTGCAATTCTCGAGGGGGAGGAGAGGAACTTTTGCCTCTCGAATCACTGGGGAGTACTCGCCGCTCTCCCCTATTCTCCCCCAGCCCGCGATGGTATACAGCTTGTCACTGTAACTGGCTGAAAAGTGTGTATGTGTGCGTGTTGGTGTGCTTTTCATGTCATTGTTCATTTATTTATTAATGTATATATTCATTGATTTTAATGTAGTAAGAGTATATCTCTCTCTCTCTCTCTCTCTCTCTCTCTCTCTCTCTCTCTCTCTCTCTCTCTCTCTCTCTCTCTCTCTCTCTCTCTCTCTCTCTCTCTCTCACCTTCTTCGTGTGTCACATCCTCCTTTGTACTCGTCCTGTCAGGAAGTTCAAGAATACCAATGCGCTGGCTGTAGAAGACGTAAAAACCTAGTCTGACGAGGGCGACGTCAGCGTGATGGGTGTAGTAGTCGTACTCAGGGTGAACGACAATGAAGGTTACCCAACGACGCCTCTCCCAACCCTCAACCAGCGTCAAGTCGTACTCTCCCATCACGACCTACAACGAGGACATTCAATGCGTCAACGTGTATTCATTTGTGTCCCTTTTGCTGCTTACGTTCCTATAATTTATAGTGTTTGGTTTGGGAGGTAGAGGGAGGCAGCACTTTCTGTTTGGTGTATGAAAAATGTATGCGTCACTTTGTTCCGTAGTGTAGTGAAGGAAGGTGAAGAGATTGTATGTGGAAGGACATACACTGCCTCTTGGACATGGCACGGAGAATTTTCATCTATTAAAGAGAGAGAGAGAGAGAGAGAGAGAGAGAGAGAGAGAGAGGCCACCTGGCGGATCTCCGAGGAAGTGGTTGCCTGCCAGTCTTACCACACCTTAAGGCTGCCGTGGTTGTGTTCATAACTGGTGACGCAGGAGGCTGAGGTGATCACCCAGTTGTGGGAGATGAGTGTGCCGCCGCAGAAGGGCACGGGGTCCTCATAATGTGTGTCTATCAGTGATACCAGCCACGGTGTCGACCCTGTAGGTATGGCTTTTTAGTATGGCAACACTGCTCGTCGGAAACATTTGATGCATCTCAGGTTTTTTATTTTATCATTATTTATCTAATTTATTTATTGTTTATTTTTGTTCTGATAAATCTCCCTATCACGTGGGAAGGCAATCATGCTATATGTATAATTTTTTTTTTGATCAAGGTAAAGGAACGATATGATGACAGTCTTAGAGAAAAAATGTTATTACGGAGATTGAAAATGTTAATTGGAAGAATGAAATCTAATCGTTGTGGGATTCCGTCATATCGTACCTCTCTATCTCAACTCTTTTGGTCCATCCAGGTGATCCATTCCCTTCGCCCCCCCCTTCCCCCATTTTCTCTCACCAATACTGATAATGATAATAATGATGATAATGATGATACTAGTAATGAAAACAAAGTAGTAACATTTGAATGTACTGTTTCCTCTGCGTGACTTTGTACTGTTTGGTTACCTGGCTCAGATATGTAACCTCCGGCGATCTTATCATCAAGGTCGTATGTTCTGGCAAGGTGTGGGTCTGTAGGAATGAAGTCGAAGGTTAGGAAAGAACGACTGAATGGGTTATGATTTTTGGAGGTGGAGGTAATTATAACTATTATTGTTTTCCATGAAGATATGATTATTTTCTTTTTATTTTTAGTAGTTTTTTTTGTATGTGATTATTGATTTGTTTTTGTTTGTATACTAGTAGATTGAAGCGTAGTGTTTGTGTACACCATAAATATTAACAAGTAGATCGTAGAATGATGTTTTTCTTATATAATATTATAAGTAACACTCCAATTCACACACACACACACACAGACAGACACTCACCGCAGCCCGCCTCCATCATGGGTCTAACACATGCTGCATAAGAGGCCACCACCTGCATCCAAGTTCCCGCTACCAGCAAGAACACGAGCCCTGGAACGCCATAAAAATAAACCCCCTTTACTTCACCACACTCACTCTCCTTCCCTAACACCTGCCCACCCTCGCCATATACTCATGGAACACCTACTACTCCCTCCCCCAACCCTAATCTCACCACTCCCTTCAACTCCCCTTCCATCTCTCCCTTGAACACACGTCGTTAACAGATTGGAAGTTAGTTCGTGAATTCAGAGTGAAGTTTGAGTTGATGAAGGATCTGCTGGACTTTCCTTCATGACTTACTCCATATCGGTGTGTTTGTCGACCACATTCTTGGTTATTATTGTATAGTATGGTTTTCTTCTCTTCTTGAGGGATGCCACTAGAGATCTGTGAGGTGTTTGTCTCGTTCCTTCCCTCGTCGTTGCTTCCTTCACCACTTCCACACCTGTACACGCACCACAGAAAATTTTTAACTTGAGTCTATCCTATCTCAAGATACTGTTCCGCTTTTGTTTCTGTGGCTGTTACTCTTCATTTCTAAAATCCTCGAGTGCCGTACTGACACTTCACGACTTATCTTGGTAGGCGGGCCGGCGAAATGTTTTTTTAGGGTAGTGACATTTCAGTTGTGAGTGTTGTATGTGTTTGGGTGTGGAGATGCAAGGATGAAGGAGAGCAGCATGCCACTTTTCCTCTATCTTCCTAACAACTGGCCCCTATCAGCCTCCTCGTCCCTTTTAGTCCGCAATCTTCGCATGGGGAATTCCAAGCCAGTCAATTTTTATTTCGAATGCGTATTGGTTGAGATAACAGCGGCCTTAGATAACTTTCCACTTGCTGTGCTCTTCACCAATGAAGCTGCGCAGCCACATTATTCTGTATTATCAATCGGAAATCATGCGATGAGCTTCTCAGACTGAACATCTGTTGTTGGTTCGTGGACAAATAAACACAGGCTAAGAACGGAAGCCGCACGTGGCTCTCCGGCCTACTGCGCACACTTGTTTTTGGCTCAAAGACGGAGAGGAAGTAGCGGTACTATATGCAAAGCGTTGCACTTGAGAATCAATACTGTACAAGCTGCGGCATCCAGGTGAAGTGACGGACATATTGGACACAAATAAGAAACGAAGTAAGAACGAACCTCTTAATTTTCCTCAGAACAGAGGTGATAGCGATGGCCTTGTAGTATTCATCCAATAAGATATGAAGAAGGGAGTAGTCGGCCGCTTTGGGTACGCCATAAAGGAATACAAACTCTGTTGCCTCAGACACTGATGTTTCTGCTCCGTGTGATATGTGATGCAGCAGAATGGACTGGCTCGAACCGAAAAAAAATATAGTTTGGGCACAAGAACTTTTAACTAGTGTCGGCTGGACTGACTAGGCGTGACTATGGGACTAATATTAAGATATTGGGTACTGAAGGGGAAGACGGAAGTCTAGAAAGGGAGCAATAATGGTGTACACAATTTAAGAAAGAACACATCATAAGGTGTGTATCTTCCATCCTAATCTCCATTTCCATAATCTTTAGAAAATATACGGTAGTTTACATCATCGTTTTCATAGAAGGAAGGACAACTACATGATCCAAGCTAAACAAAGTTATCCCCTCCAGGTGCTCTTTTACCAACTAGACCTGGACGAACAGGTTGACGGGCTCTAGATAGTCCGTGTGTCCGCTAGATGGGGACACGATAGCCAACCAACCAGGTTGGGTGAGTTGTTACCTGCCGTGAGCAAGGTTCGAACCGATACACTATTAGTCAGTCGGTCAGCAGACACAGGCATTAACTACGGCAAACTATATCACCACGACATATAAAGAGCTTGACGTGGTGGCACGCGAGGCGCGGGGAGGACATGGCGTGTGTGGCGTGGTGTGGCAGGTGGTGGTGGCAGTCTACAACCTGCACTGTGGCCCTGGCGTGGGAAGGTCACCCGCCACCAACACCTGTAACGTGTACCTCCTCCCGGAGTGTCGTAACGTTGACTGAGGTGTGGTTACTCTCTCTCTCTCTCTCTCTCTCTCTCTCTCTCTCTCTCTCCTCTCTCTCTCTCTCTCTCTCTCTCTCTCTCTCTCTCTCTCTCTCTCTCTCTCTCTCTCTCTCTCTCTCTCTCTCTCTCTCTCTCTCTCTCTCTCTCTCTCTGTTTTCATATGAACACTTTCAGCTTCCCAATATCCCATTCGCATTGTAATTTCTCTCTAGTTCACCCATTTTACTCTTACCAAAGCTCCCCCAGACCCGCTTCTCTCCTTATGGCAAATCATATTCTTCAATCTCTTGAGAATAATACACGTCGTTACGTATAGTGGAAATGCTTTGGGGAGTGTCGTGCTAAGTATGGTATGGTTCTGGCGAGTCTTTGGTGGGAGAGGAAACATCTGTAAGAAGATAAGCTGGTATTGTTTCAAGCACATACGCAATCAATCACTCAACCCACATATGCCACAAAATTACATAAAGTGATAAGTTAAAGGGATTATCACCAGCTGCTTTGATTTCAAGTCTACTTAAATCTTGTGGGATGCATATATAGGCATATATAGGTAAGCTATTAGGTTGCGATTGTACTAGGTATGTATATGCGTATGATGAAGAATGTATACTCTCTCTCTCTCTCTCTCTCTCTCTCTCTCTCTCTCTTTTACAAAGTATAATCTTGCAATCGGGTTGTTCGGGACAATAAAAAAGAAACATCCTAATGTGCAGAGTGAGTTGATAATTTATATTCCATATGACACATTATATCCTATCACTTCTCGTAAGACATTGTTATGTATCCCGTGCAAGTTAAAGAAGGAAAACAATTTATCAGTGGAGATGGTACATGGACTTGTTTTATTGTTATTGTGAGACACGTGTTCGAGGAAGACAGGCAGACTGACAGAAGTGAAGAAGAAACACAACAGCAACAACAACATAAGTGAAGAAGGAAGGTCTTACTGATAACAAAAAAAAGGGGAAAAGAAACCAAGGA
This sequence comes from Metacarcinus magister, assembly GCA_029783475.1. NCBI lineage: Eukaryota > Metazoa > Arthropoda > Malacostraca > Decapoda > Cancridae > Metacarcinus > Metacarcinus magister. Next base: position 2,907,307 of record JAPQNM010000023.1, read on the forward strand.
TAGAGTACACGAATAAGAACACAGAGCAGCACAGGAGGAGGAAGATGAAGCCACATTACTTGGTGGTAGACACAGCTGCCTTGGTGAAGCACATACCTCTTTGGGTAGGTGACGTGGTGACTTTTTATAATGTTGACCTGTTTTAAGTTACTGAGGTGAGGTTTGTGAGTTAATCTGCATGGTCTATATATTATTTCAGTACTGCACAGGATAAATATTTGTACTGAACAAATGTGAAGGTTTCAGTGTATGGTCCGCTGTACCAAACCAACAATGTCACACACAAAATTAGGATTATTAAATTAGTGAAGCCTTGTAAAATACCATCCTTAGTTTGCGTCAATGGTCATCTACGTGGCAACTTTAATTTCTTAGACAAAGGTAAAGTTGTTCATGATAGTTATGATAAACCAGGTAGGACATGCACTTAAACAATACCAACTGCCTTCAATGCAATGACCATAACATAAGTGGTGAAGGATTTAGTGGTGTGGGTGGACACTGATTTATGATTCCATGAAAAAAAAAAATATATATATTAAGATTCCATTAACAAGTGTAGTCACAGTAAAAGCACAGGCGTAGTGTCGGGTGTAGTAAGAACGTTAACCCATTTAGATGACCAATTACTAATGAGGGTTTACTGTGTAGTGGTAAAGCCAATTCTATTCTATTCTCTAACGCGACGTTCCTCTGGTAATGTTGCCCAAAGGGGATGGCCAGGGTAGAGGGCCTCTACTTCTACCTATCCACATACTAGATCATGGATAATACTTACTAGGGTAGAATGTGAGGATTGGTGTGTACTTCAGAAACAGTGATTACCGATCGGATGAATCTCACTGAAATTAAAAAGGAAAACAAAATTAATTGGTTTATATGATGTGATAGTGAAAATTTCCTGTGTTATAGTAGAATGCTCAGTAGACCTGTGTTGTGTTTCAGGAATATGGAGAGAGTCTGTGCAGTGTTCCGGAGGTCATCTTAGAGATAAGAGACAAGGAGGCGAGGCAGCGCCTGGAGGCGTTCCCTTTCCCTATCACCAAACGACAGCCTCAGCCTCATTCAATAAAATTTGGTAATTATCAATAGAATGGGTACAGCTAGATTATTTTATGTTTTTTTCTCTTGTGTTATTTTTATGTATAATTTATTTTGTTTATGAGTTTTATTGAAGTTCTTGGCTGCCATCTGTGGTTTCCTTCTATTTACTTACCCTCTCAAGCACAAATGATTTAAGACGATAATGACTTTTGGTTTATATATTGTTTCTCATTGCGTATTTTATATATATTCCTTGAAACATTACTGTATTTAATGTAATATGTTATCTAGATGTAGAAATTTATATTAGTGATAATTTCCTCTGCTCATTGGCTTATTTTTTGAATGGTGTACAGTGAATGAATTTTCCAAGAAGACTGGTGACTATGCAAGCCTGTCCTTGGCTGACATCAAGTTGCTGGCACTCACCTATGAGCTTGAGGTGGAGATGCAAGGTAGTTCCAGCCACCTCAACACAGAGCCTCGCAGGATAGTGACTGAGGGTGCTGCCACCAAGGCCACTCAAAGGGAAAGCTTCAACCACCCACCAGAACAGGTAACAACACTGGCAGGTCCTCTTAGTGGCTACATTCCAGGGGTTAAATCTCTATAGGATTTCTGGATATTATGGAAGGCGATAACATTATATTCCGTAGTATGAACATTGGTTATAGGTACCATGTTAGAAAGTAGGGTAAGCATATCAGTGTTAAGCTATGTGATGGCGTATCATTTTGGTGTATTCATTCATTGAACAATATGAAGCAGCCTCTGTCATAGGTATTTATGATGTGCTTCTTATTGTATGTATTGGAAAAAGTGGTTGAATTTACTGTCATTCTCTGGGTACAAGTGTGTGGGTGAGCTGTGTGAGGGAAGGCCAGCAGCTCCCTTGACAGGTAGCACCCCTTCAATGCATACAGCAAGGACAGGAGCCTCAGATCCCACCATCACAGATCATCACATCATGGTACTCGATGCATTCCTCCTGCACCACTCATACACCAGAGGATACACACCATCCAGCTGGGACTTCATCCCTCCACCAAGCCCTCGTGAAGCAGTACCCCCAGCTGTGTGTTCCTCTCGTAGCTCAGAGCAAGTGTGGAGACGAAGGCGCCACCCACTGCAATGACTCTCCCTCACAGCTGCACCACATCTTCCCTCATCTTACTCGATGGGCAATACACTTAGCAAGCATCACTGAGGAGAAGTTGGTGTTTCCGAGGAGTGACCAAACCATAGAGGAGATTCTTCATCACCTCATGGAACAAATGGAGGCGAGGGTTTCTGATTAAGCCTAACATTTATTTCCTAGACCCATTTACAGATATTTGTTTGTTTAATTATGTTTTGTATTGCATGCTTAATGATTGAATTAATTTATTATTTCCTTGTTCAATGTTTTTTGTATTTGGATAAGCATGGTGTTATTTGATTTGTGTATGTTAGCAATATAGTTTAATGTGTGTGTATGTTTGAGTGAAAACTAGATACTAGCCACACCACCTTGCTGTCATTTAAGGGTTAAGGTTGCTGGGAAACTGTTCAAATGAGAATTGCATTGTAGTTTGAGATGTCTCTGAAATGCATATTGGTTACTGTCGACTGCAAACAGTATAACATCTATACAACATTTGTGCCTTTCATGTGTATAAATTGATGTTTGCTTTTCAAGGTTTAAAATGAAACTAAGCCGTTGTGTTGAGACATATTTAAATTTTACGACAATCAAATTGTTAATGTATTTGTTTGTCTGCTTGCTATGTTGTATTCTTTGCTCACACTAAAGTAGTTTTCTAGATTTTCCCACATCCTCTTTTTTACCCTTTCCCCATCTCTCATTTGTTTTTGTTTTGCAGGAGGAAGAGGAAGTGGAGAAGTGTGCGCTTGGAGACACAGAGGCAGACCATATACCAACACAAGCAGACAACTCACAACCAGAAGGTGATTACACTCAGCTTTGTGAAGTCGTACAGGAAAAGAAGAATGTTTATTTAATTATTTTTTTTCTCGGGTTTATTGTATTTTATGAAGGACCTGAGCTTAGTTTATATTTGTAGAACATGATATGCATTAGTACAGCTCACAAAATTGTAGATATGGATAGCTGAGGCTCCTGCTTGTGGAAAGATGATAGTTTAATTTTTACGTGAAAAGAATATTCATTTGTTGGACCTTAAAACTATCATAATGGTACATATTCTTCATCACTGGAGGAAAGCACTGCAGTCCATATGTTTATTTATTTTTTTCCAGATAAAGAAGATGACTGTAAGACCGAAGAAACTAAGGAATATGATGAGAATAAGAGAACAGATGATGTTGAATATGAGGAGGGTGAGGAGGGTAAAGAAAGTGAAGAGGAGAAAGAAGACAATGATGATGATGATGATGATGGTGGTGGTTGGATCACCTGTCAGAATATTAAGAAACACAAAGGCAAGAGGAACATTTTCGGTGGTGTGGAGGAAGAGGTAGATGAGGAGAAGGATGTGAAGGTGGCATGCATTACAGGAGACTTTGCTATGCAGGTATGTGGTAAACTAATGCACTTAAGAGATGATTGATGTAAGGATGTGTGTGCAGAGGTGTAAAAATATTTGGTTTAGAGGTGAGGTAATATTTTGAGTTGCAGGGGAAGTGGTTGTGCTTGAATAAAAAATGGACTAATAATTTTGATGATGTGTCGTTATGCATAGGTCAGGGGAGGGAATATGTGTTGTATTTCAAGGGAAGTTACTGTATTTAGGGTGTGAGGAAGGGAGGACTTTTGTGTTATTGTAAATCAATGTCATCTTATCCAGCTCCTAACACTAAGCAAAAAACAATTGTTATGTCTTCAGAAAGGAGAAAACTGCACTTTGAAAATAGGAAATAGCTAGAGTTGGCTCATTTCCTTGCCTCGTTGTACCATTTCTTATCTCCAGTGAATGATAATTAAGTTGTGCTCCACAGAATGTCTTGAAACACATTGGACTGGCAGTGATGGGGGTGGATGGGCGACTCATCAGGCAACTCAAGACCTACATCCTACGGTGCTATGCCTGCTTCAGGACCACTTCAGTCATGGACAAGGTACAAGTGGTGTGTTGCATACTCACACTGGCACGAGCACAAGCACAAGACTGGGAATACTTATATTTTCCCCTATATACGAGGTGTTCTTACCTTAGCCATTACTGAATACTTGTTTGCCAGCCATGTTTCCTCAGTCAAATAGTATTATATATAATGATGAGCTTTAATCAGTATCAAACACAATCCTTCTCCATCATATTTGCAGATCTTTTGTCCACACTGTGGCAATAAAACCCTGAAGAAAGTGTCAGTGACCTTGGACCCTGATGGCACACAGAGGATATGGATCAACACCAAGAGGCCAATCAATAGGAAAGGAACAAAGGTGAGGGGAATGCAGAGCTGTTGTAATGCAGTATGGAGAACGGTATCATAGTAATGTTATTATCTAGTTAAGAAGATCAGTTTTCAAGCAGTCTTTGCATTTGTATCCAATGTGTGAGATGGCATATAAGAAGAAAAATTAAACGGGGAAAAAATACACTTTTGGTATTTTTGTCAGTTAAATTAAAACACGGGAAAAATGTAGTTTGTTAAAATACAACGTCCTTGTTTTATATGGAATACAAAGTCCCCAGGAGAGGAACTTCCACGTTCTCTGCCCTCATTCCCTCCACAGCACAAGTCATACGAGTTTTATCTCAACACATGAAACAGACATAGTGGATAGGTTTCATTTGGCTCCCATATACATGTGTTATTGCTATGCTACATCTCCACCTTTCCCGGCAGTACTCACTCCCCACACCAAAGGGAGGGAAACACGGCCGCAACCCCATCTTAGTGGCTGATCAGCGTGAGGCTAAAAAGTTCTCCAGCAAGATGAGCAAAAAAAAGATTAACCCCCTGCATGAAGACTACAACCCAGGTGAATGTCATTATTTACTTGCACTACTTACACATCTACAGCTGTGGCGACCCATTTCAGAATAGGTTTCAGTAACAGGAAGGAAGCTTTCACCATGTCTACGTGCATTTGGTTTATAAGACACATTTTGACGTGTGAGAGTTGTTATTAACTTATGGTGTGAACATTTCAGGTTAACCACTTGGTGATGGACACAGTTGCTTCCCTGCATTGAACACCCAACTCATGTAGACAAAAGTGGCCAATAAGAATTATAAGTGAGATGGATCTGTAGGGGAAATATGTAGATATATCCAAACTCCAGTCTTCCTTGTATATTTTAACAAGGAAAGATAAAACAGTTGCTACTCTACATACCTCTGCTGCCGTTCACTCTCATTCACTCTATTTTGTCCACAGACCAGATACCCTTTGCCGTGAGGGACGTGTACTCGAGGGCAGCTCAGCTGGGCTACATAGGGGGAAAGAATCATCACCACTTTTATTGGGAAAAGAGGAACCCAAATGAACCACAGAAGAGAACCGGCAACAAGTAGAAAATTATTAAAGACGTGACTTCCAATTTTGACCTATCTATCTATACCTCAAATGCCTCGCCCTCCTCCGGGGACTTACCTTAAGGAGGTGGACACACAAGTCTCCATCTTGACCTATCCTGCCATTTTTCACTATGTGGTCAAGGTCACACTTGTCATCAATATTTTACACTTGGTATTAACTAACATGATTAAATATGAGATGTTTTTGATTGGAGGCCAGCTGGGCAACGGTGACCATAGTGAAATCAGTTTTTGAAATGAAAGAAACTTATAGAGGTGATAACATTACAGAGAATAATTGAGCAGTTATTATGTGGTGATATTATCTTTGTATTGATTATCAAGACATGTAAAAAGTATAAGTTATAAACACTGTAAGCACCAATTGTAGGGTGATATTTTCTTTTATGTCCTGACTGTAAGTTCATAAAGTTGTCATGTTGTTACTTGAAGTATAACACTTTCCTGTGTATGAAAGACAACGTATTTGCATATTTGAAATACTTAGTTAAGAGGTAAGACTTGTGAGGCTTCTTTACATTTCAACATTTCTGAGTTACATCTAGCTAAGACATGTCAATAAATATTTGTGTATACACAATAATACAAATACATTATACACCATTGTCAATTTTTTATTTATTTTTTATATTTTGTATTATTATTATTATTTTTTTTTTTGTGTGTGTGTGTGTGTGTCTATATCATTAACCGTTGGTGCCAGTAGGCTTATGGAGACACAGATGGACTTGCCTCGCCTGTTATTTGACGTAGGTTATCAAATGTTTACGTTCTCTCTTGAATATGTTGAGAACGTGCAAGGCTAATCGCTGCTACAGCCTCAGATGCATATAACATTGTAAGTCCCATCTGAGGACAGTATGGCAGCAATTTGGCCACTCGGCGGTGATATCAAAGAATGAAAAGTGGTCAGCGAATATCGGGGATTCGAACCCGGGACCCTAGGCTCCCATACCCAAGCGCTAGATCACTGTACCACCGCCTCCCCAAATTTGGTAATTGAATTCATATACCATTGTTCCTTGTACACATTTACATATACATGGTTTGATAATGCCTATTTTCTCTATCATACAACTTTTCTTCTTACTCAAAATAATTATACCTTTATAGATCGACAATTTCAGTTGTTAGATAATATATTTCAACATTATACAAACTTAAATCATCATATTTTCAATTGTCATTATTTCCTATTATTTCAGTGGATAGATAATATATTTCCACTTTATTCAAACTTAAATCATCATATTTTTCAATCCTCATTATATTTGTCATTTCACATTTTTCATTATAAATCAATAATCAATAAGATTCAATACAATATCTTTGCAGAAAATGTTTTATATCATCCTTACAACATCCTTACAGGGAGGCTATGCTATGCCATGTGTTCTGGAGACATGTTATACTTGTAAAACTTCTTTTGATTTTACTTACAGCTGCTTAATTTTCTTATAATGACAATATAATCCAAATGCACCAAGTAATATTGCTAATGTGATGGGTATGATCCATTAATAATACAGTGAAAGTCCGATAATCCGGAGGTAGATGGTTCGGAAAGCCTGATGGTTCGGAAATTTTGAGCGGAAATATTATGCAAATTAAGTTAATGTCCTAAATGATCAATATTAATTTGAACAAATACTAAATTATTATGGAGTAGGCAGTAAACATCTGCCGCCCGGTGGAATACTCCAGGAGAGGTACTTACGGGGATGTAGGCAGTGCTGCAGACAGTGATTCTCCGTGTCCTCTCTTCCCGGTTCCCTTAGTGTCTCATTTACACAAGAGAGCAGCTGCAGCCTGCCCTCTAAAGACAACTTCTTCTACTACCTACATAACATTACTACACCTTACACTTTTACACTCTTCAAATCAAAATTTAAAAATGGCTTCACCACACCCAGCCTCGGAGTCCCCATCTGAGGAGGGGACCATAAATGTCCCCAGGTCGGACTGCCCCTCTGCTGACGACCTCGGGTGTCTTGACACTTCCTCTAATACTTTTACTCTCGATTTCTGCAACATTCGTGGCCTTAGATCTAATTTCCAATCTGTGGAACACCATCTCTCCTCCACTAAACCTCATCTTCTCTTCCTAACTGAAACACAGTTGTCTGTGACTACTGACAGCAGCCCCTTCTCTGTTCCCTCCTACTTTCTCTATCCTCATTTTCAATCCAAAGCTGGCTGTTGCGCATATGTGCGTAACGACATTACTTGCTCTCGTGCCCACAATCTTGAATCTTCAGAATTTTCTACCATCTGGCTAAGACTTCAATGTCACTCTCTAACTAAATTCATCTGTGCTGTATATCTCTCACCTAATTCCTCTGACTATGTAAAATTCTTTGACTATTTGACTTCCAAGGTGGAGCACATCCTATCTCACTTTCCTTATGCTGAGATCTCCATTTTAGGAGATTTCAATGTTCACCACCAGCTTTGGCTTTCATCTTCTTTCACTGACCAACCTGGTGAACAAACCCTCAACTTTGCTATCCTTCATGACCTAGAGCAGCTAGTGCAGTTCCCTACCCGTATCCCTGACCGCCTTGGAGACACGCCCAACATTCTTGATCTTTTCCTAACTTCCAACCCTTCAGCTTACTCTGTTAAACTTTCCTCTCCGTTGGGCTCCTCCGATCACAATCTTATTTCCGTTACCTGTCCTATCACTCCAGTGCAGCCTCAGGACCCGCCTAAGCAGAGGTGCTTCTGGCATTTCAACTCTGCTAAGTGGGAAGACCTGAGGCAGTACTATTCTGATTTTCCTTGGGATGATTATTGCTACCATGTCAGAGATCCTTCTCTGTGTGCCGAGCGCATAACAGAGGTGATTATCTCTGGCATGGAGCTATACATTCCTCATACTTTCTCTAATACTAAAGCTAAAAAGCCCTGGTTTAACTCTGCTTGTTCTCGTGTTGTCAATGATAGAGAGGCGGCTCACAAACGGTACCGTAGCCATCCACCTGCTGAAACTCATGCCCTATATATTTCTGCCCGTAATCATGCCAAATCTATTCTCCAACTTACTAAAAACTCTTTCATCAATAGAAAATGTCAAAATCTTTCCAACTCTAACTCTTCTCGTGATTTCTGGCATCTAGCCAATAATATCTCTAACAATTTTACTTCTTCATCTTTCCCTCCTTTACTTCAACCAGATGGCCCCACAGCTGTGTCTTCTTTCTCTAAAGCTGAACTCTTCGCTCAAACCTTTGCTACCAACTCTACTTTGGATGATACTGGGCATATTCCTCCTACTCCTCCACCCTCTGACTACTTCATCCCTAAAATTAAAATTCTTTTTATGACGTTTTCCAGGCCCTCTCTGGCCTTGATTCTCGGAAGGCTTACAGTCCGGATGGAGTCCCTCCTGTTGTTCTCAAAAACTGTGCTTCCGAACTCGCTCACTGCCTGGTCAAACTCTTTCGTCTGTGTCTCTCTACTTCTACCTATCCTTCTTGCTGGAAGTTTGCTCACATTCAACCTGTCCCTAAAAAGGGTGACCACTCCAATCCTTCTAACTACCGCCCTATAGCTTTGATTTCCTGCCTTTCTAAAGCCTTTGAATCTGTCCTTAACAAGAAGATAATGAGGCATCTATCAGCTCACAACCTTCTCTCTGATTGCCAGTATGGTTTCCATAAAGGCCGATCTACTGGTGATCTTCTTGCTTTCCTAACTGAATCTTGGTCATCCTCTTTTAGGGACTTCGGTGAAACCTTTGCTGTCGGCCTTGACATATCGAAAGCCTTCGATAGAGTCTGGCATAAATCTTTAATTTCTAAACTACCCTCCTACGGATTCTATCCTTCTCTCTGTACCTTCATCTCTAGTTTCCTTTCCGACCGGTCTATTGCTGCTGTAGTGGACGGTCATTGTTCTTCTCCTAAAACTATCAACAGTGGTGTTCCTCAGGGTTCTGTCCTATCACCCACTCTCTTTCTATTATTCATCAATGATCTCCTAAATCTGACTCAATGCCCTATCCACTCCTATGCTGATGACACCACCTTGCATTTTTCAACGTCGTACAACAGACGCCCAACCCAACAAGAATTAAATGACTCAAGGCGAGATGCTATAGGACGCTTAACTTCTGATCTTTCACTTGTTTCTGATTGGGGCAGAGCAAACCTAGTTTTGTTCAATGCCTCAAAAACTCAATTTCTACAACTATCTACTTGACATAACCTTCCAGATAACTATCCCCTCTTCTTCAATGACACTCAACTTCCCCTCTCCACCACATTAAACACACTCGGTCTATCCTTTGCTAAAAATCTAAACTGGCAATTTCATATCTCTACTCTTGCTAAATCAGCTTCCAAGAAGTTAGGTGTCCTATGGCGTCTGCGTCCATTTTTCTCTCCCTCTGAGCTGCTTGCTCTGTACAGGGGCCTTATCCGCCCATGTATGGAGTATGGCTCACATGTCTGGGGGGGCTCAACTCACACAGCTCTTTTAAACAGGGTGGAGTCTAAAGCTTTTCGTCTCATCAACTCTCCTCCTCTAACTGACTTTCTTGATTCTTTAAGTCACCGCCGCAATGTTGCATCTTTATCTATCTTTTACCGCTATTCCATGCTGACTGCTCTTCTGAACTTGCTAACTGCATGCCTCCCCACCTCCCGCGGCCTTGCTGCACAAGACTTTCTACTTCTTCTCATCCTTATTCTGTCCATCTTCCTAATGCAAGAGTTAACCAGTATCTTCACTCTTTCATCCCTTACACTGGTAAACTCTGGAACTCTCTTCCTTTGTCTGTTTTTCCACCTGCCTATGACTTGAACTCTTTCAAGAGAGGAGTGTCAAGACACCTCTAATGTTAACTGGATCTCCACCCCTTGCTTCTATTCTCCTACTGTCCTCTTTACAGGGTCTGGCGACAAGCGGGATTTTTTTTTACTTATTTCTGTTTTCCCTTAGCCATTACCCTTTTAATATAAAATAATGTACTGTGAAAGACTCCTTAAGAAAAAATTTGACTCTTTGGATTACTACAGTACCTTACCTTTGGATACTGTACTGCACCTACACTGTGCCTACAACTGACCTGCAACTGTACTACACTTCAAAAGTAATACTGTATTTTAATTTTAGAAATTCGATATGATTTTTTTCAGGCTTTTAGGGCAAAAGTAATGTTTACAAGAATATAATTTCTATTAACTTTTAAGGTATTTTGTGTGTTAGGTATAGTGTTTTGAAATTTTCTAAATCATCTGTTTAATCCATTACAAATATTTCTACATATTTTACACTTTGTTCTAGATTCTTTGTTCTAGGTACTTGTCACCAATGTATTTACCTTTATTTTCAAATCAGCATATAATTCTATATTGATAACGCCCATGATTGCTCCTAAGGCTAGTGCAATAATCGTGGCTAGTTCTCATTTTGATCTCTTTCCACTCCATGAAATTATTTCGTAACTAGATAAGTCTTTCTTCCACTACTAATTCTTCTAACAAGCTATTCACATAGTAGTTATAAAATTCATCTTGGAGAAGGATTTCCGTTATGTTACATGCAAGAAGTACCTCATCAGACTATTACGAATATTTTTAGAATGACTATGTAGCTTTAATCTGTATGGATGTGATTCATCTGAGAGAGAGAGAGAGAGAGAGAGAGAGAGAGAGAGAGAGAGAGAGAGAGAGAGAGAGATGTCATAGTTGTGTGAAGACATTTGAAGCCTTTGGGACTTCGACCAGGTAAATAACTAAGGGCAAAACACACCTCAATAAGTGTTTCTAGACAACAACTATGTGAGAGAGAGAGAGAGAGAGAGAGAGACGGGGGGGGGAGGGGATAGGGCACCTGGTGGAAGGAATGGCGAGGGGGAGAGGAGAGCATTTGATAATTAAGGAGTTGTAGTATTATGGAGGAATGGGGAGCTCACATACTCATGCATATCAAATGTATAATCTACAGAGCACTGATGTACGATAAATTTACTCCCGGTGCGATGTACGATACGATTTTCTATCATCGTTCAATTTGTACGGTAATTCTTGATTGCCATTAGTTGTTTATTGTTGTATAAACAGTACAACAAAGGTAGAAAGTCGAAGTCTGCCGACCTCCCCCTAGGCAGGAAGAAAATATAATAAAAATACTTATATACAAAAGTTATGCTATGGGACAATAGTTATTGTACTAAAAGTAGTTTGTACTACAGAGGCATAATTATATTGATATAATAACAAAATTATGAAGTCTCAGTTGCACTCCAGCAGATTCATGTCATATATGATTATATTTATATGTTTACACACGTACCAGACACAAACGGTTCATGTGTCCGCTCCGTCTGTCCTTCAGTGTTACCATACTTAGCATTGTTTAATGATTTTAGCATAATTTCAGAAAGTTACCTGTGGTTAGCAAAATTTTTAGCATTCATAGCAATTTAGCATTATTTTAACATTATTTTGAGTTATTTAGCATAAATCTAACCCAATTTAAGCAAATTGATAAATAAGAAGGAATACTATATTGAAAAATATTGAGTTTTTGAAGGGCACAGTGACATGGCCAGTGTGGCAGCAGTAAGATGAAACACTTTATGCTGCACTTTACTGAACTAAACAACATAAAAACACAAAATTCCTTAAAGTGACAGGAAAGTGATACAACTCAAAAGAGAAAAACTGTACGTACGTACAACATAGTGTATGATCAATATTATATTTTGTGTAGTGCAGCTAACTTGTGGTGGCACTCCTCTGTTGCATCAGTGACCACTTTTGTAAGTGCAGCTGTCAGATCATTATCCAAGGTTAACTCAAGTCCTCTAACTCCAGCCCGGCCAAGTCCATCAAGGATACTTGAATTACCTCAAAATTATCTTAAACATCTTATTAGCTCAGAATTACCTTAAAAGTGAGATTACGTTAATCTGAGGTAATTACCTAAAAAATGAGAGCCCTGCTTCAGCTGGTTGCACCAAAAGTTCAGGAGGGTCATGTGTTCAATTGAATCCTACTAAAGATATGTTTGCCCGGATAACTAATCATGTACAGTTGTTCCAGAACTTCACAGATGATGATGATTTTTAAGAAATACTTAATTCAAGTTATGATGAAACTCAACGAGAAAAACCTAGCCTGTAGTGAGAGAACCTGTTCTTAATATTTTTTAATCCCACCACTGATTCAAAGTCAATAAACCCGAGTGTGAGCTGTGTACTACTAGGTCTTAAATACCTGGTTGACTGGGAGGCAAAAGTACCACTGGGTCCAGATTTTCGTCACTTATGACATGAGAAAAATAAACACTAAACAGATTAATACCGCGTAAATGGATAGGTCATATTCAGTATAAGTAGGCAGCTGGCAACCTTTCAGCAGCAAGCAGTATTACACTTGACAGCAGCGTATGGTGGTGATAAGGTGTGTTCTGCAGAGCGCTCCACGATATTTAATTATTTGGCGAAATTACTCGTACTGAATGGTAAGTGTTAATATTTTATTTCAAAGTTACATCTCTTGAATTAACTTGCATTGTCCATCGTATAAAAATGTACTTATAGTTTATGATAAGGTTCACTCACGTGTACTAAAACCTGCTCAGTGGTTTGGGTCTGTTATTGATTAATTGTTGAATTGTTGATGATGTATTATTAACTATAATGTTTTCGTGTTGACCGTTGGCAAGTCTTGGGACTCGAACAAAGCGTAGTGGAATTGTAATGCGTGAATGCAGTACTTTATGTGAAATGCGTTTTGATGTTTGCTTTGCCGCCCAGAGGAAACTCCTGAGTATAAGCTATGATGGCTTAGTGGAGTTAATGGCTGGCTTCAGATGCTTGAACGGCCCATGTGCAATGACCTTGATTATAGTCAATGTGTATCATGTATGCTTGTGTGCGTGGGGACTGGGGAAGTTATTGGCCTGCCATCTGCCAGCAAGTCTTCACCTGAGCAGTTCAAAGGTGACCGTCACTTAAAACAAACGTGCACTATTATGATATATCAATGTAGTGGATTAGAACACACGTACAGTCGCTCTAGGAGATCTTCCCTTTTACGTATATTTTCGTTCAAAAATTAGATTATGGCAACCCTAACAAGTGGAATGAAATATCCTTAGGTAAATCTTACTAATAGCACCACCTCACTGATCACCAAAATATTGACATAGGTGATAAGATATGTAATGTACAACACGTTTGTGTTGGTTTTATTTGGGGGACGGCCTTAGTTTGGCCACAGAGGCTCTTTAAAAATCTGGTAGGTGCCTCAAATTTTAAGTCCACACAGATGTTGAGTTATGGTTAGGTTAAGATTGTTAGGTTAGGTTACGTTTATGTTATGGTTAGGTTAAATTAGGTTAGATTCGGTTCAGTTAGGTTCGGTTATATAAGATTTTTACATTTTATCACCCATATCCAGAAAAAATCTAAGGTTGAGAACCCTAACTTTTGTGTAATAAAATGTAAAAATCTTATATAACCGAACCTAACTGAACCGAACCTAACCTAACTTAACCTAACCATAACATAAACGTAACCTAACCTAACAATCTTAACCTAACCATAACTCAACATCTGTGTGGACTTAAAAAATTTGAGGCACCTACCAGATTTTTAAAGAGCCTCTGTGGCCAAACTAAGGCCGTCCCCCAAATAAAACCAACACAAACGTGTTGTACATTACATACCTTATCACCTATGTCAATATTTTGGTGATCAGTGAGGAGGTGCTATTAGTAAGGTTTACCGAGGCAATAATTAATGTCATCAAATACTAGAAATAATGTATGTAATGTATGTAACATTGTAATGTATGTAATGTAATGTATGCATTCTAGTAATGTATGTAAAATATGTTATTATGGATCTTGATGCTATAAATAATTGTAATAAAAAGTAATGAATGCCAGATCGAAACCGTTTGAATTAGGTGATATCTCCCAGCGCAACTGTACATTATATATCATCATAAAATAATAGTGGGTGTTAAAATATAATATCTTCACAATGATAACCCGTTTTTCATTTTAATAAACTTTTAACGATCTTGGCAGTCATTACCGCTGCAAATCCATATAATCTAACCTATCCTCATCACCTCCCACAAGCCTGCCAGAATTACTAACATCATTTAATTGTCAGGTAATTCCACCACCACCACCATCGTTTAGGGCAGCCTGGTAAGCCAAATGGATGCCCTCCTCACCCACCTGGGCACGGGCAGGTGGTCTATTCTACACTTCTTCGCATTGTCCATCGGTAAGTATGTGTGTGTGTGTGATGGGGGGAGGGAGGGGGAAGGGGCGTAAGTAGTTCCCATACTAATTACTCTCTCTCTCTCTCTCTCTCTCTCTCTCTCTCTCTCTCTCTCTCTCTCTCTCTCTCTCTCTCTCTCTCTCTCTCTCTCTCTCTCTCTCTCTCTCTCTCTCTCTCTCTCTCTCTCCCACAGAAACTCTCATCGTGCCTCCACATTCTCTGGGCGGGGCATTTTTAGCACCTCGTCTCGACTACTCTTGCCGTGTGCCCCAAAACTCCAACTTCTCCGTCCTCCTTCAGTCGAATTCCTCCTCCTTCTTCCCCTCCAACTCCTCCACCTCAGAGTATGTATAATGTTGTTAATATTGTCAGTTTACGTATCAGTGTTGTGTTATGAGACGGTTTGTTTAATATTAAGAAGGAAAGGAATCATTATGGATTGACATTATTATAGGAGGGAAAAAGTTTGTTGTAGGGATTATATATAGACCTCCGGATTTAGACGAAGCAGCTAGTGCACCCCTGATGCAGGAGCTTGCAAGAGCATCTAGGTATAATAATGTGTGCATTATGGGGGACTTTAATTATAGGAGAATAGACTGGGATAGTATGACAGGAGACGGGTGCTCGGAGGAATTCTTAAATGTCGTCCAGGATGGTTTTTTTCACACAACTTGTAAGGGAACCAACGCGACAGGGAAATATTTTAGATCTGGTCTTCACGAATAATGAAACTTTAGTCAGTCAGGTTGAGATAGGAGCTAGATTTGATGTTAGTGACCACCACGAAATTAGATTCAGGATTAATGCAAAGAGGGAGATAGAACAAAACACTGCTTTAGTACCAGATTTTAGAAAAGCCAATTACCAGGACCTCAGACACCACCTCCAGAGTATAGATTGGGAGGGAATAGGAGTAGGCAGAGAGGAGGATCAAAACATTGAGGTAGAATTACATTATAATAGCATAGTTAGGGAAATTCATACAGGGCAGGAACAGTATATACCTAAGAGGAGGATTAGGTCAAATAGAAATGATCCAAAATGGATGAATAGCAGCATTAGAAGAGAAATTGGATTAAAAAGGGGACTCTATAGGAGAATTAAAAGGGGAGAAGTACAGGTAGTAGGGCAGTATAATGACCTAGCTAGGAAAGTTAAAAAGGATATTAGGACTGCAAAGAGGAATTATGAGGTTAGGATAGCTAGAGATGCCCAGAAGGATCCAAAGGGATTCTATCAGCTGTACAAGGCTAAAACAAAGGAAAGAATAGGACCTCTTAAAGGAATGGATGGCAGGTTGATAGAAAATGGTGAGGAAATTAGTAAGGAATTAAATAAATACTTCTTGTCCGTATTTTCTCAGGAAGAGTCGGGTAGGGAACTGGAGCCAGTACAGATCTTTAGGGGACAAGAGGTTGATAAATTAAGCGAAATAGTCATAAGTAGGGAAGTAGTTAGCAAGGAAATAGATAGACTTAAAAAGACTAAATCTCCAGGGCCAGACGACATTTTTCCGAGGATTCTTAGGGAATGTAGAGAAGAACTCGTTGAACCCATTGCGATGATTTTTAGAAAATCCCTAGACACAGGAGTAGTTCCTAGGCTATGGAGGCAGGCAAATGTAGTTCCTATATTCAAGAAAGGAGATAAGGCAGAAAGTAGTAACTACCGCCCAATTAGTTTAACATCAGTGGTAGGCAAGATGTTAGAAGCTATCATAGCAAGGGCAATTAGAAAACATTTAGATGAACACAAGCTAATTAGACATAGTCAACATGGTTTTAGCAAGGGGAAGTCCTGCCTCACAAATTTATTATCCTTCTATAGGAAAGTATTTGAAACCATAGATAAGGGGGACGAGTATGATATAGTTTATTTGGACTTCAGTAAAGCCTTTGACAGAGTACCCCATAGGAGACTGTTAAGTAAAGTCAAGGCTCATGGCATAGGTGGGAAGTTACTAGAGTGGATTAGGGGATGGCTTACTAGTAGGGAACAGAGGGTACAGATTAATGGGAAGAAATCAGAATGGGGTAATGTCACTAGTGGGGTACCACAAGGATCAGTACTAGGACCATTGTTATTCATAATCTATATAAATGACTTAGAGACAGGAATAAACAGTGATATCAGTAAATTTGCCGATGACACTAAGATAGGAAGACCGGTAAAGAATTTAGATGATGCTAGGATGCTGGTCAGAGAAATGGCAGATGCAGTTTAATGTTAACAAGTGTAGCATTATGAGTGTAGGTAAAGGTAATAGGTCTGTAGACTACACATTAAATGACAATACCTTAGGAAAGTCATATAGTGTGAGGGACTTAGGAGTTCAAATAAGCAGTGACTTGCGCCCCAGGGAACAGTGTATTATAGCTAGAAATAGAGCCAACAAGATAATGGGATTTATTAGTAGGTGTGTGACAAATAGGAGTTCTGAGGTCATTCTGAGGTTGTATTTAGCGCTAGTAAGACCCCACTTAGATTATGCAGCTCAGTTTTGGTCCCCTTATTATAGGAAAGATATAGGCTCCTTGGAGGCAGTCCAGAGAAGAATGACCAAGATGATTCAGGGGCTGAGAAATTTACCCTACAAAGATAGGTTAAAACTTCTTAATCTCCACTCCCTAGAGAGAAGGAGGGCAAGAGGGGATTTGATTGAGGTTTTCAAATGGGTAAAAGGAATTAATAAGGGTAACATTGATCAGGTTTTAGAATTTAGTAGTCAGGATAGGACACGTGGAAATGGGTACAAGCTAGAAAAACTTAGATTCAGGACAGACATAGGTAGATATTGGTTCACTAACAGAGTGGTGAACGATTGGAATAGGCTGGGTAGACACGTAGTAAGTGCTGAGTCAATAGATAGCTTTAAAAGACGGTTGGATCAGAGTATGGATAGGGATGACAGGTGGGATGGCTAAATATTGGATTATTCCAAGGGTGGGGGGCAAGGAGCTGCCTCGTGTAGGTCATTAACTGGCCTCTTGCAGTCTCCTCATTTCTTATGTTCTTATGTTCTAGAGAGAGAGAGAGAGAGAGAGAGAGAGAGAGAGAGAGAGAGAGAGAGAGAGAGAGAGAGAGAGAGAGAGAGACCAAGTAAGAAAACCCATGAACTGTTAAATGCTTTTTACTCACTCATTATAATAACTGTAAATAAATAGTGATACTCAATGATGACTTCAGTTGCTGTATTTTAGAATTACAATTTGTATAATTGTATATATATGGATGTAATTAATGAGTTTTTTTTTTCTCCTTTATTACTATCCAATCTTACAGAGGAAAGTGTGAGTACCGGATTGACACACCAGATGGAGGAAGGATCGAAGAGTGTGTGGAGTTTGACTTTGATAACTCCACTTTCTCCTCCACCTTCACATCTGAGGTAAGTGTGCGTGTGCGTGTGCGTGTGTGTGTGTGTGTGTGTGTGTGTGTGTGTGTGTGTGTGTGTGTGTGTGTGTGTGTGTGTGTGTGTGTGTGTGTACACCCATCTCTCCTCGTCTTTCCTTCCACAGTTCAACCTGGCGTGTGGTCGAGGCTACCTCCAGACTGCCTTTCAAAGTGTATACATGTTTGGTACCCTCGTTGGAGCACCTGTCAACGGCTACCTCACAGACAAGTACGTAGGTGATTGAAGAATGTGTTCTTTTCTCTCTCTATCTCTATCTATCTATCTATCTCCCTCTCAACTTTTAGGCCGGCTTTACACGAGACACTAATGAAGTCAGTGTAATCATGGATCTCATTAAAGTAGCAGCTGTCTACACTCTCTTAGTGAAGATGAAGATGAAGAGATGTGTGTGTTCTATTTCGACAGCTGTTACTTAGTCATGTGGTTAAATGAAGTGCAGACGAGTTTTCATGAGTAATTGGTATAATGTAGTAAGTATAATTTTACATGTGTGACCCTTTTGCAGGTACGGAAGGAAGCGTATATTGATACTCGGCTACAACTTGTATTTATTGATGGGTGTGTCGTCTGCCTGGCTTCCCCTTGTCTCTGTCATCATCGTGGCGCGCTTCTTAATGGGTTTCCTTCAAGCGTTGTGTAGCTACACCTCCGTTGTCCTCGGTGAGTCCAAAAAAACTGCAGGTAAAACCGTCCAAGATTCATCTGGTATATACAAAAAACGGAATTAGTATTTTTATTTGGGTACTCTGTTTAATTTGACACTTAAGGATAGTTTGTTACAGCGGCATATCATCGTCATCACCATCATCATCATCACCATCATCGTCGTCTAAGTAACCACCCTAACTCTCTCTCTCTCTCTCTCTCTCTCTCTCTCTCTCTCTCTCTCTCTCTCTCTCTCTCTCTCTCTCTCTCTCTCTCTCTCTCTCTCGTGTTCTAGCGACGGAGGTTTTAGTGCCCAAAGTAAGGACGTGGAAAGCTTTTGAAGCGTTTAACATGTGGGCGGGTGTGACGATGGTGTACGGTGGTGTGGGTTACCTCATAAGGGACTGGAGGCTACTGCAAACGGTGATGAGCTTGCCTGGTGTGCTCCTCCTCCCTGCTTTGTGGTGGGTCATCAGGTGGTGGTTAAACGATGTGTGAATCTCAGGTGAGGTGTTGATTAATTGTTAGTCAAGTAGCAGCAGCATCAATAATTGTAGTTGTAGTTGTAGTGATAGTGGTAATAGTAGGAGTAGGAGTAGTAGTTGATATATCTGTGAAATTGAGCCCAAGTCCCACTCCAACATATGGTCTCGTGTATTCCTGAAGCATCGTTGGGTCCCCAGGCTGATTGACGAGTCTCCGCGGTGGCTGATCGTGAATGGCCGGCGGGAGGAAGCCTTGCAGGTGCTCGGTAGGGTGGCTCGCTGGCACGGCGTTGACCTCCCGCCTGAGGAAGAGATGAAGGCGCTGTTTGAGGAAGAGGTATGAGAGAGAGAGAGAAAGAGAGAGAGAGAGAGAGAGAGAGAGAGAGAGAGAGAGAGAGAGAGAGAGAGAGAGAGAGAGAGAGAGAGAGAGAGAGAGAGAGAGAGAGAGAGAGAGAGAGATAATAGAATAATTTTCCTACAGGCTGCATTGGTCCAGGACAAGTTGTGTCACTCCTCCGTGTGGATGGTTGTCAAGTCCTTTCTAGACGAGGTTCTGGTGCTTTTCAGGTGAGATTAAGGAATATAATTAATATCCTTCTGTTTTTCCCTCTCTCCCTTCCTCGCCTCCTTTTTATTGCCAGTCGGAAAGCAAAGGGAGAGAATAAGGAATAAGGTAGCGCTGCCAATCATATTCTGGCAGCAATATCTTCCTTTCTCCACCCTCATGTTGCAACACTAATACTCATAAATGATATGTAGTGTTGGATTCTATGACAAAACACATCTCATCACTACAATGGTCAATAATCCTTCCCCAGATAATTTACTTCCTCCAATAATTTACTTCACTCAATCTCAGGCGATGCAGATTTTGACAACCTTTCTCTTGACTCTACAGGACTCCGCGGCTGCGAATCATCACTCTCTGCTTCGTCTTCGAATTCTTAATAGTTGGGATGGTATACTACGGATTGTCTCTCAGTGGGGCCTACATAAGTGATGACCCTTACGTGTATATGGTGCTGATGGGTCTGATGGAGGTGCCTGCCTACACCTTCACTGGTTTTGTGGTGGAGCGCTTTGGGAGAAAATTTACGGCTTCAATTTGCTTTCTCATTGCTGCCGTCGTCCTTCTCGCTCTAGTTTTCATCCCTACAGGTTAGTATGATTAGTAATTGCCTTATGGTGGAGCTTGTAAGATAACTACAACCGTATTCCCTGCAGGTTGTAAAAGATGACGAAAAGGGACGGAGAGAGAGGTCTGGAAAGCCCCCCCCCCTCTGTATTCTCTCCTGTGAAAAGACAAGTAGCAGAGGAGGAGAGAGTAATGTCTCCCAGAACCTTAAACGCCCTGTCTTGGCTACCCCACTGTAAGGGGATATAAGCTGGGTATATAGATAGATAGAGAAATAGTAGTAGTAGTAGTAGTAGTAGTAGAAGTAGTAGTAGTAGTAGTAGTAGTAGTAGTAGTAGTAATATTACTTGTAGTTCTTTTAATGGATACGAGGAGTAAAAGTAGTTATATTGGTTCCATCTTACACTTTTCTCGCTGTATAAGACTCGCTTTGAAATCTCACCCCCTCCTCCTGCGACTTCTTCAGTATACAACAGCAGCGTGATCGTCTTGGCCATGACTGGGAAGGTAGCCATCACTGCAGGGTTCCAAACTGTCACCTTATTTGCCAGCGAACTGTTCCCGACGGAGGTGAGGAGTCGAGGTATTGGCTTTTGTTTTATGATGTCACGAGTTGGAAGTATGGTGTCTCCCTTCATCACGGATCAAGTGGTGAGTGTTCATGAATATTTTTTCTCCAATAGTTATCTGCTTAAACATTTTACTCATTATATTTAGTAGTAGTAGCAGTTGTGTGATGGTTTCGTGTTGTGGGTCTTTCTCTTTCTATATCCTCTTCCTTTTATTCCACCGCAGGGCTCCGTCAACCGGTGGGCTCCCTTCGTTATCTTCGGGTCAGGCGCCTTGCTGGCAGGGGCGGCGAGCTTCCTGTTGCCGGAGACTCGAGGCCAGATTCTACCCGACACGGTGGCTGATATGGAGTCTAGAGCAAAGGAGGCGCCCACTGGGTATGTGTGTGTGTGTGTGTGTGTGTGTGTGTGTGTGTGTGTGTGTGTGTGTACATTTATATACCCTCTCCTACTTGTATTCTATTATTGTTTGTGCCTCTCTTTTCAATGTAGGGGGATATTTCTTGGTGTTTAATTTTGATATTGTACAAATTTGTTTGCTTTATTTTGTATGAAACATTGACTGACTCTCTCTCTCTCTCTCTCTCTCTCTCTCTCTCTCTCTCTCTCTCTCTCTCTCTCTCCTCTCTCTCTCTCTCTCTCTCTCTCTCTCTCTCTCTCTCTCTCTCTCTCTCTCTCTCTCTCTCTCTCTCCTCTCTCTCTCTCTCTCTCTCTCTCTCTCTCTCTCTCTCTCTCTCTCTCTCTCTCTCTCTCTCTCCTCTCTCTCTCTCTCTCTCTCTCTCTCTCTCTCTCTCTCTCTCTCTCTCTCTCTCTCTCTCTCTCTCTCTCTCTCTCTCTCTCTCTCTCTCTCTCTCTCTCTCTCTCTCTCTCTCTCTCTCTCTCTCTCTCTCTCTCTCTCTCTCTCTCTCTCTCTCTCTCTCTCTCTCTCCTCTCTCTCTCTCTCTCTCTCTCTCTCTCTCTCTCTCTCTCTCTCTCTCTCTCTCTCTCTCTCTCTCTCTCTCTCTCTCTCTCTCTCTCTCTCTCTCTCCTCTCTCTCTCTCTCTCTCTCTCTCTCTCTCTCTCTCTCTCTCTCTCTCTCTCTCTCTCTCTCTCTCTCTCTCTCTCTCTCTCTCTCTCTCTCTCTCTCTCTCTCTCTCTCTCTCTCTCTCTCTCTCTCTCTCTCTCTCTCTCTCTCTCTCTCTCTCTCTCTCTCTCTCTCTCTCTCTCTCTCTCTCTCTCCAGGCAAAATGATATTGTAATGACCCAGCACATTCGAGTGTGATTCCCTCGACTAAGTGTGGGGGAGACACAACGTCGACTTCGTTGGATTTGGGGAGAAGAAAATGACAGAAAATGTGCCTTATGTGTGCCTGGAGTGCCATAATATATATATATATATATATATATATATATATATATATATATATATATATATATATATATATATATATATATATATATATATATGTGTGTGTGTGTGTGTGTGTGTGTGTGTGTGTACATCACTATGATTTTTTATGGACAATATATCACTAATAATGTAAATATAATTACATTAACTGATCACATGAAAATAATACTAACAATGATAATTATAATAATGATGATAATAATATTGATACTAATAATATTAATAATAATGATAATACTAATACTAATACTACTAATAACAATAGTCTACGGGTATAAGACTGCCTTGAACTATGTTATTTTAAATAAACGATATAAACACTGTAATGCGATGAGATTTGTATACTCCTCCTGTCTTCACTTTTGTCATTATCACGCATCATCACGCATCATCACCCCAAAAAACACGATTTTCCACAAGTGTCTCAAAATTGCGGATAATGAGGATGTAATGCACGTATGAAGTATCTCTTAATAAGTTCTTTATAAATAATTCACTGCTATTCGTCCACATAATCTTCATCTCCAATAAAACTTAATCTTCATATCAAGAACTACGTGAAAGGCTCCTCACTAAACTGCAAACATCGTGCCTTCACTATGTGGCTTTTCTACGGCAGTCCTGAAGTGCTCACTGGTAGGAGGATAATTTCTGAGGTGTAATTTAGTAGGTTGTTATCTACTACTTTTCTTGGTTAGTTATTCTGATGACGAGCCGAGAGAAAAATAAATATAAAAATTACTGATATTTTCGTTTTCTGTGTTGCTCAAGTCGGACCATTTTCTTTAACACCGACGCCTTGTTTTATCATTATCATCTTTTTCTTATAAACAGATTCAGACTTGATGAAAAAAACAAAACATAAATAACACACCATTTTATTGTTAGAAAAGTATACATTAAGTACAATAAATAGAACTATCCTAAGGAGTAGCTAGAGGAGGAACGTTCAACACCAGCGTCACCAAGATGGCGGTCGTGGCGTCGTGAAGCATCGGCTGCACCATCTAATCAAACCTTGGTCAGGGAAAGGAAGGGAGACCCAGGCAGTGTGACACCATTACCAAGCTTCCCCCTGCTTCTGGAACGTCCTGGGAGTGAGGTAATAGTGTGTGACGTGAGGTAGTAGTAGTAGAAAGGTTGCAGTGTTTGAGTGTGCGGTGATCGGCGAGGGAGTGTGAGAGGTGAACTTAACATATTACTATTATTTGGGAAATGCATTATGTACAGGTAGAGGTGCAAGTATTAGGTTGTAAATAAGTGAAAATTAGAAATGGAGCTGGCCGATGCCTTTATAAACAGTGTAGGGATGCTGTTGGCTCCATGTTGCAGTGGTTGACTCGCGGCCATGTGGTTGTGTGTGCTCGAACATGGCGCACGGCAGCTGCTTGGCGAGGTGCAGCGCTCACTCGTGTAAGTGGTTGACTGTGTTGATTATTGCTTGTGAATTACTTACATGTGCTTAAAGTGTTATATTAGTTGCTTATTCCTTGTGTTTATATGTATATATGTGTGTGTGTTTAGGGGTGGGGTGGGGGGTGGGGGTGGGTGGCGTCTTTAGGAATGTTGTCTGATAAATTGGGAACCACTGGTCTCTAATTACTAAATTCAAATGATTATTTAATAATTTTTTAATGTGAAAATCAAAAGGTGTAAGCACCTGAATGATTGAATTAGCTAGCGAAAGCATATATTTCAAGTAATGACCACAGCTGTGCGGGTATATCGGATCTCGTCTTCGGTGTTGCAACGAGACAAGGTTACGGGTATGATGATAGTCACTAATGCACCATGATATTTATTTACCGTTCCCCATCAAGCAATAGGTCACATCAGCAGCTCATGATATCAATACACTGGATCTATAACGTTTAACTCGCGTATCAGACATGGAATCATTAATTGTCAATACCTAGATAACACAATACGAATAAATTACAACACCCCTAGAAAAATATGGAATGAATGGAGAATTACTATACTCTGTTACATTATCATTATCATTTTAATGAAGATAATTATGAAGTTGATAGGTTATGTGTGATAATGTTTGGAAATATAGCAGATTATTAGTTATAAAGGAGACTCGATCTTTCACCCAACATGCTGGTACGTAACCGACAGTCCGTATAGAGTTAGATAATGTTTCAAGGATTCAGACTCTTCATAGTGCAGCGTAGAACTCTAGCCTCGATCCCGTTGTGTGGAATTAACGTCTTCCAGCATTCCTCATGTTTCCGAGATCCTGAGAGCCTAGTAGGGTGTTGAGAAGCTCTGAGTTTCGTTTGTGTTGGTCTGGTCGGAAGGGAGTGTGGTAGGGAGGACGTAGCTGGGGCAGAGCAACCATCATCACGGGTATCATCCTCGCTTGGTCTTCCTGCTGGTGTGGTGTGGAAAGAGATAGTTTATTACTCGTTAGGGTTGTTAAGTGGTTCGATTGTTATTAATGGAATAACTTGAAGGTAAAAACAATAGTTAGTTATTTATAAGGACACCTCGGCGAAGCAAACTGTTAGTCCCGATGTTGTTTTGTTATTTATTGTAATAGCTTAGTTAGGAGGTTAACTCATACAATCATGCTAGGATTCTCTATAAGATTGGATTAATACCTGTTAACCATTCTACCTGAACAATACTTTAGACCAATTATGCAAAACGTAAATTGTAATGAACACAATAGTCACTTTGCAACCTCCTTTATCATTGTATACACCTCACAACACTTGTTTGCTGTAACCTAATCAACTAATCATGTAGAGTGGAGGAAGCTACTTAACAACACTGATGAAATAGAAACAAATTAGTCACTTACTCCTTTACTGGCTATGTCGCTTGTCCACGTGGGATAGGAGGTGACGGTGGTGGTGAAGGTGATAGCGACTGTCAGCACTAGCGTCAGCACACGTACGGCCTGACGCATTGTGGCACCTGATGAATGAAACGAAACAATAATAACACCAGAAATTAACGAACTACATGGTATCTATATATAAGGAACATTAATATACTGATACTCTTTCAAATACCTGTATGAAGGGAGGTGTGTTTGAATGTGTGGGAGGAGTCTTCTGTGCCGAGGTGTGTCAGTCTCTGGTCGTGGTCAGCGCACCTCGGCCTTATATATACACCCCAAATCGACCAAATCTCAAGGGTGTGGGTCCTCCCCTATAAAAATTCCGCGCGTTATGTATGTATATATTTTTTTTATTCAGATAGGAAACTTTAATATGAAATGCGTGTTGAGGAGGGAGATGGGCGTCTGGGTGGGATTCTACCAGGCTTCCCCTCCACGTTGATATGTTTTTGTATATCATCAATTGCATTCATTAAAACAAAAAGGACTGTAAGACCCCTTATATCAATCATTACTTTTATACTTACTTAACTAGAAATCTGTTTTTTTTTTAATATGATGATTCTCGTGTGCATAGATATAATATTTCCTTTCAAGTGTGAGAATATTCTGTGTGTCCCTCTTGCCTAAGGCCCCGAATCATGACCCAGGAACTCAATAGGCCTCCTCGACGATATCAAAAGGTGCGCTCCCCTTGTGATCTTGCTAGGTAGGGCCGGAGGGCAGGACTGTGGAGATCAGGTGGTGGTGGTGGTGGTGGGGCAGACTGAGCCCAGGGAATAGTGTGAAAAATGCATACCACGTGTAGAAGGAAAGAAGAAGACTATTGAAGGATGTGATATGTAGGTTAGAGAAGCATACAAGAAAGACGTAGTTATGATGGGAAGGAAAGTTTAGTGGAGTAGTTAGTAAAGTTAGTAGGTAGAGGAGAGATAAAATAAATAGTGATGTGGCTTAAGTTTGTCAGCCAATGAAGATATTTTGTTAGTATTAATCAGATATGTTCCGATAAAGGGGGAAGCAAAAAAGAAAAAAAAAGGGGAAAAATAAATAAATGTGTGACTAGCAATGGAAAGTCTTGTCACAGTTTGGTCAACATTAACACGTGTCTACTCTTGATCTTGTGGACTCCATGAGGCACCTTAGGTTAGTCTCACCAGCGTTATTAGCAAAACTATAGCAATGATATGACTGTGTTTGTGGCAGAAGTTAAGCGAAGACAATTTCTATAACTTTCATTGTTTTGGTTTCGCATATGCTTTACTTGCATTCAACTTACTACACTTTTCAGGTTAAGAATAAATATAAACAAATTCAAGTGGTTCATTTTTAATAAAACACTAATGTCTCCAATTATATAATATGTTTTAGGAGTAATAATTCCTCATAAAAGACAATGCTTTCAGAACTTACCAAAAGAACGAACTTTATAAATAACGAAAACTTAACAGTCATAACAAACTTAACTCTAACATCATCTTGAGTGGAGTTATAAAGACTAAATAAAAAAAAAAATTACACTAGAAACGACAAAGTAAACCTCAGGAACGGAAGAATGTATACAAGGGAAGTGAAATAGGAGTCAGATTGAAGAACGTGGCACTTAAATAAGAATGTACAATATATCCTTAATGGGAATAATATTAACTTTATTTTCCATCTCTTACATACTTAACTTATGGAACAAAAATCAATAAAATGCAATGCTAAAAGTATAATCTGCTTAGTGCTTAACAATTATAAAAGTAACATGCGTGACCTTGGAAATAAATGTGGAAAATTAAATTAAAGAGAAGCTTAGTTTATGTCGGTTGTAAAAACGAATTTATTATTATTATTTTTTCAACGCATCTGACTCGTATTACATATTATCTTTTCTCTGAGACCTAAACAACAGTTACAAAAATAATTACAGTACACAGTAATATTGGTACATTTTTGTATTCGTTTCCGTTTGACCAGGATGTAATGAGATGGCCGCTTGTTACTGTTGAATAATTTACTCCTATTATCAATGTATTATTGCTGTTTTTGGTGCCTTAAAAAACTACCATAATATAGTTGCGATACAAGATGTTATTTGTTCAGTGTGTGTGTGTGTGTGTGTGTGTGTGTGTGTGTGTGTGTGTGTGTGTGTGTGTGTGTGTGTGTACGTCGTTTGTCACATCCTGACTGGTAATTCTTCCCAACATGTGTACGTATTATATTAAAACCCGTTCTTATAATTTATTCCGCTATATTATGTGTATTTCTGTGTAGTATTTGTTACGTTGAAGCTACATAATAATACAGTGTAGCAACTTACCTTCACTTTGTACTTCGTGTCACGTTTATTTATGTTTCTTGAAGTAATCGAAAAAAAGTAAGTTAAATGGCTTCTTAATATTGTGAACTACCTGCAACTTTATCACGAGTATGGTGATATTTACTCTAAAAACCAGTAGTTGTATTATAATAACCAAATGGTACTAATTGTTCAGATGGTTGTTATCATAAGCTTCACTAATGACAGAGAACACAGCGTCTCTTGCGTCTGGTAGCTACCGGCACCATACCTGCGAAGTTTGGCCTCCACAAAACACTGGTCCGTTCTGTCGCCTCCACCTTGTGCCTATCTCTATGGGTTCTAACAGGGGGAATCCGTGCTCCCAGGGGTTTGTTCTTCCCTTGATACTCCCCCAGGTGCCTCACAAAGGGATGAGGCGGGTAGCGGTGTTTGTGTTTGGCCAGGAAGGAGCCTCTGTTCTTGTGTGGCCTGGGATTGGTCAGAGGGATCTCAGAGTACCTGGTCACGGTGAGGGAATGCTCTGAGAGGGGAGTGCTGGTTCCCCCCGGCCGCCCACTGTTATAGTAATGGTGTAGTAAGCTTGGTGTTGTTTGCTGTGGGTTGTGTGGTGTGTGAGGCGTGGTATCATCCGGGAAGCGATGGTTTTTCAGAAGGGTTTGCAGGAGTGTTTCTTCGGGTACATAATAATCCGGGTCTTCATAAGTATCCTTCGTTGATGGGAATATATCTGAGGACGAGAATGGATCCTTTGCATCTATGGGTCTCGTGTCCGTCTTGGTGCTCCAGTCATAAGGCCAATTTTGATCCCAGCCGTGGCCCCAGTTGTTGAACCAGTCTGCCTTTCCGAAAGTCCCCCATTGATCTTCATTGTCCTTATAAATAGTAGTTATTGAAGGACGGCTGGTGGTGATAGAAAACGGATGATGCCAAGGGTCGAAGGGGGAACTCGACACCTGAAAATAACCATACACTCATTAAAGGAAGAAATATAATACTAAATAAGACATAAACACTAATTAGCTCCTTCTTATGTATATGTAAGAGAATGAAGACCTGAAACAACTCTTGCCTCGTGGGTGGAAGAAGGTGTGGTGGTGGT
>JAPQNM010000023.1:2940991-3010991 GCA_029783475.1 Metacarcinus magister
CTGTAAGGTGTCCCGCGAAGTGTGTCTGACGTCTGGGTCTGTGTGGAGGTGCGTGGAGAGGCATCGGGTGTTAGTGTGGTGTGGGTGTGTCAGGTCAAGGCAGCGAGGAGGCGTCTGTGTTGAGTTCCAGCAAGATCGAATGTAAGGAACACCCTCACGGTTCTTTGGTCTGCTTAGAGGGTCGTCGGGGAAGACCGAATGCGACTTTGAGGACTTTTTGACCTTCCCGCTGCTCTCCTGTGGGTCCTCGGCGTAGAACTTCACTACTGACTGGAAACGTTCCTTGATGTGCAGAGCTAATATCTTGGAGACGACGTGTGTGAGAGAGTAAGTGAAGATGGAGTTGAAGATCGGGAACATCGTACTGATTACAACTATGGAGAAGAAGGTCATGTGCATATCATACTTGGTCTCCAGTTGTGCCATTTTGATGAGCTTCACCATCGATAACACTGCCATGGAGAGATCAAGCATCAACACCAGATACAATGGCAAGAAATGCAGCCATGCAGAGCCAACTCCTGCCTTTGTTTCTACACTACTCGGCCGTCTTTTCCCATGAGCGATCCAACTTATTTCTCTTCCTCCTCGTCCTTCTTCAAGAGTGTTAAGGAGAAGCTTCACCACACGACAGAGCGCCCGGTGCCTCAGTGTGATGTACGGCTGCACGAGGGCCAAGATGATGCTTAAAGAGATTAACACAATGGCGTTTAGAATCTCCCAACGGCTTAAGGACGCGAAGTCAGTCTGCAACAAGGACACAATGCACAACCCAGACACAAGGATGGCCAAGATAACACTCCACACTAAGGCAACTCGGCTTATCTTCAGGTGATCGTTGTCGTCGTCGCCTTCATCGCCTCTCGTAGCGTCGTAGTCCTTCTGGTGTTCCTCCCTTGCTGTCTGGTGTTTTTCTTTGCACACGAATGAGTAGGGAAAGCCTCCAAACAGCTTATAGAGGAAGAAAAAGAACGTGACAGGATGCATCACGGAGCGACACATTTTGTTTTCGTTTGAACTTGTTTTTTTTTTATACGAAGAAAGCGCGCCAAGAGTTTAGATTTAAATGAAAATAAAAGTATGCACGCAATGTGGAGAGAAATAAAGAGAGGAAGACACTAAAAAAAGAAAAGAAAGGAGAGAGATATACAACAAAGCCGGGAGTGTAATTGTATATATATGTGTTCAATGTTCTTCTGAAGGAAATCTGAATTCCTCGCCGTGTTTGTTCTGAATCGGTTATATCTTTTAATCTTCAAGTGGCGAGATGAAGGAGATTCTAATCCTCGATAAGGGAAGTAATGGAGTTCCGATCCCTTGATTAGTGAGGTCAGGGAGTTTCTGGAGTTTCTTGTCTTGGTATAGAGAATCAAAGAAGTCTCGGTGAATTTTTGAGCGCCAGAATCTTGAGTAAGGAGTAGATAGGTAGAACGTACAGCCTGTCACCAAGCTGCTAAGGTTCTACTAAGAGACTCTTGGGATTGATGTGTATTCCGGAGGTTCGTAGGGGTGGGTGCAGAGGCGACTCGTGTTGACCTAAAGCAAACAGCGGCGGCGAACGTCCAGGAGGTAATGCAGAGGATCGATGGAACGGTAATCAGGCGAGTGTCCGAGGTGGTGGTGGTGGTGGTGGTGGTGGTGGTGGTGGTGGTGGTGGTGGTGGTGGTGGTGGTGGTGGTTGGACAACATGAATATTGATTGTAAAATAATACAGTAACCATTTCTATTAATTTCTATTACTACTATTACTACTATTACTGTGATGAGAGAGAGAGAGAGAGAGAGAGAGAGAGAGAGAGAGAGAGAGAGAGAGAGAGAGAGAGAGAGAGAGAGAGAGAGAGAGAGAGAGAGAGCACCACGAAGCAGAACAACAAATTATATATAAAAATGCGAAAATGCCGTAATAGAGACAGGACACAAAAGTTACCCACACACACCTGGCTTCCTCCTCCTCTTATTTATCTCTTCTTCTCTTTTTTCCTCTTTCCTCCCAGCTCTCTTCTCCCTCTTCTCCCTCATTCTCTCCCTTCCCCTTTTCGTCCTCTTCCCTCTTTTCTTTTCCTCCCAGGAATGAATAAACAAACAGAGATCAAATTAAAAAAGTCGATTCTTTGATCAATGAAGGATTAATTCAATATTTATTCAGGGTAATCAAAGTGAGGTTAGGTTTAAATTATTAGGCTCATTCTCACTCTTCCGTAATCACGTTTCATAACCTCGACCCACACACACACACACACACACACACACACACACACACACACACACACACACATGTTGACAGCAGGTGTTTGTCTTCACCTTTGCATCTCTAGGTAAGATAAAACACAGGTAAAGAATAAGTGTTCTCAGGTCACGTAATACAAATAAGATCGTTTATCCTCATCCATAACACACACACACACACACACACACACACACACACACACACACACACACACACACACACACACACACACACACACACACACACATTACCCAAAAAAGAAAAATCACAGACATCTACACATATTTTACTTCGTCTAAAGTTACATACGTCAAATGCTTTACACTTGATTACAATAATAAAACAGACTTACTGGCTGGAACTGACACCAATAGACGAAGGGGAGGAGCTACCAGACTCCTCCTCTTCTTCTTCCTCCTCCTCCTCCTCCTCCTCCTCCTCCTCCTCCTCCTCCTCCTCCTCCTCCTCCTCCTCCTCCTCCTCCTCCTCCTCCTCCTCCTCCTATCTTATCCTATCTTATACATGCCAGGGTTAACGGATGGATTTGCCTCACCTCCTCCCCCTTCCATCATATTTACCTTCTTACGGTTGAGGAATTAATTATTTTCGTTGTTAAGAGGCGGGAGGAGGCGGGGCTTGTCCGTCAACTTAGACTGAATAATGTAAAAAGTACAAATAGTGTTCTTTTTTTTCTTCTTCTTCTTCTTCATTGTTTTGCACAGGTATATTTTACGTTCTGGTTCTGTTTGGGTGAATTTTTTTTTGGGGGGGGTGGGTGTCACAGAACTATAGGGATTGTCACGTACCCAGACACGTTTAATACAGGTTTGATTCTCCTCCTGGACGCGTAGATACGACAGACATATCACACCAGTTGCTTTCTAGTAATAGGAAACAAGTATAACACATGTCAATATTTTTCTCCCTTGGACAAGTAAACACCATGTCAGTTTCCTTCCTTACACACACACACACGCAGTTAATAATTTCATCTGGACTTAGAGACACCTAAAAATATGGTTTATCTTTCCATACTAAGAGAGATGAGGAACGTGACAGTATCTTCCTCAAACACACTTACTTATCCTGTAGTTCAAAAGTGTGAGAGAGACGAGTACATAACATAACCGTAGTGATGTTAAGTCAAGCTATAACGTTCCTTCTAGATCCTTGTACTAAGTAACGTTACGGAATAGTGTAGTTGAGGTGAGTGTTTTTTAGTTCCACTTTATCGTTCCACTACTGCGTTCGTATCACTCGTTGCCACTCCACTTAAATCCATCTTTCTTGAACCACATTTTCGTTCCTCATCACACTAGACTGAGATTCAACGCTGCTGTATGTGTTGCTATGAGAGTACTGTGGGCGGGTGTGGGTGTGGCACATCATCTCAGTCGTGCTGCCGCCAGTATCTGCAGCGCCCCCAGCAGGAGAGGTGCGGTGAGGGCTGCTAAGGGTCGGTGGGCTACTCCTGTCTGCACAGCTGCCGGTTGTTCCCCTGTGTCATAGAAAAAAAAGGAAAAAAAAAGAGAGAAAGAAAAATATGGTTTACGATGCTTATTTCAGAAACGAGTTTGATCCTATCGTTTTGGATGTAGGTAAAAACTGTGTGTGTGTGTGTGTGTGTGTGTGTGTGTGTGTGTGTGTGTGTGTGTGTGTGTGTGTGTGCGTGTGCGTGCGTGAATATTTTTCATCGCATATGCCATTCTATTATATGTCGCGTGCATGGTGTCAGATGTTGATTGGCGTCGCCCTAATTGTGTCGTATGTCGTTCAGTTGTTTCCACCGTAAATTGGCACGTACATGTAACACCACAAACCCTACCCCAACCCCCCCCCCTCAACCAACATGCATTACAAAAAAAAAGAAAAAAAAAGACAAAACCACACACACACACACACACACACACACACACACACACACACACACACCCCACACACTCACCTTGCACCACTGTAACATAAAGGGAGGCGGGCTGTGCCGAGGTGGGTCAGCAGGTGTAGTTACCGGCGTGGTGTGGCTCAGCGTGAGGCACCGAGAGGCTGGACGTGACCCCAGATTCGTCCCCTCGTGTGGTGATGCTTGCCGGGCCATCGTACTGAAGGATTTCGTGGTCCCGGTACCAGTGAACGAGTCCTGCAGGGTGGAGAGAGGCTAGATAGATAGGTAGATAAATAGGTAGATAAGTAGGTAGTTAGATAGTTATGTAAATAGATAGATAAATTGGCTAATAGAGGTATAATAGGACTCAGTGATAGATAGATAGATAGATAGATAGATAGATAAGTAGATAGATAGATACGTCAATAGAATAGACATATTGGTATTCATTTATTCAATAATTTATTTCATAAAATTCATGCATAACGTAAATTTTTTCTCTCTCCTATTTTATGTTGCTCTGGCAGTAAATTAAAAATATTGCAACACAGCATGAAAGAAAGTATTGCATTTTTCAAACTACCTTCATTATAGGCTTTACCGTTTTGTGCACATAATATTCTTGATTCAATTGCATGAACGTAACTATAGACAAAAAAGTAGTTAACTATTTCAGGGCTCAACCAGCTAACTATTTATTACCTTCCTTTGCAGAGAGTTTTAAAAAATGTACAGATATATAAAAGAGAAAATAAAATAACCTTAATATTAGCGAACAAACATCATGGTCAACAACTATGAAAATAAAGACCATTTTATTAATCCTTACTATAATCCATACATTAGTAAAGTTAGGTTAATTCAGCCACTTTATTGCAACTTTCTTTCCTGTTTTCTCCTATAGTATGTGATGACGGCTGGCGGCATGCGGAGTGGGAGGGTCACTTGAACACTGCTATTAACAAGCCATTAAGGTAGACTTTTATGGCAGGGCACGAATGGCTAGACCTTCAATAGGACTTTTATATGATCTTCCAGCTTTCACCACCACCACCACCCAAGTAAGTAGATGAAACTTTCCTTAATTAATTGTTCCTTAATTGAATGTGTTTTGTAGTTACCTGTAAGATTAGATTGTTAAACCGTCAAAATTATACTAGGAAGATTATGAATAAACATCATATAATATAACCAAGGAGAACGGAAGGAAAAAGAGATTGGCAGTGGAATAGTAAAAGAATATTTCTAATGCAATAATAGAGAGCAAAATAAAAACAACAATAACACTTTAGACATAATAAGAAAGTCAAATATTGTGTGACATAATCAACACAAAATTGCACCCAAAATAAAAAATAAAAGACGACAGTAAAAATATGAAATAACTCAATTAAATAAATAGTGTATAAAAGCAAGTCAGTCAGTCAGTCCTACAGTCAGTGAGTCAGTCCTACAGTCAGTGAGTCAGTCCTACAGTTAGTCGGTCAGTGAGTGAGTGAGTGAATGAATGAATGCTGTGCTCCACTTTATGCTCTCAAAACGGTACTTCCAGCTATTCAAATCCTCACCTTTTGCTCTCTCCCCTTTACGGCCGCCCAGCAGCTTGCACTCCCCTCCTTGCCTTGCCTTGCTTCACCCTGCCCTCAGCCTCTTAATGCCTCCCCGTGACACAACACAAACTAACACAAAAAAACATGTACTTGAATACTAAAAAAAACTCCCACCCTTGTTCACTTTACTACACCTAACCTAACCTGACCTAACCTAACCTAACCTAACCTAACCTGACCTAACCTAACTTTACTACACCTAACCTAGCCTAACCTAACGTAATCACACTAACAAGGATGAAATTTCTTACGTCTATGTTTGCGATAAGGAAAACAAAATAGAATAGAGTATAGACAATTGAATTATATTAGTTAAATTTTCAAAGTTTGTATTTATGGTTTAAGTTAGAAGGGATTGCACCTGTCTGGCTAACTTTAATTATTGCAACCAGGTGACAATGTAACTTATGGAACTGTCTGGGTATTAATTCATTTATAGATAGTAGTGTAATACTGTAACATTTCTATCTTTCATAGTGTGGTGATGTTTCATTTATCTGTTGTCCTTCTCGGGTTGTCATTGTTAATTATGTATATATGTGTGTATATGTGTGTGTGTGTGGGTCCATGTGTGTGTATGAGAGAGAGAGAGATGCGATTTTATTTTCGGTTTTAAAATGACGTATGCAAAGGATAATAATTTTGTTTTTCCGTCGATAAATCCGAGGCCGTCCAGAGATGAATAGTGTATCAGCCTCCACGGCGTAAATTTATGATGTTGTTCTGTCAGCAATTTAAATATTTGTTGATAGTTAGGGATGTAAAAACAGTAACAAAGAGAGAGAGAGAGAGAGAGAGAGAGAGAGAGAGAGAGAGAGAGAGAGAGAGAGAGAGAGAGAGAGAGAGAGAGAGAGAGAGAGAGAGAGAGAGAGAGAGAGAGATTTATACCACTAAACCAATTGTGTTACCATTTTTCATTTTCCTCCCTTAGCATCTTTTTGCGATAGTCGTATTTTTCCGAAACTCAGCCACAATTTACAAAGTGGAAGCGCGAGAAAACGAACGAGAGAGAGAGAGAAAGAGAGAGAGAGAGAGAGAGAGAGAGAGAGAGAGAGAGAGAGAGAGAGAGAGAGAGAGAGAGAGAGAGAGAGAGAGAGAGAGAGAGAGAGAGAGAGAGAGAGCAGTAAAACGAGTGACAATAATACACAAAAAAAATAGTATAGTGTTGGAGGCAGGGAGGCAGGGAGGCAGGGAGGTAGGGAGGTCAAATAGTGTTTTAAATACCTTGCAAGTGAGGTTGGTTGATGAAACATGTTAGGTTAATGGAACTTCCTGCCTTAACGTATTCCGGACCTTCCAACACTGCCCTGGCCTCTGTAAGGATGAAAATAATGAGTTAATATATTACTTAAGTTACTACGACCTTCCCTTTACCCTCAAAGAATGTATATATATTTTTTTTTTTAGTCCTTGTATACATAACTAGAATTAGTATAGTCTGCCTTATAATAACTTCATTTTCATTCGTGTGGAACTCTTAGAAAATGTAAAGGAAAGGAAATATTTGAATCATGAAATGCGGATAATATTAAAAGGTAATACAAATAAATAGTTATGTAAATACGAGAAGAGTGTGATTTGATTTTTAATTCATATACTTTTACTATTTCTTTTACTAAATATTTATAGTTACTGATCGATTATAATTACTTAGTGTTATTCATACATAATTTTTCTTCATCTCTTAGCAATTGCATCTAACATTTTAACCTTTCCACGACTATATATGTACACCATGCATATATATCATTATCATTATTTTTATCATTATTATTATCACCTAAGTGGATTAAGCTCACCTGTAACTCTCAAAAGGTAGGACACAGAAGTCTTCGGTTCAGTGTTTACTTGACACTCGTAAACTCCGGCATCTCGAAGCTGGGCAAACTTTATCTGCAGTGTCCAATTGTCAGACTTCTCGGGATGGATCACCTGCGATAGATACACAGATAGATACACACATAAATAGATAGATAGGACTTGCCAATATATAGGGGGAAAATTTGGAAATAGATATAGTATGTGAATGAAATGAATAGATGCTCCACAGGGAAGAAATATTCGACGCAATATTAAACGGTGTGGGATATATTGCACGCCGAGCCATAAGCAGCTGTGATATCCAACCGCTGTGGCCTTGCTTTATTTGTAGCCTCAGTGTTTTAGTTGTACTTTAGCATGCAATAGTGATGGAATGGAAAATGTAGCTGTATTGATGACTAGCTTTCAAATACACCCACACACACACACACACATATACACACACATACGCACACGCACATCATGATAGATAGAGGACTACAGTGTTGCATAAAATATGTATGTATGTATTCATGTAACATTTAATTAGCGTACAAATAATATGTTTTGTAATTAGTATGCAAGCCGTTAATTGGTTCCGTATGAAGGGTGTATAATTTGCAATCTTTTTGGAATGTGTGTGTGTGTGTGTGTGTGTGTGTGTGTGTGTGTGTGTGTGTGTGTGTGTGTGTGTGGATGTGAGGATTCTTGTCTAAAAACACACACTATTCCTCTCACTAACATCCAATCACACATTTCCTATACTTAACGCGACTCTAAATAGAAACATAACAACCATTCATATACATCTGATAACTTTAAGTCTTAAGAATGATCAAATAAGATATTAATAAACCTCCTTATCTCGTCAGTGTTAGCATTGCATCCTGGGAGGTGAGAAGTGAGCGTCAGTGAAACGTGAATACCACACCTAATAACGTTTTCCCGTGAATGTTGAAGAGGCTGCAGGGTTGAGGCATGAAGGCAAAGGTAAATACTCGGTTTCTAAGAACATGTTGTAGTGTAGGTAATGAATAACAGGTGAAACAAGGGATAGGAAGTATGATATGATAGGCTTCTCAGTAACATAAGAACATAAGGAGGTTGCAAGCGATCAGTTGACTTATACAAGGTAACTCCAACTCAGAATAACGCACATATATTAATAACACAGCACATAACAGCATATAACAGCATAAACATAGTGATTCTTGTACAGCATGGAGTGTGACTGTACTTATAAATATGTTGTTAATTTTTTTTAAAGTAACCTCAGTTTCAGTTCACGTAAATGACACTAAATATAAGCTCATTTTTATTTTCTCTGTTTTTTAGAATATTATAAAGGGAATTTGTAGACATGTGATTTATTATTATATTAATGTATGTTTTTATTTATTTATTTATTATTATTATTATATTTTTTTTTACCGTGTACTATATGGAGAGCATACACGATGTGTTTTTTATGGGTTGAAACTGTTCCGAAAAAAGAAAAAAAAAAATTGGAAGAAAAAATAACGTTCAAAAGTTATATATATGAAGAAAAAAAAAACTTGAAAGAGGGGAGCAAACATTAGAAAAAATAGATAGATAAAATTCATCTACTCTGCTCCCATTACCCGAAACTAAGTCTATTTGTCCGCTCTTGTAAATGAGAGGAGCGGAGAGGAGAGGAAGAACACACACACACACACACACACACACACACACACACACACACACACACACACACACACACACACACACACACACACCTGGAAGCGTTGATCCGATGCAAAGACAACTCGGCCCGAACTCATGACATGCAAATCTCTCTGTCTGATCCACGACACTTTCTGAAAATAGTCACAGTATTAGTAACAGCATCAGTAGCAGTAGTAGTAGTAGTAGTAGTAGTAGTAGTAGTAGTAGTAGTAGTAGTAAAAGTAGTAGTAGAAGTAGTAGTAGTAGTAGTAGTAGTAGTAGTAGTAGTAGTAGTAGTAGTAGTAGTAGTTAAACAAAAATAGCAGTAGTAGGTATATCAACAACCCACATACACATAAACATTACGGTTACAAGTTTAATCTTTTTGTTGTTATTGAAATGAGGGATTAATGTCTAGCGAATGAAATGGAATGTAATGAAAGTGAATCATCTGGGTATTGGTTATAGCCTTTGACCTCTGGGACGCAAGGCTTTACACATAAATCATACACACACACACACACACACACACACACACACACACACACACACACACACACACACACACACACACACACACTAAACACACACATACAACAGTGGTAGAAGTAAAAACACAGGTTCACACGAGAGAGAGAGAGAGAGAGAGAGAGAGAGAGAGAGAGAGAGAGAGAGAGAGAGAGAGAGAGAGAGAGAGAGAGATAGGTTACCTCGTGATCTCCTAAGTCCGTCACAAGGCAGTGTAGATAAGCTGTTTGCCCCACTGCTGTAGTCACTGTCCTGGCTACTCCATGTTCTGCCACTGTAGCGCCGCCTCCTGTAGGGAAAGTGACTGATCAGACCTACGGGATGTGACTTACGGGGTGACTTAAAGGGGTGACTTATTGGGTATGATCTATGGGTTGTGACTTATGGGTGACTTATTGGGTGTGACTTATATGGGGTGACTTATGGGGTAAAATAAAAATAGAAATATAATGATAGTAATAATAATAATGATGATGATAGTAATGATAACGCAAAGGTCACCATGAGAAAGAGAGAATAAGATAATAAATACTTACTCTCTTGCTGGTTAACGTAAAGAACGAAGACACATTCAGGAAAAATACACACCCTCCCCCCCCACACCCCAACACCCCCCAAAAAAATACACCTTCCCCCATACCCCCCAAAAAAAATAGACCTTCCCCCATACCCCCCAAAAAAATAGACCCTCCCTCACCCCCCCACACTCAAAAAAATTAGACTCACTTTCTCCTTCATTAACGACAAGAATAGCTCATGTGAATTTTTGAGACGCTACATAATGCGATTTTTTCCTCACTCTCTTGGTAGGTAGAGACAAGGGTAGCGCCGCCAGGTGAGGAGGACAAGGCTAGGTTACCTGTAATACAAGGGCTCAATGTCCTCTGTATTCTCTCCTCTGATTCTTTTGGTCGATTTTTGTTCACTTGTGTCACTTGTGTTAATTGTTTCCCATCTCTCTCTCTCTCTCTCTCTCTCTCTCTCTCTCTCTCTCTCTCTCTCTCTCTCTCTCTCTCTCTCTCTCTCTCTCTCTCTCTCTCTCTCTCTCTAGGACAATAAACACGGTGATAAAAAATGGTTAGTCTTCTTTCTCACTTCTCGCAAACATTTTATTTCCCCCAAAAGTTTTTAGACTCAAGTCATCCTGCAATTCAGGTTTTATTTTTATTATCATTTATTTTTTGCGCCGACAGACTAAGGTATTGGCCTTTCATCTGTTGTGTGTGTGTGTGTGTGTGTGTGTGTGTGTGTGTGTGTGTGTGTGTGTGTGTGTGTGTGTAGGGGAGGGAGAGGTTTAATCTCGCGCACACACACACACACACACACATTTTTTTATGATCTATTTTCTTCTTTCTTTACTTTTTTACTCAAATCTCAAAATTATGTTAATTTTGCTATACGAATTTTATGAAACAATGCGTAAATTTATTGCTTTATCAGCTGTTTTTTACTGAGAGAGAGAGAGAGAGAGAGAGAGAGAGAGAGAGAGAGAGAGAGAGAGAGAGAGAGAGAGAGAGAGAGAGAGAGAGAGAGAGAGAGAGAGAGAGAGAGAGAGAGAGAGATAGAAGAATTGATAACGATTAATCAATATAAAGAATGAACATCCAGGCATGAAAGGGAATCTATGAGAATAAAAGAAGAAGAGAGAAAAGAAGAAAGAAATGATAAAGAAGGAGGAGGAAAATATAGTAAAAGAGAAGAAGCAACAGAGATGAAAACTTGGAAAACATAAATTTGAAAGGAAAGGCAGAGGAGGAAAGAGAGAAAGAGAAGAAGAGGATGGAGGATAGGTGTTTCAAAAGATGAAAAGGAAAGAGCAATGAAGAGAGAACGCAAAAGAGAGAAAGGAGGAGGAGGACGAAGACGACAACGAGGAATGAGGAGGAGGAAAAATAGGTACAGCATACAAAAAGTGAAGAGCCATTACCTCTCTCTCTCTCTCTCTCTCTCTCTCTCTCTCTCTCTCTCTCTCTCTCTCTCTCTCTCTCTCTCTCTCTCTCTCTCTCTCTCTTTCCATCCATTGTATGAATATTTTTTTTTCACTGTTGCTAGTTTTTCATCCTTTTTCGTGCTCATTAATTTCATCTTCTTTCCATGTGGATTTTTTTGGTTATATTTTTTGGAGTTTGCCAACAAATTTATTCTTATTACCGTTGTTCATTGCTTTTTTGCCGAATATTTTGTTTATTTTTTATTTCCTTATTGTCTCTCTCTCTCTCGTGTGTGTGTGTGTGTGTGTGTGTGTGTGTGTATATGTGTCTGTGTCTGCATCCCTTTTCCCTTACACAAACCCTCATCTATTCCAGCTTTTTCCTCTCGTCCCTTTCCCCTTCAGGTCCGTGCTTCTCCCCTCTTTTTCCCTCACCCTCCAAAGCCCCTCTTCCTTACCCCTTTCCCTTACGCCCTACCAGTTGTTTTCCTTTTTTTCTCCCTTCGTCTCACTTTCTGCCTGATGAGGAAACTTTCACAACCTGGACACAGCACTTCACCCCCGCCCCCCTTCACCCCTTCGTCTGCGTCTCCTGTTGGTCAGTCCGGCGCGGCAGCCATCACCGGAAACGTAAAATCCGGCTCAATCAGCATTAGTGTCAAATATCTACAAATTCTGCCGCTGCTGCTCCGCTCTAATTGTAACGCTGGAATTAGACGTTGCCCGAAATGGGAGCGCCGAAGGGAGGGAGGGAAAGGGTACATGGGAGGAGGAGGAGTAAGAGTAAGAGGAGGAGGAGGAGGAGGTAGGGGCATGGTACTCCGCTTCTAATGTTACTCCAGCATCAAGCTCAGTTTATATTGTTGCCTCCAAAAAGCCTCTTCCAGGATAGTTTCTCCAACGGGATTTCAGTGTCATGATCATCGTTGGGGACTCGGTTGGACTAAGTGTACTGCCGTGTTCTAAGGCTCTCTAGCATAGGACACAGCAGTAGAGTGTCTCCATAGCTACTAGTGATTGCCCAGTGCCGGGAACCTTATGTATGGTCATCTCTACCATAATTACTGCAGTCTATGTTCACTAGTATGTATGTAAGGGTGTAATTACTCGTATTTGGGATATTTTGAAGTTTTAGTGTTGTTTTGTATATATATATTTGTAACTCAGTAAGCCAGTCTTCAATATTATCTTAAAGTGGAAGGCGGTCAGTGTGCCGTCCCCAAAAATCACATCAGTGCGGAAGAGGAACAGATTCCACTCCCCTAAAAACAGTTTCCTGGATGCCATTAGCTCTCCGATACAAAAACTCTTCCCAGGACACCATTACCACTACGAAGACGCAATGGCTATTTCCAGAAGGACACCATTAATAGTGAGACAACTTTTTGCAACTCCCAGCGCGAACCACAGACAGACAGACAGACAAAGACAAGAGAGAAAGACAGACATAATAAATTTAGCAGACAAGAAGGATCCAACTGCGATATATGTGTGGAGCAGGAAGAGAAGGGAAGGAAAGACTTAAATAATGTTATCTTGTGGTTTCCAGTTCCTAAGATCTTACATAGGAAAATAAGAAAGGGTCATTGGAGACGAAATAAAAAGAAAACATACTAGAATTCTGGATAAAAAAAAGAGCTGCAATAAGAAATCCAGGAACAGTTTTGTGAAGATTGAAAGAAAACGGTGCACAGACCACAACTTGAATCCTGAAGGTGAAGAACAAAGACAGGAAGATACAG
Organism: Metacarcinus magister; assembly: GCA_029783475.1. Classification (NCBI taxonomy): domain Eukaryota; kingdom Metazoa; phylum Arthropoda; class Malacostraca; order Decapoda; family Cancridae; genus Metacarcinus; species Metacarcinus magister. The sequence goes on from JAPQNM010000023.1 coordinate 2,954,397, forward strand.
TCGTAGAGCAATAACTTCCCGCTACCAATACCAATAACAACAACCTACTGACCTACCCCCTACGGCCTCTGCTAACCCATGTTCACGCTACACTGGATCCAGCACTGTTCAGCCGCATCCTGCTTTCACCTGCTGTTTAAGTCCTAAGTCTGGGAGTAACAGCGTTCCTGCGGAGGATATATGAGCGTGCGAGGGTCGTTCCGCGCTACCCATGGATACAAACGGTGTTTTTATGCTACGTTTCCCGCGTTTTGATTGTTCCTCCGTGTCTAAGCTTCCTCCAGCAGGCTTCAGACCAATCACAGCGCGTTCCAGGCCGTGACGTCACCTCCCCCTGCACGTGATTGGCTAGCTTTCCTTCGTCTGTCCCCCAGTGTCAACAAGAGGTCTCGTGGCGTCCCATTTTCCTCTGGTTCTGGCTTCGTAAAATTCAGAACAGCCGAGGGAGTGTTTAATTAAGTGTGTGAGAGGGGCAGGGAGTGGAGGAATGCAAAGACGGTGGAGGAGAGAGGGAAGGAGAGTGGTGAAGATGGTGCTGGTGGTGATAGTGGTGGTGATCCCAACTTCTACTCCACCACCATTACCACCACCTTGTCTCCACCACTAAGCTAATTTTCCGCCATAACCACCACCATTTGCCACTTTTATATACAGTATCACCACCACTGTACACCATCTCACCACCACCACCACCACCACCACCACCACCACCACTACCACAAGCTTCCTTCCAAGTGTGTGTGTGTGTGTGTGTGCACGTGTGTGTGTGCACCTTGCCCTAACATTTACTTGGGTCACTTGATTAACTCTGACCTTGACACGGCAGAAGAGGAGGTGAAGAAGGGAAGGAGGAGGAGGAGGTGGAGGAGGAGGAGGAGGAGGAGGAGGAGGAGGAGGAGGAGGAGGAGGAGGAGGAAGCAATAAGAGAGTATATAGTGATTTATTTTTTGACTCCTTGATACTTTTTTGTCATCTGATGGCAGGAAAGTTACATTGCTCTCTCTCTCTCTCTCTCTCTCTCTCTCTCTCTCTCTCTCTCTCTCTCTCTCTCTCTCTCTCTCTCTCTCTCTCTCTCTCTCTCTCTCTCTCTTTACTTTTCTCTTCAATCTCTTTACTTTCTAGCATTTCTAACATTCCCAACATATTTTTTTCTCCTCCATTCCATCCACTTTCCTCCATTCCCTTCTTTCCTCCACCTCTTTTCTTTCATTTTCTCTTCTCTTTCCGTTTCTCCTGCTTTTCTATCTTCCATTTCTCCACCACCACCAGTACCTCCTCCTCCTCCTCCTCCTCCTCCTCCTCCTTTCCGCGGGAGAATATTAAGCCTCGTGTCCCCAGGAAGACCATCTATGTGAATATTTTTTTTTCATCGTCCTTCTTTAATTTTGGATTCAAATTTGTGGTTTCATCTTTTTGAATTATGGCCATTTTTTGGGGGTATATACTTTTTTTTTAATGGAAATTGACACCTGGATTATTATTGTTATTACTATTATTTTCTTTGTATTGTTGTTGTTGTTGTTGTTGTTGTTGTTGTTGTTGTTGTTGTTGTTGTTGTTGTTGTCACCATCATAGCCATCAGAATATTTATTACCATGTTGATTTTTCCCCTTTTGTCGTTTTTCACCTCCCCCTCTTTTTTTTTGTGTGGTCATTTTTTCTCTCTCTATCATTCATTGTTGTGGGTTTGTTTTCTCATTACTGTTTCCTCGTTTTTGAAGTTTCACGGAGAGGAAAGAAAAAAAAGTTGGAAAATTAATTATGGTAATGAGTATGAATTGTGGTGAGTTGAAAGAAAAATTATGATCATCCCTTTTTTCCTTCTTCCTTCCTTCCTTCCTTCCTTCCTTCCTTCCTTCCTTCCTTCTTTCATGAATGCTGATGAATTTTGTATCAGTGGCTTTGTGTGTGTGTGTGTGTGTGTGTGTGTGTGTGTGTGTGTGTGTGTGTGTGTGTGTGTGTGTGTGTGTGTGTGTATCATTTTCACACTACTTCTATCTTCCTATCGTCTCTAGTCTTCACTCTTAATTTCTTTCCTTCTCTCCTATCTCCTACTTCCTCCTCTGCTCCTCTCATTCCTTACTCTACTTCCTTTCTCTTCTCCTTCCACTCTTCTCTCTCTCCCCTCATTTCCCTCTCCTCTCACCTACTTCCCCTCTCTCCTCCTCTACTTATCTTCACCCCTCTCATTCTCTCTCTCCTCTCCAATGATTTTTTCCTAATTCCCTCTTTTCATCTTTTCCTTCTTTCCTGAACATTGCTTCTTTTCCTCTCCTTTCCATTCCTTTCTTTCTCTTCCTCTTCATTTCCCAACGTATCTTATTTCCCCAGTACGTCTTCCCCTTCCCTTCCTCTTCTTCGCCTTCCTCTTCTTCCTCCTCCTCCTCCTCCTCCTCCTCCTCCTCCTCCTCCTCCTCCTCCTCCTCCTCCTCCTCCTCCTCCTCCTCCTCCTCCTCCTCCTCCTCCTCCTCCTCCTCCTCTCCCTGATCTGGATGGATGCCACACTTTGTTCCCGTCCGACGTTTTCTTCCTGTCTTCGTTCTTTTTTTTCTTTTCTTTTCTTTCTTTCCTTTTCTCTTTTTTGAATAGTCGAAGAATAAAGACGGACTGGAAAAAAAAAAAAAAATCCACAAATTTACCTCCAGTTCCTGTTTTGAAAATTTGCTTCAAGAATATATCTCAGTCCAGCCTCCTCCCCCCCCCCTCCCCCTCTCTGCCAACCCCACCAGCTTTCAAGGAAAGAAATGGGGAAAAATACGGGAGGCCTAAGGAATTATTGCATTGGAACATAGATTCTACTTTTTTTTTCTCTCTCTCTCTCTCTCTCTCTCTCTCTCTCTCTCTCTCTCTCTCTCTCTCTCTCTCTCTCTCTCTCTCTCTCTCTCTCTCTCTCTCTCAATCCCACACGTACAACTAAGAGATACGATCCTCCCTCTGTAGGATCCATACAAAGTTGGTTGAAACGGGTCTGCTTAAAGGATCGAAAGCGTTTCCCTGGCCATCTGAAGTCACTATTAGGATCGGAAACTCTTAGAAGGAGGATCACAACTGCTTACTTAAGGAATCAAAGACCATAATTAATAGACTTGGAACCTCCTTAGAGAGAGAGAGAGAGAGAGAGAGAGAGAGAGAGAGAGAGAGAGAGAGAGAGAGAGAGAGAGAGAGAGAGAGAGAGAGAGAGAGAGAGAATATCACAAGTTTCCGAGTTTCTGAAAATTTGTGGGGAAAAATCTGCAAATGTGTGTGTGTGTTTTCTCCCCCCCCCCTCTCTCTCTCTCTCTCTCTCTCTCTCTCTCTCTCTCTCTCTCTCTCTCTCTCTCTCTCTCTCTCTCTCTCTCTCTCTCTCTCTCTCTCTCCCCGACTGTCACCTGCATTAATGTGTTTCTCAAAAATATTTGCACTATTACCATTATAAAACAATCATTAATATGTAATTACCTCAATACTGGACCCGAAAATATTCACTCATTACCGCCAAACGTGATGAAACGATAATAACAAAACAACATTAATAACACCATCTATATACTTTCTATTTATTTATTTATTTATTTATTTTTTTTCTATCCCTCGTGAAATTTATCGTTGCCTGAAAGTTTGTTGTAATATTTCTAACTAAAGTGCAGAGGATCGGCAGCAAATTCTTCTTGGTGTGGAGGCAGAGAGGGAAACTTTTTACTAACTTCATATGCCTTGCAATTCTTCCAATCACTATTCTTAAATCTGGGCAAGTTTAGAAACCTGCAAGACCATTGTTGAACTTATGAGGTGTTCCCAGAGTGGGGGATTTAGTGTGTTTTGCTCTGTCTTGCTCCCTCGTAGTAGTAGTAGTGGTGGTAGTGGTGTGATAGTGTAAGTATGAGTGTTGGTAGTAGTAGTAGTAGTAGTAGTAGTAGTAGTAGTAGTAGTGATAGTATGAGACTAGTAGTGAATCTTACCATTTTCACCTCCTCCTCCTCCTCCTCCTCCTCCTCCTCCTCCTCCTCCTCCTCCTCCTCCTCCTCCCATGGGCATTACACATTTTTACCCAGAGCCACACACACACATGCAGTGGAGTATTTGCCAAGGTAACCTCACTAGCAGCTTTTTTTCTTTTTCTTTCCCCTCTGAAAAAAGATCTTACACGGCCCAGCTTCTTTGTCTGTGTGTGTGTGTGTGTGTGTGTGTGTGTGTGTGTGTGTGTGTGTGTGTGTGTGTGTGTGTGGGTGTGTGAGTGTTCTGCCATACAAAACCTTCACCTTTTTCCAGACAAACTCATGAGATAGAAAAATGATAACTAAAAATGCAATAATAATCGTAATAATGACACTGGTAGCGACGATTGTGTTGAAAATAAAAATAAAATAATAATAATAATAATAATAATAATAATAATAATAATAATAACAACAATAACAACAACAACAACAATAACTATAACAATAATAATAACCACCAGAAGAAAGAAATAATAAAACTTAATCATACCGCTAGACTTGCCGGCAGAGTTAGCAGCACCAGGCACACATTTGCTTATAAATGGCACCAGACAGTGTAAAAAACGCTCAGTATGTACGTAAAGGTTCTTGCGGTGCCCTCCACGAAGCCCCTCCCGAGACCCGCCCCCGGGAAGCACATAGGGGGTCGAGGGCGTTCACCGTGCAGCCTTGGCCTTGCTTCTACTCATATGCAAGTCCCAGTAGCGTAGCAGCTAGTATTTAGGAGGTAGTGAAGGCAGGAATGACCTCCATCACCTTCCCATTCCGCTTGAGTGGGGCTTAAGGCGGCTTACTGGGTGGCTGCGTGCAAGACCAGTTCCTACGGGGTGTTAAAAGATCGGCCTGCCTTATGGGCGGCTTGTGAGTAGCATTTGGGAGGCGTATGAACGGTAGGCGGGCGTTGTGTGGGCGTTGTCTATCCCTCCCACTTCCTTAGATCCCCGCAATGGGTGTCTATTGTACGTGGGGAAGGTGGAGGCGTGTGTCTTGTTGGGGTTGAGGCGCGTTAGGGAAGGTAATGCGTGAGGGAGAGACAGGTTTTGGCTAAGCTCTTCCGTGATGCTGTCTCAAGGGCCCTCCAAGTGATTAGCTTTCAATAGACATCTCCTCCTCTTCCTCCTCCTCCTCCTCCTTACTTTCTTCTCTCTCCCATTTGTCTCCCTGGTGATGAATGGGATCTTACCTCTCTCTTTCCTCCTTCATCTTTTTAGTAAAGGGAAGTGTGGTTTTGGTCTGGAAACATTACTTTTAGTCCAGTAATGCTTGGAGTCTTGTTGGTTCCAGGTTCCAGGTTCCAGGAGTCAGTGTTATTCCAGTTGGTGGTGTTTCTCATTCCCTCTGTCCTGCTTCTATTTACTCCGTCACTTCTACTTACTCCCTTCTCCTCTGCCTTTCATTTGTTCTTGTATCTCACACGCCACGCCGCTGTTTACTCCTCTACTCCCATTTGCTTGCTGTTCACACTCTTTGCACTCTTTCACACTCACTCGCTCTTGCTTACTCGGTCTCCCTTTCCTTACTCTCTTCACCCGGCTCACGCTCACCCACACACCTCACCCACGCTCACCCATGCTCACCCATGCTCACCCATACTCACTCTTCCATCCTCTCACCCCATCTCACCTCTTCATTCATCCATCTCGATACTGGAACGACTTCGTGCTTGTCTGGATTCTGGAGTTTCGTCTATTTGGTTCCAGTCCATAAACTCTAAATTCTCAGGATTTCATGGGGTGTTTAGTTAAATTGACGTGGATGCTCATAAAGTGTACGGGATGTGTATGTGTATGTGTTATGTTATGTTATGTTATGTTATGTTATGTTTTTCTTCCTATATTTGGCCTGATTTAAAATTGTATGGTGTAGTTGTATTATTTGTATTGTTAGTTTTGTAGTTATTTAGCGTTGCTTTATGATTTTTTTGTATGTATGTATATATGTATGTGTGTGTGTTTTTATTCATTCGTTTTTTTTCTTTATATATATGTGTGTGGGTGTGTGTGTGGGTGTGGGTGTGTGTGTGTGTGGGTGTGTGGGTGTGTGTGGGTGTGTGGGTGTGTGTGTGTCTAAAATTTCCTCGGTTACAACTAGTGAACCATAAAGTGTATTTGAACAACTTTTAAATTGTTTTGTTGTGAGTTGCTTTCGTGTTTATTTGTGGTGTGTGTGTGTGTGTGTGTGTGTGTGTGTGTGTGTGTGTGTGTGTGTGTGTGTGTGCATGTCTGTGCGTGTGCGTGCGCTATATCGTGTGCACTCAATCATATTTAGGAATTTTGCAAGTTGGACAGTCTGTATTTTCCCTACGACTTTTTTCCTCCTTTTTTTCCCCTTTTTTCCCCTTATTTTCCCCCTTATTTTCCCCTTCGCGACCCTGCTATTGTCACACACACACACACACACACACACACACACACACACACACACACACACACACACACACACACACACACACACACACACACACATACACTAGTCTGTCACTCCCAGGAATAACTTCAATTTCACGCCCTCAGCCTCTCTATGGGTGGGTGTGTTCTGGGCGTTGAGGTCGGTTTGGTAAGCCTATGTGGCGTGCTGAGTCCGTGGTGCTGAGGGACGACAGACGTGCTGAACTCAGACAGGCGGGTACGACCTCTCATCCCTTCATCCTGAGCCTCGTAACCTCACGTTCTCCTCTTTATGTATTACTGGAATATTTTATCGCTATTTTGAAACGTTGCCTTAAACATGAATAAACGGTTTTTTTTTATTTTTTATTTTTTTTTATTATAGTGCCCTCATTTTTCAGTCCATCGGAGCGAGAGGTTTATGTGTTTTCCTTTTTTTCATAATTTCTGGGAATATTGACTCGTTAAGACTGGACATATAAAAGGATGAAATATATACTGAGTGAGTGAGTGAGGATGTAATATTTGTTAACCTTACGTTGTTATCCTTAACGTTAATACCAACCTCACTTTTATTTTTTACCGGGAAGCAACACAAACACTAATGGAAGCGAACTTGGTACAGTTAAATATACATAAAAGAGATGAAATATTACGTTGAAGTCATGTAGAAATGTCAAAACAACTGTCACTACCTAACAACTGCATCCTTCTCCTCTGATATCTCACTGGAGTGCACTACAAACATACATACTCGTAATTAATTGGAGTTACACATAAAGCGATGATATTCTAGTGACATTGAAAATACCAACACACACATACACACACAAAAAAAAACCAAAACCCACACACACACCCACACACACACCTACATACATATACATATACACTGCATCCTTAATAACTTGCAAACTTATTCATATAAAAAAAAATAAAAACCAATAATAGTCACTCGTAGTATTAGCATTTTCCCCCTGTCAAAGGACGGGCAAAACATTCTTTCATACGAGATTGAATTAATATACAACAAACTTTACATCATAGAGGAAATTCCTTTCTCTAACCTATTGAAATTTTATAACGCGGGAATGTTATTTGTAAACCGCGTCTTAACATGAGGAAGGGAGGTGAAGGGGCGGGATGAGGTGAAGGGAGGGAAGGGCGGGGTGAAGGGAGGATAGGAAGGGGCGTATGCTGATAGTGGCTTAGAGTGTGTGGCGTTATTCATATTATTCATCAAGGAACAGTGATCCAGGCCGTTCGTATTACACACACACACACACACACACACACACACACACACACACACACACACACACACACACACACACACACACACACACACACACACACCTCAGCCACACTCGCTCTTATATTGTTTTGTTTATTCTCGCACCTCCTGTGAGGGAGACTAAAGGTGTGGTGCAGCTCCTGTGGTAGTGGAGAGCGGCAGGGAGGAGGGAGGAAGGGTAAGGACATTATGAGGGAGGCAGGGAGGGGTGGGCATGGAGGGAAGAAAGCAGGGCACCGGTATTATGAGGATGGAGGGAAGGAGGGAGGGAGGGAGAGAAGAAAAGAAGGGAAATTATGAGGAGGGAGGGAGAAATGGATGCAGGGAGGAAAGGAGGAAGAGAGGAAACATTATGAGGAAGGGAGGAGAAAAGAGAGGGCAATAGGAAGTGCAAGCGATACTAAGAGAGATGGAGAGAAGGAGGGAAGGAGGGAAGGAGGGAAGAACAATAGGAGATCAAGAATGAATCTGTGTTTACAATGACCTAACTATGGCCTTCATGTGACCTCCTTGTCCTTTGCCTTGTGACCTATGACCTTGTACTCCTCCTCCTCCTCCTCCTCCTCCTCCTCCTCCTCCTCCTCCTCCTCCTCCTCCTCCTCCTCCTCTTCCTCTTTCTCGGTTACTCCTTCACTTCTTTTTCGTTTACTTCTCCTAGCCCTTTTGATCCCTTTCCTCTTCAACCTTCTTCTTCTTCTTCTCTCTTCCTCCTCCTCCTCCTCTTCTTCTTCTTCCCACACCACCAGGTCACGAGTGCTCCAAACATTGCCTCGCCTCCCCCCCCCCCCCATAACATCGTCTCCCCCACTGAGGTTTAATAAAGGAGAATAGAATAGTTATTTTATATTTCACTTTCCATTTTCTTCCCTTTACATCTTGAGTGAGACGCGATATTTTTGGGCGCAGAAAAAAAGAAAATTATGTCTATGCCGTCTCAAAATTTTGGGTTTTTTTTTTTTTCTTTTTTTCTGTCTGTCTTTTTCTGAGCCTCTGAAGGATGTCCAAGAGGAAAATAGTTTGAGAGAAATCAAAGTTTCCCCTTGCAAGAATATGTAAATAAGTATATGTAGCGTGTTCCATAGAGGTAAAATGTTTGGGGAAATGATGGAAGGGATTTTTTTCCTTTTCTCTCTCTCTCTCTCTCTCTCTCTCTCTCTCTCTCTCTCTCTCTCTCTCTCTCTCTCTCTCTCTCTCTCTCTCTCTCTCTCTCTCTCTCTCTCTCTCTCATAAACACGCCGCCAATGTTCTCTTCCTTTCGAAAATTCCTTTATCTCCTTTCACCCAGCTGCCCGTCGCCTCACAACGCGTTCTCCTCCTCCTCCTCCTCCTCCTCCTCCTCCTCTTCCTTCTACTCCTCCTCCTCCTCCTCCTCCTCCTCCTCCTCCTCCTCCTCCTCCTCCTCCTCCTCCTCCTCCTCCTCCTAATGTCACTCAGAAGTCTCAAAGGCCTCACACAAGCAAAAGGAAGATAAATAGTAATGGTAGTAGTAGTAGCAGAAAGAGGAGGAGAAGGAGGAGGAGGAGGAGGAGAAGGAGGAGGAGGAGAAGGAGGAGGAGGAGAGGAGGAGAGGAGGAGGAGGAGGAGGAGAAGGAGGAGGAGGAGAAGGAGGAGGAGGATGTATACATATTACTCCTGAAAATATCTACCCAATAAATATAAACTATTTCTAAAGGGAAGGGAGGAGGGAGGAGGGAGGAGGAAGGGGAGGTGATCTGTAATATTCGACTCGGGGGCGTGTTATGGGTGGTAAGGGGCGTGTTATGAACTACTATGAAAACAAAGAGTTCGTAGCGGCAACAATAGTTATACATGTTCAACCAAACGTTTTTCAAAAGTTTACCCTCCTACCTAACCCTCCCTGACCTCCTATCTGTCTATTCCCTCGCTCCTATTGCCGCTTCAAGGCTTTAGTGGCTTCCAGTAAGACCTATGTATATTATGTCAGTTTCCAGGATTCCCAGTGTAGGATATTACTTGGGGGATGAATGTAGACTAGTGTTTGAGTAAAGGTTAAGAGGCTTGCGTTTCAACTCTGTGGTACTCTCTGGAATTCTGATTTAATTTAGTATTGCTTGCACCCTCGGTAGTATTTTCCAGCACCTCGAGTTCTTTCCAGGTCCTTGCTAACACCTTCAGCTTCTTCCAGTATCCTCTTAGCTTCTCGTACATTATTTCAGCTCTTCTCAAAACTTTTCCAAACACCTCATCTCCTTCCAGCATCTCCCACTTCCTTCATGGTCGTCTTTGTCACCACCCACAATCCCCCACCTCCTCCCATGGTGCTCTGGCTCCTTCCAGCTCTTGCTTCCTTCCATTATTATTAATCCTCCTTCGGCATATTGTAGCATGTGTGTCTCAGCACAACTCATCTCCTTTCCTGGCCACGCCCACCATCTTGCAGGTCCTCACCAATTTCCAGCATCATTCCAGCCACGCCCAGAACTTTCCAGTAATTCAGCACCAGCAAGAGTCATTTCGTTACTTTCCAGAGCATCATTCCAGCCACACCCAGCATCTTCCAGTTTACCTAGGGCTTCTGAAAGACATCTCATAACTTTCCAGCATCATTCCAGTACTGTCCAATCTCTTAGCATCACTTAAAGTAGTTTCAACACTTTCCAGCATCATTCCAGCCACGCCCAGCACCGTCCAGCCCCCTTAGCACTACTTAGAGTCATCCTAACGCCTCCTCGTCACGCCCACCATCAGCCAGGTTCTCTCAGCGCTTCCTAGTCATGCTCAACCTCGCCTATTCATACCCTGTCACATCCAGGACTCCACGCCCGTCCCTCCGAGAATACTTCCACTTCTTTCAGCTACCCTCTTTTATCACCACCTCCTCCTCCTCCTCTTCCTCCTCCTTTTTCTACTTTACCTCCTTCTCTCCTCCCTCCTCCTACTCTCATTTCTCGTCTTTCCTTCCTTCCCTCCCTCATTCCCTTTCCCAGATAATGTACTCGTACCCTCCTTCGCACTTTCACTTCTTTATTTTTTCTACTATTTCTTTCCCTCTTCTCTCTCTCTCTCTCTCTCTCTCTCTCTCTCTCTCTCTCTCTCTCTCTCTCTCTCTCTCTCTCTCTCTCTCTCTCTCTCTCTCTCTCTCTCTCTCATTCACCCTTTCCTGGCTTTTTCTACACCTCTCAACCATCCCTCCTTCACTCTCTCCCTCAACTTTTTCCTTTCCTCCGTGTCCCTCCCCTCCCTCCCTTCCCTCCCTTCCCTTCCCCTCCTTTCCCCTCCTTTCCGCCTCACCCTCGTCTCACTCGTGTGTACCAAGAGACCTTTGTTCGTGTTTTTGTCCTCGTCTCCGCTAGGCAAATCGGTGTCTTCAGTTCCATGTAATTAACTTGAGGTCTGTTTGAGGGTGATAAGACGGTCACCCTTGTGTTGGTATGTGTAGTATTGTAAATTTACGTATTGTCCTTGTTTTCTGCTCTCTCTCTCTCTCTCTCTCTCTCTCTCTCTCTCTCTCTCTCTCTCTCTCTCTCTCTCTTTCTCTCTTTCTCTTTCTCGTTTTTTAGCCTCTGTATCCTCCTGAAACGATATTCATTTTCTTCTTCTTTCCACTTTGACTTCTTTTTCTTCGACGCTTTCCTTTTTGCCTCAATTCCTTCTTTCTTTCCCAAAACTTTCTTCTTTTCGCCTCCTTCCGGTCGGAGTGCTTGAAGAAGTTGGCTGGCAATTGGCATCCCCAGCGGCAGGGACTTTTCTTTCGACATATCGTTAAATAGGAACAGAATTGAGCCACGGGGAGGGAGCTATATCGCTTTCATGCATCCGAGGAGGTTAACAGAATTCCTGGCCCAGATGACCTCTCAGGCAAAAGTATGAAATAGATACACAGGCAGAAAAAAAGTGAGGAGAAGATTGGTGAGTAAGTCCCTTGTGGCATAGCGAGATCGAGGTGGAATATTGTGAACTTTGCCTTGGTTAACGGACGCAGCCTCACCTGTCGATCCCATCCCCTCAGCGTCATACAAATTGGTTTATCTTTTCTCTCTGGGAATGGCAGTGCCGAGTATTTATTTTGACCTTTACTGTTTTCCTCTGTGTCGCCTCCTGCCTGCACTCTCAGTCCTTTGACACCTTGCTCCGTGCATTGCCAGTCCTTTGGTGGCAGCCTTGCGCTTTGACCCCTTTCTAGCCTTCCGTCATAACAAGAAACGCTCAATTTTCACACTCGCGAACGTGTTGGCTGTGGTGATACCCTGGCACTGAGGAAAACGGTGCAGAGGCTGAATATGTGAGTTCGCTGAGGCACCGAGTGGACGGAGCACAAGGAACAGGAAAGGTTCTAGTCATGAGATTTTGACGAGGAAATTTCCGCTGGAGTTTGGGGAACGAGGGACTAGAAATAAATGTGAAAGTGATGGAGTCCTCAACAAGATCGACTCCGAAAATGATACTCCTGACGCTGTTCTTTGCGAGACTCACCAAGGGCTAACACAAGACTTGCTAAGGAGACTCTCAACTGCAGCTCTGTTTTGTTTGGTGTGTGTTGTGTAAAGTCAGAGAGTTCCCGAATAACTTTTTCCCTCCTTTCCTCACAACACGGCAGATGAGTACCCGAGAAAACTTGGGGAGGTAAACTGTGGCAGCGAGGATGTCCCTGTTGGCCTTGTGTCCTGAGGTAGAAGGTTTTAACACACCCCAAGCTTAAAGGGCAAGGAGAAGTACGCACGTCCAACTAAATAATGTGTCTCCCTCCCCCCCCTTGCACTGGAGGCCGCTGGGACATGCCGGATAAGACTTGAACCGCTTATGTTGACATGTGCTGAGTGGCATGAACTCACTGGCTAAAAATGGCGCCAAAAATGAAAAATAAGAAGAGAATAAAAAAGGAATCTACAAAATACATATAAAAATGAAAAAGAACCAGAGAAAAAGGACTGGATGATAAAATACACACACAAAAAAAACAACAACCAACCTTGCCGTCACTCCCCATAAAGAAAAGAAAAGAAAATAAGATAAAAAAGAAGAAAACCTTAGCAAGACAAGGCAGTACATCCCTACAAGTGGTCGATGAGAAGGAGGATGTAAAGAATTTGCAGCTTCAGTTCACAAAGCAATCCATTCTCACGCCGCTACGGAAAGACTTCGGGTACACACACACACACACACACACACACACACACACACACACACACACACACACACACACACACACACACAGTCCTCAAGCCGCTGACAGCATCGCCATACAAAAAAAAACAACAACTTTCAGCCAGAGGTAAGTACACTATTAGCAGAATGTAATGAGCGCGTTTCACCCTTTATCGTCTTCGTAATGTCTCCACGTGCGTTCCCTGGCGTCTGTTCCTTCATTGCTGTGAGGTGTGGTGGTGATGATGGTGGTGCTGGTGGTGGTGATGGTGGTGATGGTGGTGATGGTGGTGATGGTGATGGTAGAAAGGCGCCGCTCCGGTTCTGCCTGCCACTCTTCTCTCCCTCCTCTCTCTCCCCTCCCTCCCTTCCCTCCTCTCCCTCCCTCTCTCTCTCCTGTCTGCAGTGGCTGTGTTTAACGTCTTTCCTTCAGTGGTCTGTTATTTTCCTGTTGTCCTCTTCCTTTTCTTTTTTTCTTTTCTTTTCCCTGTTCTCACTTCTTACTCTTTTCTCTTACCCTCCTCCTCCTCCTCCTCCTCCTCCTCCTCCTCCTCCTCTTCTTCTCTCTTCCTCTGTATTATCTTTCTTCTCTTCCTCTCATAAATATTCCGCCTGACATATTTTTAGGCACGTTTTTGCATATTTTTCCCCCAAAAGTTGATTTTTTCCACACGCAAACTTTTAAAACACACACAGACACACACACACACACACACACACACACACACACACACACACACACACACACACACACACACACACACACACACACACACACTCACACTGTGTTTATATAATATATTTAAACATTTAATTCTAATGAAACTTGCATATAACGTTTGTGAGAGAGAGAGAGAGAGAGAGAGAGAGAGAGAGAGAGAGAGAGAGAGAGAGAGAGAAAAAAAAATGGGTTGAAAGAAGGAATGAAGAAGAGAGAATATGATTATTTTCCTCATTTCTTTTCCCCTTCCTTTCTTCTTTTCCTTCATGCCTTCCTTCCTCTCCCATCCTTTCCCCTCCTTCCTGAATTATGGAAAGAATGTTCTATGGAGGAAATGACTTGAATTTCCTCTTTGTAGTAGCTCTTCCCCTCCTTCCCCTTCTCCTCTCCCTTCCTCTCCATCTCTTTTATTTGATTTTTCTCTCTGCTCTTCTTTATTTTCTTCTTTTTCTTTCCCTAAATTTCCCTTTCTCCAATTTCCCCTTGACCACCCCCTCCCCCCCTTCCCTCCTCTTTCCCATTTTCCCTCTTGATGAACTTTCCCCTCTTCGTTTTCCCCTTTTTTCTCTCCCTTTCCCTCTTCCTTCCCCTCAATAAATGCAAAGGAAGTGTAGTTATTCAAAATCATATGCATAGAGAGAGAGAGAGAGAGAGAGAGAGAGAGAGAGAGAGAGAGAGAGAGAGAGAGAGAGAGAGAGAGAGAGAGAGAGAGAGAGAGAGAGAGAGAGAGAATAATGCTTTTTTTGTGCTTCCCTTTGACATGAGAAGAAATATAAGTCATCGTATTATGAAAAAAAAAGGTTCTGAAATTAGCGTGATAAAAGTTGCTGCGGGAAATTATTATGCTATAAATTCTGGGGGTAAAAAAAAAGTGAGAAAATTCGTTTACAAATATCATGGACTTTTCTATTTTTTTTGGCCCTGAGCGTTTGCATACAAAACCAAATACTATATTTTGAATATTACCTAATTTGAAAAAAAAGTAGAATTTCCTGATTTTGGGAGAGAGAAAAAAGGCTCATAGAATTTTTATTGTGAATAGAAAATGCATAGGATGTGAAAAGTCATGTTCTCTCTCTCTCTCTCTCTCTCTCTCTCTCTCTCTCTCTCTCTCTCTCTCTCTCTCTCTCTCTCTCTCTCTCTCTCTCTCTCTCTCCCCCCAACATTTATAAGCAGCTGCACAAATACAAAAAAATATAGACTAATAGGAGCAAAGACTACTTGAAACCCTAAAGGCGACATGCCGCGGTGCTCAGATTTGTCTCTTTGACCTTTGAAGCACCAGTACCCAGGATTAAGTTAAAAAATAAATAAAATAAAAATGCATTCACTTATATGAAGGAATACAATGAATAATAAAGATTGTAAATAACATTCTTACTTAAGTTTTTGGGTTTCAGAAGCAAACTGCAAAGGTGTGTGAACATATTTTACCTGAGTGAGTTTGGAGAGGTCAGGTGGAAGGGTGAGAAGAGGGAGGAAGAGTTGGAGGAAGAGTGGGAGGAAGAGTGGGAGGAATTGGGAAGATACAGTTGAAAAAGAGAGGAGTGAGAGGGAGAGGAAGGAGGAATACAAGAGAGGTAGATAGGAAAATAGAAGGGGGAGGAGTTAGAGGGAAAAAAATGAAAGAAAAGAACAAGAGGGAGGGAAAATAGTGAAGAGGAGAGATGGGAAGGAGAAAGTTAAAGGAGAGAGGAGGGATGGAGGAAAAAAGATAGAAGAGCAAGAAAGGAAGGAAAAGAAAGAAATGATAAATATGACATAACATATATAAAAGAAAGAGTAAAGAAAGAAGTGAATAAAAGATGAGAAAAAAGAAAAAAAAGATACACGAAAAGGAGAAAGAAAAATGAGAGAGAGAGAGAAAGAATGAAGAAGGAAAGGAGAAAGAGTAGAGTAGAGAAGGTGAAGGAAGGAAGGAAAAAAGGAAGATAAGAATGAATGAATAAAGGATGGAAGGAAGGAAGGAAGGAAGGAAAGAAAGAAGATAAGAAAGAAGGAAGGAAGGAAGAGACAAGATCAGTTTCAAGTGTGTTTGGCAGATTCTTGAGGAAAAAAAAACGGGGGCGGCTGTGGGGGGGGGGCATGAAAGACCGTGTTTGGGGGGGGCGTGGAGGGTAGGGGCGTGGGCGTGGGCGTGGGGGGGCGTGGGCTGATTCCAATAAAAGCTTCTTAAGACGTTGCTCTGTGTTTTATGAGACGTATTTATGAGGCTCATGTTTATTTATAAGTGTTTTTTGTATATTTTGGCGGGAAATCGATTAAGCACGAAAGAGAGAGAGAGAGAGAGAGAGAGAGAGAGAGAGAGAGAGAGAGAGAGAGAGAGAGAGAGAGAGAGAGAGAGAGAGAGGGAGAGAGGGAGTGAGGGAGATAATATGTAAGGATGGGGTCAAGGAATGTTAAGATGGTAATGATAATAATTCAGAGGGAGAGAGAGGAAAGCGAAAGGTCAAAGGGGAGAGGGGAAGGAGAGAGAGGGAGAGAGAGAGGGAGAGGGAGAGAGAGAGAGAGAGAGGGAGTATGAGGGATGAGGGGGGGGAGCCATAAAGTGTAATGAGACGGGGTGGACACTGTCGACAAAGATCAGAGAGAAAAGATAAGAAGGAGTTAAAAATGGAAGATAAATTATTGCACCGGATAATTCTCTCTTTGAAGCCATTAATGAGTGAACTATTGGAGAGAGAGAGAGAGAGAGAGAGAGAGAGAGAGAGAGAGAGAGAGAGAGAGAGAGAGAGAGAGAGAGAGAGAGAGAGAGAGAGAGAGGTAATATATCACTTAGAAGAACGGAGATGCGACGCAGGAAAGGGGAAAGAAAACTAAAGAGGGAGAGGAAGAGGAAGAGGAAGAAGAGGAAAGGGAGGAAGGATAATGGAGGTTGTTAAACAGACTTAATTTAATTTTGTGTGAGGACTATGAGACACACACACACACACACACACACACACACACACACACACACACACACACATGTCATCACTTCCCCTTCATCACCTCTCCTTTCCCTTCCCCTCATCTTCCCTCACCTTTCCCCTCCCAACACCTGTTCCCTCCTCTCACCTGCCCTTCCCTCCCTCCCTCCCTCACCCACACACTGATGAAAATTAACACACCTTGTTTTTTCTATTATTCATCAACATTTTCGTTTTCACCTTTTTGTTTTTTTGAGTTTTATTTTTTATTGTAGAATATTTTCGTATGTAAAACTTTTCATCTCTTTTCAACACTCCCAATATTTTTTTTTTTCTATTTTCGCTTTGGACATTTTCATTTTGTGTTCTCGTTTTTCTTGAAGATTTTAACGTTTCTATTTATATTCTACATATATGTTTGTATTAAATATTCACTTCTTTTTTTTGTTTCACTCCCACCCAGACCTTTGTACTATTTTTCCCATTCATTAATAGTTTCCATAAACATCATTCATATTTCAATCCTTTTTTTTCTTACCTCTCTCTCTCTCTAACTCTCTCATCATTTTTCCTGGATATATTTAGCGCAGACTTTCCCTTATACTGTCGGAGGAGCCTTTGAACAACTCTCAGGCGTCAACGATCACTCTCTATTGAATTCCGAAGAGGCGACGGCCCAAGAATTTATAAAGGGCAGGCACCAAGACCATCCTTTTGCAACAGCCCCATTTAAATCATCTTCTTTAAAGTGAAAACCAAGAGTACATTAAAGGGGTAACTTCGGAAGGTTTAATGGGAATCCACCTCCTGTGTGAGAGAGAGAGAGAGAGAGAGAGAGAGAGAGAGAGAGAGAGAGAGAGAGAGAGAGAGAGAGAGAGAGAGAGAGAGAGAGAGAGAGCGAGAATCACTGTCGAAAAAAGTCTCGAGTGGCCTTCAGAACTTTTGTGATCCTAACGAAAACTGACTCACTGAATCCCTTTAGAGGAGGAGGAGGGGGGGGTAGAGGAGGAGGAGGAGGAGGAGGGTGAGGGTGTTGGGTCCTCTCCTTTCCTCTCCTCCTGTCTTTATGCTAATTCGTCTTCAGTGTATTTGTCTTCTTCCAACCTTTGCTTCTAATTCAGTGTTGCCATAGTGTGTGTGTGTGTGTGTGTGTGTGTGTGTGTGTGTGTGTGTGTGTGTGTGTGTGTGTGTGTGTGTGTGTGAGTGTTTCAGTGTGCTTGTCTGTGTGTCTGTGTGTCTGTCTATCTGTCTCTTAGTGTGTCTGGCTGTCTATCTATTTCTCTCTCTCTCTCTCTCTCTCTCTCTCTCTCTCTCTCTCTCTCTCTCTCTCTCTCTCTCTCTCTCTCTCTCTCTCTCTCTCTCTCTCTCTCTCACTTCATGTTTCAGCTTCAAGGACACATATTTTTCCTTCCTGTTATATAGTTCTTCCTCCTTCTCTTCTTCTCTCTTACATATCCTTCTGTATTATTTTTTCACATCCTTCCCTTGCCTTGCCTTTCCTTCCTCTTCCTTCCTTCCTTCCTTCTCCTTCTCATCCTCTTCTAATTTTTTTTTCCTTTTTATTATTACTTTATACTCGTGACTTCTTTTTTTTCTTCTTGGTATTCTATTTGTTCTTTACATTAAGTATTATCATTAATTTCCGTTTTTCCCTTTCATTTCATCATCAGTCACTTGCATTTTCATATTCGTTCGCTTAAGATGACGTAAAATATCGTTCACTGCTCTCTCTCTCTCTCTCTCTCTCTCTCTCTCTCTCTCTCTCTCTCTCTCTCTCTCTCTCTCTCTCTCTCTCTCTCTCTCTCTCTCTCTCTCTCTCTCTCTCTCTCTCTCTCTCTCTCTCTACTTCCTACGTTCCGTTTTCTGTGCAAGTAATAACAGTGACTTTTCTATAATCATAAACCCATCAAGGCTAGGAGAAGATGTCCCGAGGAGGAGGAGGAGGAGGAGGAGGAGGAGGAGGAGGAGGAAAATGTTGTAGAGTGAGGAAGAGGAGGGGATGGGGAGGATAGAAGCGGTGAAAGAGGGAGGAGAAGGAAAAGGCAGGAAAGGAAGAGGAAAAAATATTAGCTTGTTTGTCATCCTTGCTAGAATTCTTTTGAGACCAGTTGGAGAAAAGGGAGAGAAAAGAGCACAAGGAGAGAAAGAAGGGAGAGAGAGAAAAAAAAAAAATAAATAAAAAGGTTAAAATATCCAAGGTGAAGGAAAGAGAAGGTACACCCCAAAAAAAAGAAAAGAAAAGGTGGAAAGGTACACTCTCAAAAAGAAAGAGAAGAAAGAACGAGGTACGACCCACACTACTTTCCTCTCAGGTGATTCAATTTCTTACCCACTTTGGGGATAAATATCACGCTCTCTGATCTTCACTTGATGACTTCGAGGTGCGCAGGTGTCCGTGGGGGCTCTGAGTGGTGACTGAAGACCCATTACGGCGGCCAGGAACCATCAGGCAGCCACAAATATACTCGTGACTCACTGGACTGAAAACTCGTCCCTCTGCACTTTTACATTAGCTTCCCCTTCCACCCCCCCGTTTTCTATGATGCATTTGTAGGTATAGTGTGGGTAGGGAAAGGGGCAAGGCAGCTCTCTAAGGGAAAGAACAAGGGAATGAGAGAAACAGCAAGACAAGGGAAGGGTAAAGGGAAAGAGAGAAGGGATAGGGAGAATCGTGAAGGAAAGGGGAGAAAGGGTACAAGTTAAGGAACATGGAAATAGTAACAAGAAGAAGAGGAGGAGGAGGAGGGAAGTAGATAGGGAAGAGGGTCTTGGAAGGGAAGGAGGTCGGTTATAATATTTCATTGACGGGGCAAGAAGTAATTTTCAGGGGCGTGGGGGTGTTGACACGTTCCTTCCAGGGGTCGTAAAACGTTTTATGGGGAATATTTGTCTAGCAGAGTAGGTCTAAGGTTGGGGGAGAGGCGGGGAAGGCAGGAATGTAGGGGAAACAATATATAGGGGTATCTTGTAGGAGCCGTTTGATATGTGGGAGTATGTTGAAGGGTAATGGTAGCAAGGGGTGTGTTTGTAGAGGGGATTGTAAGGGGAAGGCATGTATGGGAGGGGATTAAGGGGATGTATAGGCTGTGAAAACTGTTCCTTTCCCCTTCTTTCTTCCCGCCAAAATATTGTTTCCGACGTTAGGGATCCCAATAGACATCAAGTTTTGGACACAACGCTTAGAGGAGACATTACCGAGAGGCATCACGGCTACTATCTCTCTCTCTCTCTCTCTCTCTCTCTCTCTCTCTCTCTCTCTCTCTCTCTCTCTCTCTCTCTCTCTCTCTCTCTCTCTCTCTCTCTCTCTCTCTCGATCTGGGTTTGTTACAGGGGCAGGAGGAGTGGGCGGAGCAGAGTGGTGGAGAGGGTGGCGGTGAGGGATAGCGGAGAGGGATGGAAGGGAGGAGGCAGCACGAGATTGGGACATCAGAGGCAAGATATGAAAACAAGGACATTTCCCTAAGGACACAGCAAGGCTCGGTGATGAAGGGCACCACTACGAACACTAGAACACAGGATAGGACATGAGATAGTGGATAGGAGGTAGAAAAAGGGATATCAAACTTCGATATAAGATTAGGAACTGTGGAAAGTACATTGGACACAGAACATAAGGGAATTGGATATAAAATTAGACCTATTGATTAAGGTGTAGAAAAGGACATTGAGTAGCTAATAGAGACCTAGAAAAAGGATAGAGAGATAAGTTACCAAATAGTTATCAAGTTTTGGACATGAAATAAAGAGACATGACACGAGACCAAGACATGTACTGGGCATCAGATTTAGGAATATAAAAAAAAATCAAATATTAAACAGAAAACGACATTACCAAATCACCTAAACATTGAACACTACCACCCCTCATACCCTGACTCTCCCCTCTCTCTTCCCTTCACCACCCACTCACATCCCTCAGCCCTTCTCTTTCCTCACACCTCTAATCCCTCTCCCTCATTCTCTCATGTCTTTACTCTCCTCACTCCCCTCTCTCCTCACACGCTCACAACGCCTTAATTCCCTTCAAACCTTTCCCCTCTCTCCCATTCCTTCCCCTCACCCTCCCATTCCTTCCCCTCACTCACTCGCCGCAGGTTACGTAATATTAGGAAACCTACACCGGCCACATGTGTCCTGCGTGTGTGTGTCCACCCGCCCACACACACGCACACATACACACGCTCACATACACACGCACACTCCTTCCCTTTAACCAAATTCATGTGAAGGGAAACCTCTACACACACACACACACACACGCACACACACACACACACACACACACACACACACACACACACACACACACACACACACACACACACACACACACACACACACACACACACACACACAAGTGCCCCCTCCCTTTAAACAAAATGGAAACAAATAGAAAATGGACTTCCACCTAAGAATCCACATGATAGAGAGACCTCTTACCTCCCCTCCTTCCCCTCCCTTTACCTCCCTTCCCCTCTCTCGTTACCTCCCTTCCCCTCCCTCCCCCCCTCCCCCCCCCTCCCTTAAGCCTCCCCGCAACACAGACCTCGCTTGAGGCTATAACATTTCAGGTCACGCCCGGTATCCCCTCACTACACGCAACAGAGAGAGAGAGAGAGAGAGAGAGAGAGAGAGAGAGAGAGAGAGAGAGAGAGAGAGAGAGAGAGAGAGAGAGAGAGAGAGTATATATATAGTAGAGATTGTTATTCAGTCCAAGTCATCGTTTTGGTTTAGAAATTTAGCGTTTTTTTATTTATTTTGTTTTTCTCTTTCTCTCGCTCTCTCTCTCTCTCTCTCTCTCTCTCTCTCTCTCTCTCTCTCTCTCTCTCTCTCTCTCTCTCTCTCTCTCTCTCTCTCTCTCTCTCTCTCCTTCCTTTCTTGGGTTCTTCTTTTTTGGTGATGTTCGTCGTTTTTATTTATTTATTTTTTTCTTCCAATTCCTTGTTTTTGTATCTGTAAAATTTTGTAAAGAATAGATCGAGACATTTATTTTTTTGTAGTATAAATCATTTTCTTCCTTTAGTTTAGGTTTTAATGATTATGGTTTTTGTATGTAAAGCACACACACACACACACACACACACACACACACACACACACACACACACACACACACACACACACACACACACACACACTAGTCTATTTTCAGCCAAACAACTTCATTTACGCGTAATAAGACCGCATCACTATTTCCTCAACCCATGCCAGGAAGGGAAGGAGGGAAGGAGGGAAGGGAGGGAGGGAAGGGAGGGAAGGAGGGAAGGAGTTTGACGTAATCACAGACTCTCTCCAATTAATGTCTACCAAGGACTGGTCATCGGCTTTCTCGTGGAATTATTAGCAAAGATTTTATTTAGCTACACTCATAAATATCTTGGTTATTACCGTCATTATGAGATAAGTGTGAGTAATAAGCAGAGAGAAGCAGTCGACCAGGTAGGCAGGTAGGCAGGTAATCAGGTAATCCTCGTTACCTGAGCAAGATTCTAACGACCAAATTTCATGCTTATCGAAACTTTAGCTCCAAGACTTTGTTTGCTATTGAATTTTATGATGAGTATTTTTTTTCCCCTCTTCCCCTCTCTTCCCCTCTCTTCCGCCCCCCAACCTCCCCTTACCAGGTCGGTGCTGTACTTGTCTTATTTGGTTCATGAATCGCGGGGAAATTAGTCGGTGAAGTTAGATTGTATGCGCGGACACGAACGGGTGGGCGGAGTGTTTTGTATAATGCAGTAGTTTGTGTGTATCTGTTGGCTTATGCTGATGTGACTCACGGGGTTCTAGTAGTAGTAGTAGTAATAGTAGTAGTAGTAGGAGGAGTGGTAGTGGTGGTGGTGATGGTGGTAGTATTATTGTATTTTCTTGTCTTTATCCTCCTCCTCCTCCTCTTCCTTCTTCATGTGTCTTTATTACCTCTGTGGCAGCGAAGTATTGCTCATCTGTCGTGTAATGGCGGCTGTCTTAATTGAGCCCAGAAAGGTTTATTTTTCATCCAGCTTTATAACCACATTACAGCAGCCTTTCCTCCTCCCCTCCTGACGCGGCTCACCTCATCAGGCACCACATGCAGTAAGAAGCCGTCACGTGACCTTCTAAGTTATTGCAAATGTTATGACAGTATCAGATAGACATTATCAAACTCCATTACTTTATTTCTATACATTATTGGTTATTTCATTATTGTTATTAGGTAAGTAAGGGTGAAATACAGTTTGATATTATAGTAATCAGGAAAATAAGGCCAGATTCTTGTTCAGCATGACCGAAAACCTCATTGTAGCAATTTTCATGAGATTCGGAGATGTGGAAATTTTCATGAAATTTTGTAGGGTACACCCTTAGAATTTTTTTGATAAATCACATATTTTGAAATAACTTGAAATGTATGGGGTTTACGTAAAAAACATATAGAATATAAAAGAAAGAGCAGGAGACGTTCGTACTATTAAGCTATTAAAAATGTCAATTAGAATGTAATTATTGATGTAGGAGTGTAAAGTATTATGCATTAATTTTTTTCATAAAATTATAATTTTCTTCATAGGTATTTGAGTTATTGAAAAGATGATGACTATATTAGATATACATTATCAAACTCCATAACTTTGCTTCAATACAATTTTCCTGTTGGACTAATATTTACGTAGTAAAATGGGAAAACCTTTTTTGACCTCAATTCTGGTGGAATTTACGGGCCACAAAATGAAAAATCTAAATATTATAGTAATGACAAAACTAATTCCAGATTCGTGTTCAGCATGACCGAGAACCTCATTGAGCCAATTTTCATGAGATTCGGAGGTGTGGAAATTTGCATGAAATTTTGTAGGGTACACCCTTAGAATTTTTTGATAAATCACATATTTTGAAATAACTCGAAATGTATGGGGCTTACGTAAAAAACATAGACTATAAAAGAAAGAGCAGAAGACGCCCGTCATATTGAAATATAGTGAAATGAAATTGAAATGTAATCATAGAGTTAGGAGTGTATAGTATTATGCATTAATTTCTTTCACAAATTTTAATTTTCTTCAAAGGTATTACCTCCCCTTTCACACGAGGACACTGGTGTCCACCACCGGTGTCCAGCATCGGTTGCTTGGTTCAAATTGGTGTCCGGTAACAGCTCACGCCAGCCACTTTTTACAGGAAACGAGTAGTTGTAGTGTTAATTTGGCCGCACTTGTGGTGGTGTGGTTAAAGTGGGTTGAGGTCCAGTTTAAGTTGTTTTTATTTCTTTTATTTTGCAAACGTTAAGTAAGGTTTCGATCTATGAGAACATGAAAAAGCTCGGTTAAAAGGTCTATGGAAGTTACTTGTGAGATAAAATTTTCAGCTATTTCCTGTTTTTTCCCAATGAAGTGTTAAAGAAATAGAAGGGAAAAACTATAGGGTTGATACTAGAGATTCCCGTGAAGCTCAAACCGCGAATAGTAATAGTAAGGGATGAAAGCTCCGAGTGTGTGTTGCTGTTGTCTGAATAACTTTTCTATTTTCTTATCTATAATTTTCTTTTCTTCACTTTCCTTCTTTTCACAATAAACTGGATATTCAGGTTGACACATTAACTGTAAAGACTTTTTTTTTGGTGGATGGTGAAGTCAGCAAATTGAGCTCCACAGAAACACACACACACACACACACACACACACACACACACACACACACACACACACACACACACACACACACACACACACACACACACACACCCACACACACACACACAGTCCTGTATTTAGTCGTTCGGAAAACCGTCAGCGAGTCCTAGAAATTGCATTGTCCTCAAATTGTGTTGTTGAGTGCACGGTCCACGCAAATATCACCTGTGGGAGTACCTGCATGCCCTCACCTTACCCTCACTCCCTCGTACGATCACAGTACCTACGTCCCCTTTTATCACTCTCACTCCCCTCACTTTACCCTCATATCCCTTCGTGGTTTCAGTATAGGTTCATCTCATTACTCACTTCCCCTCCACTCTCACCCTCACACCTTCCCCTCATAATTCCTTCGTGCCCTTACTGTATGCTCGTTATATCACCCTCATAATTTCCCCAGACCAGTAAAAGCCCCCGCACCCACCTTATTTAAGTCCCCTCCTTCAGGACAAATATTTCCCTCCGCAGACCCTCGACCACTGCACCTCACGGGCCTCTCACACTTCTCTCAACACTTTCCACAGCCACTTTCAGTCCGTTTGTCCACTTCCTTCCCCTTTAATAAAACCCTTTTACCTCTAATCCACCCTCACCTGCCCTTCTTATTCCTCTTCCTAATCCTCTTTCTCTTCTTTTTTATTTCCTCTTTCTCTACAGATTGTCGCGATGACCCAACAAATCACTCTCTTACGTGTGTTTGGGAGGAACATACAGA
This sequence comes from Metacarcinus magister, assembly GCA_029783475.1. Classification (NCBI taxonomy): domain Eukaryota; kingdom Metazoa; phylum Arthropoda; class Malacostraca; order Decapoda; family Cancridae; genus Metacarcinus; species Metacarcinus magister. The sequence goes on from JAPQNM010000023.1 coordinate 2,979,173, forward strand.
GTTCTGGTGTGTGTCTTGTGTATATTCACTCCACCTCACGATCCCTGGCTCTCTCCCTCTCTCTCTTTCTCTCCCTCTCCCCCGCCCTGTCACCTCCCTCCTGCGTAGTGAGGTGTGGCGTCCTTCAGGCGGGCCAGACGTAGTTTCGCGAGGTGAGTGTTGTTGTAAAGGTAGTTAGGGTTGTTTGCTGTGACACTCGTTAACAAACCTGGTCTGATTAAAAGGTGATGCGTTTCGTTGCTTCTTCCACCTATCCACACCCACACACACACACACACACACACACCTTTCTTATTATAGTGGTTTGTTTCTTCTATAATTTCCGTATCTGTTATTTATTTTCTATTTCTACCTCCTCCTCTTCTTCTTCCTCTTCCTCTTCCTCTTCCTCTTCCTTTTCCTTGTGTTTTCATTGATGTTCTAACGTGTTTTTCTTCTTTCTTCTTCTCGTTAACGCAACTTTCCTCTCATTATTTTCTCTCTTTTTTTTAAGTGTACAAGCATTATCTTTGCTTCATTTCCTCTTAGTGTCTTCTTTTACGGCTCTTCTTTGCCTCTCTTTTATTTCACCCGTTTCCTTTTCCTCCTCCTTCTCTTTCTTCTTCTTCTTTTTCAATTTCTTTTATATTCCTCCTCTTCTTCCTCTTCCTCCTCCTCCTTCTCCCTCTCTTCCTTCTCCTCCTCCTCCTGATATCTTCTCGTAATTCTCTTGAGGGATTAAAAAAAAAGATGCATTTTTCCATAACTTCCTAACCACCGAGAGAGAGAGAGAGAGAGAGAGAGAGAGAGAGAGAGAGAGAGAGAGAGAGAGAGAGAGAGAGAGAGAGAGAGAGAGAGAGAGAGAGAGAGAGAGAGAGAGAGAGAATAAATAGAGAACATATTACACGCAATTAGAGATAAACAAAAAACACGTAGCAAAACAATGAAGGTAAATAATAAAATAAACCGTACGTTGAGTTTTGAAGAATTACAGGAAATAGCTGAGTCGCCCCTAACATTACAGGAAGGTGTGCGTCCCGTTTTCTTCCTGATCATCTTCCTCCTGAATGCCTTTAGAGGAGAGGAGAGGAGAGGAAGGGACGGATAGATTAACAGGTGCTCTAATAGACAAACAATTAGAAGGGCAGGTAAACAGATAGGTTATTAGCTGTAGTTAAGTAGTTATAATGTTGAAAGAGAGAGAGAGAGAGAGAGAGAGAGAGAGAGAGAGAGAGAGAGAGAGAGAGAGAGAGAGAGAGAGAGAGAGAGAGAGAGAGAGAGAGAGAGAGTCCCTAATACAACCTGACGTAGTGGAGATGAGGGAGGCTGGAGGAGAAGGAGGAGGAGGAAGGAGGAGGAGGAGGAGGAGGAGGAGGAGGAGGAGGAGGAGGAGGAGGAGGAGGAGGAGGCGGCGGCGGCACAGGATGAGTAATTAGCGAGGATGTTCTAATTGCTCAAGTTTTACGCCTTCTCAGTAATGATCGTGCTAATCTCTCTCTCTCTCTCTCTCTCTCTCTCTCTCTCTCTCTCTCTCTCTCTCTCTCTCTCTCTCTCTCTCTCTCTCTCTCTCTCTCTCCCCCTTATACATATGCAGGTGTTCCAGCGTAATTGCATGATAATGACTACCATCTAATAATAATAATGGTAATAATAATGATGATAATAATGATAATTAGAGAACTTTAGATTGCAATAGAATAAATTGGTTTTATTGGGAGGCAAGTAAATGAGGTGTAACGAAAATGTCAATTAACGTACGTGTGTGTGTGTGTGTGTGTGTGTGTGTGTGTGTGTGTGTGTGTGTGTGTGTGTGTGTGTGTGTGTGTGTGTGTGTGTGTGTGTTAATAGTCAATAATCACTTGATTCGATATATTTTTTTTGTTGTTGTTTATCAGATCCATGGCCGAGATATAGCTTTGTTTTATTTACTTTTTTTTTTTTTTCCCCAACAACAACTTCACGTAATTGTATAAAGAATATTTGTTTTTTTTTCAATCCCTTTTTATTCCCTCGTCCCCCAAACAACAACAACAACAACAACAACAACAACAACAACAACAACAACAACAACAACAACATCAATAACAACAACAATACAAAAAAAAAGATAGAAAAGAGATAGAGAAAGTAAACGACGATAATTACTGTGTTCACTTTATGGATATTGACTAAATTAAGTTATTTCATCTATTTCACAGCTCCGTGTATTGAAAGTTGGCTGGGAGGGGGGGCGGGGGGGCAGGGACGCACAAATTTACCTGTAGTAATAGCAACACCTGAAGGGAAAGAGAGAGCACACCTGTCCTTGTGTACCTGCGAGGCTGAACTTAAATAAATAACAATGATCTAAATTACTCATCTCTTCCTTGGCTTTTTACACCTGTGTCACTTACCTTCTGTGCGCTTGGCGATGATGAGCGGCAGGAGGAGGAACAGGTAAATGCCGCCCGTCCCTAGGTGATACAAGGGCCGGTCTCCGCGGGGCTCCATGGCAAGGCGTCGAGGGTGAGGGGAAGTGTGAGTGAGGGGGAAGAAAGGTTGAGGGGTATAGAATAAAGGTTATTGATAAGGTAGGAGAGTAGGTTGTCAGTAGAGAGGGAGTTTTAATGGTGAGATGGAGAGGGAGACAAGAGTGACGTTGAGAGGGCGACTTGAAGGGGATGTAGGATGGGATTTGAGGATGAAGTAGAAAGGGAAGGCTGAGGGGAAGGTGAGTGATAGAAAGTGAGAGATTTTTGAGGGGTGAGGGTTTGAGGTACAGAAGGGTGGAGGCAGGAGGGTGGAAGGTGGAGGTGGAGAGAGGTGGAGACAGTGAGTGGCTTCGATTTAGGTGACGACGCGTTGTCTTCAGTAAATCAGCCACAATTCACGTCTCTGTCCGGCAATGTCCAGTCGCCTTGCACCAACGTGGAAAAAAGGTCACTTCTCCGCCTCAGATTATGCTTCACACTCTCTCACACTGTCACGGTAATCCCCCTGAAAGGAAAACAAAGCGTAACCATAAAGGGACCCCGTTAGGAACAGTTAACGAGGTGTTCATCATCGTCCCTAGACACACTACGACTTGACGAAGCATTATACAACCCAATTGAAGGCCTCGCACACTCCCCTCGCTTATTAGACCCTGAGATTACGGCCTTGTACGGTGATTTCCTTCTTAAATATACCGTGATTGAGGTATTTGGCTGACCGTTTATGGCTCATTGATAGGCTAAGTGACTCCTCTTAAACCTTGAAGCGGGATCTTGAGGCTTAAAGGGAGCTAGAGGGTTGGGCGTACCTCCCCGTCTCACTTCCCGGCGACGACTGACTAAACCCACTCGCCTTCTGTCGTTTATCATCTTCCCTCGTGATTTATTTCAAGGCCAGCGTATAGCTTTCCATTGCCAGACCGATTTACCTCTCTGGAACCCGACCTACCTTTCCCTCACGTCATGGAAAAACCTCTTCCCTTTCCTTTACTTCCTTACCTTCCTACTTCTTTCCCTCTGAATATCACTTGCCTTACCTTTCCTCCCTTTATTCCATTTGACATCACCGCACTTCTCTCCCTCCCTCCCTCCATCTCTCCTTCCCTCTTATGCATATATCAACAACCCCACATCTCCCTTCCCCCCCCCCTCTCTCTCTCTCTCTCTCTCTCTCTCTCTCTCTCTCTCTCTCTCTCTCTCTCTCTCTCTCTCTCTCTCTCTCTCTACCGTAAGTTCTAAGAGATGGCGTTCTTTTGTGCTATGTTCTTTTTATAGTTTTTCTTCTTTGTTCTTTTGGGTCCAGTGTGTCGGTCGGTGTTTTCGCCATTAAGGTTATTGATGGTGAAGTTGCGGGATTTTTGATGGGTAGGGTCGAGGAGGAGGAGGAGGAAGAGGAGGAGGAGGAGGAGGAGGGGGAGAGAAGGACGACCACTTGTTCTTGCGAGACACACTAAGTAATGTTCTCCTTCTCCTCCTTCTTCTTCTTCTTGTTGTTCCTCTTCTTCTTCTTCCTCCTTGTCCTGCTCCTCTTTATTCTGCGTCTCGTCCATTTCTCTTGCACCTTCTCCTCTTCATCTTCATCCACAGTATATATATATTTTTTTCTCTTCCTTCTACACTTTTCAATATTTTTGTGCAAGATTTTACCAACACACACACACACACACACACACACACACACACACACACACACACACACACACACACACACACACACACACACACACACACACACACTTAGAGAGTAAAACATTAATAACTACTGACCCTAATTGCTTTGGCGAAAAAAAAAGAAAGACTACAGTCGTATTCGCAATTTATATGCAATTAGTAAATGTGTTGCCTACGTGACGGCCTAAAATTATCGTCCTAGGATATTACGTTTCGTTCAGACACACGCGGTGAAGACAAGAGATAATACCAGAGAGAGAGAGAGAGAGAGAGAGAGAGAGAGAGAGAGAGAGAGAGAGAGAGAGAGAGAGAGAGAGAGAGAGAGAGAGAGAGAGAGAAGAGTATATAGTCTTTGGTGCCAAGAAAGAGGAAGACAGTGTTAAGAGGGAAAAAAAAATAAGAGAGGGACAGTTTGAACGAGAAAAGGAGAGAGAGAAAAAAAGAAAGGAGAGAGAGAGTCCAAGTGGAAGTAACAAAGGAAGAATAAAACAGAGGGAGAAGAGAAGTGAAGTGAAAGAGAGAGAGAGAGAGAGAGAGAGAGAGAGAGAGAGAGAGAGAGAGAGAGAGAGAGAGAGAGAGAGAGAGAGAGAGAGAGAGAGAGAGAGAGAGAGAGAGAGAGAGAGAGAATAATTACCTCATTACCTCTACTAAGTGTTGACATACCTCTGCTAAACACCTTAAGCTTCTTCTCTCCATCTCTCCATCCATAACCCTCCCCCCCTTCCTCCCCACGCACTTACCCAACTAAAACAACCAATCCTTAACCTTCTCTAGTCCAATCAGTCAGTCAGTCAATCAGTCAGTCAGTCAAGAGATCAGTCATCAGTCACTTATTCTATTCATCTCTCAAACGTGACCCTCCAAATTTTGACTGTCGCCTTTTCGTTCTTTTGGTAACAGTTTCTTTCATTTTCTTCCGATTTTTATGAGTTGAGGATGCGAGGCTGTAAATTTCCTGGAGAGAGTGGAACATACTCCTTCCATGCGCCTTGCAGTCTCCTAGGTGTTGTTGCTCTCCTCATAATGGTAAATGTTATGTGGGTATATATATATTTTTTTTATTTACTTTGTTTTATCTCCTTGATGTCTTGTTTTAGTTTTTATTTTCTGTTTCTTTTAATCTGGTTTCATGATTTTTTTTATTATGGTTTTTTTTTGTTTGTTATTATCCCTCTGATGCTCGTTTTTTCTATTTTTTATTTTTGATCTTTTATCTAATTCTATTGTTCTGTATAATTGTCTTGCGTTTGATTTTGTATATATATTTTTTTTGGTTCTTTATTTTCAAGTGTCTTTTTTCCCTGATGTCTAGTGTTTCATTTCGTTTCGTGTTTCACTGGTGTTCAACTTTTTCATTCATTTTTTGGCGCGTTGATTGTGTTTCATTTTGCTCACATTGGATTATTTTGTTTCATGTTCTTTGTCGCGTTGAATAATTTTCCTTCTCCAATCATCACCTCTGCTGCTGTTACTGAATCCCTTAAGAACTGCCTTCACCTTATTGGTTTTCTTTATAAAGGTACATACACTCAGCGAGGGTTTAAAACCTGATATCTATTTGCCACTCCCAAAGAAAAGCACACGATAAAGTTATCCAATATCAATTTTCGAAACTTGAGAGGTATTCAAATTCCACCATTTTTGGAAGACTCGTAGTATGTGAGAATGTAAAAAAAAAAAGACTGAAACCTGTGCCTGAGAGCCGACTCTTGCTCTCTTTAATGTGTTTCCCTTGTGCAATTTGCAGAAGCCTCGGTGTGACCGCTCCTGAGGACATGCCGGGTCTTCAGGAACAGCCAGGTAAGTGAAGGAAGCAAGGGTGTGTGTGTGTGTGTGTGTGTGTGTGTGTGTGTGTGTGTGTGGAAGGTCAGTGGAATGTGTATGAGGTAAGGTGTGTAGGAGTGGCTGCAAGATAGGTTGTGGGTGTGTGGGGGGAGCTGACACACAAGGGAGGGGTGATGCTTGTTGAGGTGGGGTGAGGGTTGGTCAGGTGTATGGGAAGGTGATGAAAGGACAGGTGTAAAGGAATGTAGTTGTGGGTGGTTCAGGTATGTATGGGGCTGCAAGGTGAGTAAAGCAGCCAGGTGTATAGGAGTGGACAGGTGTGGATGGAAGGGGCGGGGTGGTGGTGGCAGGTAAGGCACTTAACTCACATGCACAGGTAACACACTTTCTTTTTAAAACAATGAACTCTTTTTCTCGGCATTTTTTTGGTGTTGTCATTTGCATTAGTGTATTTTTTCATTGCACATTATGAAATTTTTGTAACAAGTTCGTTCCCTGACGTAAGCTAATTTCGTTTTCATTAAGATTTCAATTACACTTTTTCTCTTTTTTTTGGGGACACGCATTTTGCATGGTAATGGGTTTCCTCTTAAAACATTGAATTCCTTTTTCCACAAATTATTTTCCTTTACGATTTTGAATACTTCCTTGTTTTGTGTATAATATGAAGGCATTGAGTTAGTGAGGCGAGCGGGAGGGCGCCTGAGGACGGCCGTCGACTGCCTCATAAATCTGAAGCAATGGATGGCTACGCACGCTTAATATTCACTTAGGATAAGGATTATTTATATACGAAAAATTCCCTTTGTATTTTTTGGGAGAGATGATATACATGCAGCGGGTGAGATAATTCAGCTATTGTGGTTTTTTTCCCCTGTCTTGTGTGTGCATAGAGTGGAGTGAGTTGTAGTGGGCTGAGGGGCGAGGCGAGGCGAGGCGAGGCTTGCACCGGTGACCAAAGGCTTAGTTGTGACCCTCAAATATATAACGTGGGAAGATGGAGACGTGCAGGGAAGCCATTACATTTTCGTGATGGATAAGCTTGTGGATGTATAGGCAAAGCGAAAGGTCTCAAGATTAATTTGTGTATTATTATGAAAGCAAAGGGGGAAAAAAAGACAACCTCAGACCATTCTTTCCCTAGTGAAGAGTTTATGCCCTGCAGGAAATTAAGGAAAAAATATGTAGATCGTACTTATTTTCCCCCACCACTACCATTACGAACTACGATACAAAATTTTCCATTAATAATAATAATAATAATAATAAAAAAAAATAGAAAATAGAACACCGTATATATACATCATTGTTATTTTATGGGAGTAGCGGGAACATTGTTTGTGTATTAATATTAGTTCACGCGTTACATTGATATTTTATGTGTATTAGCGTTACAAATCACTGCGGTCTATTCAGAATTAATGGAAAGAAGTGTTTTGCCCTTACCTCTCAGCTGCCACGAGGGGAGAGAGGAAGAGAGGGAGGGGAGGGGAGGGAAGAGCTTATCAATCAAGTTACCAATGATATGCATCGGAGGGTGGGAGAGGGGAAAGGGAAGAGGGGAGAGGAATGAGGGGAAGGGATGAGGGAAGCATATATCTCTCTCTCCCTCATATATAAAGACTGTTATGTGCATTCATTACTTAGCGATGGAAACTAGTGCTTAGAGAGAGAGAGAGAGAGAGAGAGAGAGAGAGAGAGAGAGAGAGAGAGAGAGAGAGAGAGAGAGAGAGAGAGAGAGAGAGAGAGAGAGAGAGAGAGAGGTATTACGGTCGATTAAAACCTCCTTAGGCCAAAGGATGGAAATGGCAAGATTATAATTCCCTTGTGTATGGTTAACTGGTTTTCATTCCTGTTTTTTTTGGTTCATTTTCACGCCGCTAAGGTTAATTTGGCGCTGTGGGAGTAGGGCGTGAAATTAAAGGAGCTTCAAAAAATTACCGCGTGATTAAAATTCTGTACCGCACGTAAACACACACCTACACACACACACACACACGCACACACACCCACATACACACACACACACGAAAATGAAAATCTCTGCAGTTTATTTTTTTGCGCTGTGGTGAAAATTGCAACTGATCATTATTTTTTTCTTTTCTTTATTTGTATTGTTTTTTTATTTCTCCGTAAGTTCGATAATTGATTCTGATAAAGAGTGTTATAGGAATTACAGGTTTATACAGTTTATTTATGTATCTCTCTCTCTCTCTCTCTCTCTCTCTCTCTCTCTCTCTCTCTCTCTCTCTCTCTCTCTCTCTCTCTCTCTTCTATTATTATTGTGATCACCAACACTTAAAATGAATGAGAGACGAAATGCATGCACTTATTCCTTCCTTCCTTCCTTCCTTCCTTCCTTCCTTCCTTCCTTCCTTCCTTCCTTCCTTCCTTCCTTCCTTCCTTCCTTCCTATCTCTCTTTCTTTCTTACTCTCCTCTTTCCTTTGTGTCCGTTCTGCTTTCCCTCATCTTGCCATTCTTAGCCAGCCCCATCCAATCTCTCTCTCTCTCTCTCTCTCTCTCTCTCTCTCTCTCTCTCTCTCTCTCTCTCTCTCTCTCTCTCTCTCTCTCTCTCTCTCTCTCTCTCTCTCTCTCTCTCTTCTTATTCTCCTTCATTTCACTTATCTTTTATCAACCATTTCTCTCACCCTTCCTTCATTCTTCATTCTCTCTCCCTTTCTTTCTTTCCTTTCTTTCCTAGTACCTTCATCCTTTCTTTATTATCACATCTCTCTCTCTCTCTCTCTCTCTCTCTCTCTCTCTCTCTCTCTCTCTCTCTCTCTCTCTCTCTCTCTCTCTCTCTCTCTCTCTCTTTCGTATCGTCTAGGGAACAAGTTGTCAGAGTCAGTTTTCTTCATGTCCTCCCCTCCCCCTTTCCCCTCACCCCATTATCTTCACCTATCCCCTCCCTTTCTCCCCTCTTATCTTCCTTGACCTCCTATCCACCCCTTTACCCAACCCCTAACCCCCTACACCCACCCCCCACACACACACGTCACTCACCCACTGCGTCTCAGGTAAATACAAAGTTTGTTCAGGTGTGTCTTGTCGTGCCTGGGAGAGATTGATGTTTATTTGTCCCAGTCACTCCCAGGTAGTCCCCGTGTCTTGTATACCTGGCGTGTGTGTGTGTGTGTGAGTCCAGGTAACACATGTACGTACCTTTTGTCCTCCTCACCCCCTTTACCCTTTACAAGTTCTAAGGGTTGAAAGGGCAGCCAAGAGACCACACTCACGAATTTTCAATATATATACACAATTTTTATTTCATGGTTTTATCTTATTTTTTATTTTTTTGCATTTTTTTCTTCTTCAGGTGTGACCTTTGGGAGTTTTTTTTTTATTTACCTTTTTATTTATTGATCTATTTTATTTTTTTTGGGTATGCTTGGAAGGACGGGACGCGAGACTCTTAAGTGGCTGGAAATACGTAAAAAGGGCGTAGCGTGGGAGTGGTTGACTAAAATATATAATAAGAACCCACTCTTCGTGTCCCATTTCGAAGCATATGAAACTTTACGGGGCTTGATCTAATACCTATATATTGAACGAAGGCTGTCGGCTCACTCACTCACTCACTCACTCACTAACTCACTCACTCACTCACTCACTCACTAACTAACTCATTCTCATACTCACTCACTCACTAACTCTCTCTTCCTGCTCACATATTCACTCATTCCCTGGCTATATCACTCTCTGGCTCAATTTCACTCACTTTCACTCCATCCAGTTGTCAGTCAAGGCATCTGACAGTTAATCGTTGAGTGAGTCGTTTGTCAATGAGTCAGTGAGTCCGTCTATCAATCAGTCCACTGTGTCATGGTGGCTGAACGGCTACTGTTGTGAATTCGGTGGCTTAATCAGACGTGGGTTCGAATCTCACGGATGCGGATACTGAACCCTATCAAGTTTCGTCTATTAATAAATACCTGAGTAACACCTGGTAATCTAGAGAAAGAAAAACAAGAGAGAAAAATATAGTAAAGATAAATTAAATAGGTATCTTATGCTCCTCTCTTGAAGACTTAGAGAAGAAGAGACGGATATGAACACTGTGGTTACTCTCCCTTTCACCTCTGCCATCAGTCACTTCTAAGGTTCACCTCCCTCCCTTAGAGACACCCTCAGGTCACTTTTATACCGTAGAACCAATTAAAAGAATCCCTCCTTGCCTAAGAACCAATCACATTTTTCCTATAGGCCTTCCCCTTAATCTTTCCCCTCCCTTCCCTTCTTCCCCTTACTCTGTTTCCCCTTCGTAATGGTAGCCATCTTCCCTACCATCCCTTTCCCGCGATCATTTCCTTCTCCATTTTTCCCCTCGACCTATTCATACCCTGGCCACTCTTTCCCCTCACTTACCCTCAACTTCTTCTCTTCCTCTCGATCTTTGCTTCCCCTCCTTTTTGTCCATCGACCTTCTCTTTACCCTTGTTACCCTTTACCTATTCCTTACCCTCAAACTTTCCCCTCTGTGCCACCCACCCTTCCATCCCCTTGTGTCCCTAATTTTGGTTACACTCACCACCCACTCACCACAACACCAAATTCATACCACACACCACTCACCACCACACGGGACACCACAACCAGGCAGGTGATAGAAGGTGATGACTGTCAGACACCTGCTCGTATCCTCATGAATTTCAGGCGTCCCCTCACTTTTCCCTCTAGCGCCGAGGTAAAATGTTCCCCTTACCTCTCTGCCCTCTCTGACCTAACTTGTACCCAGAGTGAAAAGTGTATTAGATTAGCAGTGTCCTCAGGTGAATAAAAGTACAAGGTGAGGGGAATGTTAGGTAGGCTGGTTACTCTATAGGTGAACAGTGTATTTTAGTGAGGGGAAAGGTACTAAGTCAGCAGTGTCTTAGCGGGCAGTGACCTAAGGGAAGAAACAGTGTCTTAGGTGAATAGAGTATCAGGTGAACAGTGAAAAAAGTTAATTAGTTAGTTAGTTACCTTTAGCAGTGATGTACGTAAGGAAGGAGATGATTTAACAGTGAAATAGAGCACCTTAATGAGGAAGAGGAGGAGGAGGAGGAGGAGGATGCTATCTGGAATTAATACTGTGTGCGTAGCTTTACTTTATGTACGTTTTTATGTGTGCACTTTTCCGCGCCGTGGGTAATTGATGATGTACGTAAGTCACACTGGGAAACAAAGGGTAAGACTTTACTAATCTCACTTAATTTTTTTTTTCTTTTTCCTTTCTTCTTTTTTTTATAATTTTTTTTTCCTTTCTTCTTTTATTGATCTTTTTTTTTTTTCTCTCTTCTGCTATTTAATTTTTTTTTCTTTCTTTTTCTTTCTGTTATTTATTCCTATTTCGCCTCACGTATTGTTGACATTAATTTCCTTCATTTGTTTTTCATTGGCCGCGAGTCACTTCACAAAAAATGTCATGCTGTGTTTATTTTCCTGTTTTTTTATTTATTTATTTATTTTGATTTATTTAATTTTTTTTATAGAACATTCTCACATTTGTTTTTTCCTCAAATATTCGTGTTCTGCCTCGACGCTGTGCAGCAAACAACAACAACAACAACAACAACAACAACAACAACAACAACAACAACAACAACACCACCAAGAACAACAGTCAAATATTCACCATTTCCTTGCAAACACACATCAACATTTCTAGTTCTTCATAAAAAACAAACAAAACAATACCAGTGAACCTCAGCTGCACACACACACACACACACACACACACACACACACACACACACACACACACACACACACACACACACACACACACACACACACACACCCACACAAGCATCACCCTCCCTCAAAGTTTAATTAATTTAGTTAGCTGTTAATTGTGATGCTGTATAACAAGTTTGCATTTTCCTCTTGCATTTCACTCTTTTTCCTCACGCGACGATTAAGAAGACGAGGCGAGACGAGGACAAACAAACAGAGGGGGAAAAAAATAAGTGACCGGAGACTTAAGAATAAACTGTGAGCAGCGATAAAGTTGCCTCATACGGGAGAGGGGAAGGGCGGTCGACACTGTTTCCCCTTTGACTGCGTGAGGCTGACTGAGGCTCGTTCTGTCTCGAACCTGCCCAGACTTCCACCCACATCCCCTCCCCTGCCATCCCCTCCCTACGAGTGTCTCCTACCCTCCTCCTCTCACTCCCCTCCTCCCGTTCTGTCGATATTGCTCCTCCAGCTCCCACTACCTACCCTCCTCTTCCCTCCCTCCCTCACTGCTCCCCTCTTCTCCCCTCACGCCCTTCCTCTACCTCCTTTATCTCCATTTTTCCCACACATTCTTCCTCTCAACTTCCCTCCAACTCTCACCTCTGCCTTCCTCCACCCTTTTACTCTATTTCTCTCCATCCTGTCATCCCCATTTAAACCCATCCTAAAGCTTTTATTAATTTTTGCCTTATCCTCACGCGCCATCCTTCCGTGCTTCCCTCTCTCTTTTCCTTCGCTTCTTATCTTTTCTCTCTCTCACTCGTATACTTTCATATTATTGGCCGCCCATTTATTTCCAGCATCATCCTTTGTGGAGAGAATATTCACTGCTTGCTCCATGTACTGTAGTTTCTTAAGGGTTAACTATGCATTAGGTTTTATTGCATTAGCTTTCTCAGTAACTCATTTCTTTCCTATTTCATATATATACCAGTGAATATAATTTCCATCTAGGTATTTATACACTTCTGGTTACTCCTCTTCACCTCAAGATAAGCGTAAGGAGGAGTATTATTAGTCGAGAGTGGGATGCAAAAATACGTCTTTCGTTTGGTATGTGGTATTCGGCGCATCAGTAAACAGAGCCGAGTGGCGCCTCATCACTCCGCCGCGGCCCGTGTGTCACAGCGGCCGCGTCGCTGCATTCATCATCTTTTTTCATCCTCATCAGCGTCATCTTAGTTTGGAAATAATGGCTGTGATTATCCACGGTTCTTCTTCTTTTTCTTCTTCTTCTTTCATCATTATCATCATCATCATCATTAGCATTATTACTAGACTTTGCCTCACTTGAAAGACCCTGGAAGTGATAATTGCCATCATCATAGCCATTTACTATCATCACTATCACCATTCACTATCATCACTATCACTGTGTCACTGTTAAAACATTCACCTTCACTCTGGAACGCTGGAAATGCTCTGGAAGCCGTCGTAACTGTCACTATCAACACTGTTATTAAACTTACGCATCTCACTTGGATTCCACTCAGGCGCACACACACACACACACACACACACACACACACACACACACACACACACACACACACACACACACACACACACACACACATTTGAATCAGTAAACTTGCAACTAATCACCATAGTCAGTACTTACTCCCGAAACACATTCTTACCTTTCCTTATCATTCTTATCATTGTTATCATCATGTGTTATCATAGCCACACCTTCCACCTGTATGTCTGTCTGTGTGTGTGTGTGTGTGTGTGTGTGTGTGTGTGTGTGTGTGTGTGTGTGTGTGTGTGTGTGTGGATATATATAGGAACCAGGATCATTGAGGTGAGGGGCAGTGAGATGAAGTGAGGTGAGGTGAGGTGAGGTGTTGGTGTTGGTGACAATGGGTATGAGGGTAATGTTGAGCCCAAACAACTATGTAGGTGCCAAATGAAGACAGTCTGGTCGTAATGGTTTTGGGCTCAAGTTGTGATGAAGTTTCCTCCTCTGTTAAGGGTCCCATTTCCGTACTTAAGTTTAGCGAGTATTTCGTGTAATTTCCTGGCCCGAGAAGTTATTCCTACTTTGTCTCTCACCACACCTTTGCTTAGACACGCATGCACACACACACACACGCACACACACACACGCACGCACACGCACGCACACGCACATGCCATCGCACTCACACACACATGTCCATTCACAGCTTTAATTTTGTATGACTTTTTTTTTCTTCCCTCGTTCCACTTTTTTTCTCCTTTTTTTTCGGGGGTCTTAATCTAATCGGTAGCCTCCCTCTCCTCTCCCTCCTTCCCTCCTTTCCTCCTTCCCTCCTTTCCCTATCATCTCACTCTCTTAACCTCTCCGTCTTTTACTTCCCTTTCACTGCTCTCCCCTCTTTCCTTATCTCCTCTCCTTCATCCCTTTCCCTTTCGCCTATTTTCTTAACCCTTCCCTCTACACTCACTCTGTCCTTTCCCTCCTTCCTTCCTCCTTCCCTTCTTCCCTCCCTTCTTCCCTTCCCTTCTGGCTGTGGCGTGACTAGAGCGGCTGACTCACAAACCCCAAGTTCAGGAGCCATTAATTATATTCTCCTCGGCTACCCCACTACCCCTCATTGCCTCCCCTTACCTCCCCTTATCCTCCCTCGCTCCCTCACCCTCCTCCCGCCCCTCCTTCACGCCTCCAGATCTTCTCGTCTCTTTCCATCGTCACAGTTTGTCTGATACTCATCCTTCCCTCTGTTTGGTGACGAAGGGAAGGAAAGGGAGGATAAGGAAACCAGGGAAATGGGATATGAGGGGAAATGAGAAATGGGGAAAGAAAAGGGAAGAAGAAAGGAAGAGAGGGAGGAGAAATTTGAAGAAAGGGGAAAGATGAAGGAAAGTGAGGGAAAGGGAAAGAGAAGAAGAAGGAATTAAAGAAACTGAAAGGAAAGAGAGGTGAAGAGAGAAGAGAAAGGTGGAGAGAGGGGAGGGAAAAGAGAGAGAGAGAGAGAGAGAGAGAGAGAGAGAGAGAGAGAGAGAGAGAGAGAGAGAGAGAGAGAGAGAGAGAGAGAGAGAGAGAGTTCTTGTCACTTGTCTTGCGTTAATTTCTGTGATTCTTGTGTAGTTCAGAATGTGTGTGTGTGTGTGTGTGTGTGTGTGTGTGTGTGTGTGTGTATGTGTGTGTGTGTGTGTGTGATATTAAAAGCAAATACTCAACCACACACACACACACACACACGCAAGCACGCAACTCCCCTCGCTTCTTCCCCTCACAATTTGCACACACCGACGGATTCACCACAAAGAACTTTCATTCACACACACACACACACACACACACACACACACACACACACACACACACACACACACACACACACACACAAGGACCTTCAGTGTCATATCTATAAAGGTGTGTTGCCACTTTCCACTCTTATCCTCTCTCCCTCCCTCACCTTCCCCTCACTTTCCCCTCTCCTACCCCTCTTGCCTCCCCTCACTCCCTTTCTCCTCTCGTTCGTACCCTCTGTTCCCTATCTCCTTATACGTTATCTGAATCCTCTTCTTCTCTCATTTATCCTTTATTTCCCCTCTCCTTCATCCTCGGTTTCCCTTTCCTCTTCTATCATTACCATTTCTTTCATTTTTTTTTCTTCTTCTGCTATTTCTTTCACCCTTTCTCACACACATTTTTTTTTCTTTTTTTCTAGTCCCTAACTTTTGGGTCTTTTTTCCCCTCTTTTCTGCCCTCACTTGCCCTTCCGTGTCCCCTTACTCTGGTCTTACTCCCTCGTGGCTCAATCAGAGAGTGTGAAGTTGACCTCGAGGGGAATTCTGTTTGATACGTGGTTTCCCCTCAACCAACAGCATTCCACTACTGCAGTTTGGTTAGGTTGTCTCTCTCTCTCTCTCTCTCTCTCTCTCTCTCTCTCTCTCTCTCTCTCTCTCTCTCTCTCTCTCTCTCTCTCTCTCTCTCTTCTCATGCTTATCTCCTTAAACTCATCCTTTCTCTCCTCTCATCCATGCTGTGTTGTAATCTCTCCCTCTCTCCCCTCTCTCCCCTCCTCCACCTCCTGCATCTCCCTGTCTTCCGGTTCTTTCCCCTCGTTGTCCTCACTGGTTTCTTTTCCCCTCACGTATTTTCCCTGACATATGCTACTCTTAATTTAACTTCACTTGGATTTTGTTTCCCCTCAGTTTCCCCATTTACTTAGTTTAGTCATTATGTTTTCCCCCTTTTTTCCCCCTTTTTCCCCCCTACTCAGGTTTCCTCTTCATTTATTTTCTGTTTATGTGTCCTTGAACTTCTCTTGCATATCTTTCCCCTCAGTTTCCTCTGCCATTCTTCCCCTCACTATTTATGTAAGTACGTCCCCTTTGCAACCTTTCCCCTCTTTTCCCTTTATCTTCCCTTTCCCTTTATCTCTCGTAACGCATCTTCCCTTTACGTGTCCATCCCTCCCTTTCCCCTTACCTGTTCCTCTTCCCCTTACTTGTTTCCTCTCAAAGGGTGATGTGTTTCCTGTATCCTATGGCGTTCTTAGCATAATTATTTTTGAAGATATCCTCCTATCTTCCTCCTATCCTCCTCCTCCTCCTCTTATCCTCTTCCTCTTATCCTCCTCCTCCTCCTACTCCTCCTCCTCCTCCTCCTACTCCTCCTCCTCCTCCTCCTCCTCTTTCACGTCTGGAAATAGAATGAAAACGAACCCAAGAGATATGAGGAGCGATACTTTGCCTATATTCAGTACCATAACTAGTAAAAAAAAAGGCAAAGAAAGTAGAAGTCAACAAAAAAAAAAAGTGAAAAAAAGAAAAAATAGAAAAAAACCAGAAAAAAACCACGAAAGCAGGTTTTGATTGCGTCCCTCAGCAGCAATCAGCCTCAGGTAAAAGTTTGTGATCTTCTTTCATCATCATCATCATCATCAGCAACAACAGGAGGAGGAGGAGGAGGAGGAGTAGTCAAGAAGCTGTGATGAAGGAACAAACCATTTTCATCACTTTAAGAACAACTATTATAACTTGACTCTAGTAATTGCAATAACCTTTTTCATTTTCCTTTTTTTTTACTGCATTTTTTCTCGTTCTCCTACCTGTGTGTTGGTCTGGTTCGTACCTGTGTAATTGATTAATGAGCGTGTACCTGTGTGGTTAATAAAGGTGGTAGGTTGAGGGACGGGGTGGTGAAGGGAGTAAGTACAGTGTGATTGATGTTGTTGGAATGTTTTCTTTGGATTCATTGGTGAAGGGTGACGATTCTATTCCTATTGGGTTGAATAATATAATTGTAGTTAATTTCTCATCTTTTTTCTTATGTTATATCTTTGTTGTAATGCTTCATAGTTATCTTAAAGGTGAGATAAGAGGTGTGAGTGAAATATCGTGATGACTAATTTATTTAACGATGTAGAAATTATAAAAAAACCCAGCTAATCTAATATATTTTCACACTTGAGTAATGATCGTTAATAAGCCAGAGTGAGAAATAGAAAGATTACTAACCCATTAATTATATAATTGAATCGGCTTGAACATCATTACTTAATATCTGAAATAGTGATATAATAATAGTAATCTTTAACTTAATTACTTTCTCTTCTCGAGAGTGTAATGAAGAATTCTTGGTATGTCGTTGGTGAAGTCTGAGACGAGAGGAAGGTGTGTGAACTAATTTGCTGTCCGTTGTTGATGTGAAAATAATACCAAGAATGTTGTTGTTATTGTCTTATTTACAGGGGGAAGATTAGTTTCTGGTGGTGGCGTCGTGTTGAGATGCTCGCCTTGGTGGATCACTTGGAGAGAGGTGTAGAGGTTCATTACAGCGTGGTGGGGAAAAAAAGATGGATAAGAATGACAGGAAAAGAGAGAGAGGGAGACACTGCTTACTCTGTTACTTTGTCTGTAATTTAATAACCTCACTTCACGTAACACACTATAAACACACACCTCAACACCATCAAACACACGCAACACACACCAACATTAAACACAAACATTATCTAATTCCTCTTCTCTTCCTTCCCTTTATCTCCCTTCACTAACCCTTCTTTCCTTCTTCCTTCCCTCATTGACCTTTACTCTTTCTTTCTTAACCTCCCACCTGTTTCCTTTCTTCATTAACCTTTCTTCATTAACCTTTCCTCTCCCTTCCTTTTCTCAATTCCTCCTCCTCGCACCGTGTTGAATCAGGTGCACTAGTTCCCAAGGTCGCAGTGCACACGTATATAAAATCACTGACACCTTAGTAGATGGCGTTAACGTAAGTACTCTCTTGCTTCTTCCACGTATGTAAGCCGTTCCCAGTAGTTGATATGAATCTTCTACCTCGTTGCTAATACTCCCTACTAATACTCTGGTCACTCGAAAACAGAGAGAGAGAGAGAGAGAGAGAGAGAGAGAGAGAGAGAGAGAGAGAGAGAGAGAGAGAGAGAGAGAGAGAGAGAGAGAGAGAGAGAGAGAGAGAGAATGGAGTCGACAAGAATGGTTGAAGAGGAGGGAGAGTAAATAAAGTGAAGAGGTCTGGAGAGAAGAGAGAGAGAGAAAGAGAGAAGAGAAAGAGATAGAGAGCGCGTACAAGGGAAGAAGAGGGCGGGTGATACAGAGAGAGAGAAAGAGAAAGAGAGAGAGAGAGCAAAGTAGAGAGGGTGTAAGAGGGGAGAAAGAGAAAGAGAGAGAGAGAGAGAGAGGGAGGGACACTTAGAGGAGGGAAAGGGGAGGTGTTCATAACCAGCTATTGTATACAAGTGTTTGTCCTTCTAAATGAGTGTGTATATTTCTCACAGTCAATATTTATCATTTACTGTGATCTTGAGAATCTAAGCAGCTGTCCCTGGTCTCCCCTTCCCTTCCCTTCCCTCCCCCCCCTCTCCCTCACTCTCCCCTTCCTCCCCTCACTCTCCCTTTCATTCCCCCTTTCACTTCCTTTCATCTTCTCTCTTTCTACTCTTTCCATCTTCTTTTCCCCCCTCCTTTGCTTTCATTCTCTCTCTTCTCATGTCTATTTTTTCCTTCTCTTCTATTTCCCTTACCTTTTCTGTTTATCCATGTTTTTCTTCTCTCCCTTTTTCCTTCTCTTCATAACAACATTTCTTCCCTATCCTCCTATTCCTTATTCTTCTCCACCATCAACTATTCCCTTCCTATCCTTCCTCTTCCTTACTAACTATCCTAATCCTTCTTATTCTCCTCTATTATCCCTATTCTTCCTTCGTTGTTGCATCCCTTCATCCCTTCCCTTCATCTCCTCCTCTATTTAATGTCTCCCCCTTAAACTAACCCTCATTTCCCTAGAGTACTTAGTTTATGCATGAAACTTCCCAACCATCGTCCCCAGAGGTGCCCCATGAACTAGCCCACAGCCCACAGCCCCTCCGTGTCTTAATATTAATGTGTCTTCCTCCCAGTAAGTACTCCATAAGGCTTAATATTTCTTAGCCTTAATTGTAGCTATGGTGTGTTTCATCAAGCAAGGCTACTAGACTCCTCATTTAAGGTATTTTCATTAACGTTTATTAGTAGACAGAATTTAGTGTTGCAGTCTAGCTTACGTGAACTTAATTTTTGCAATATAAACGCGTTGATGTTATAAAAAGTGTCCAGTCATCACCTCAAATATTTGTTTTAAGTCCCACGGAAGATAAAATAAACGCATAATATAAGGAAAGTTCAGATAATTTAGTTTAGAAGCAAAAAAAAACAATAATTTAGCTTGGATAGAGAGGCTTTCGAAAAATAAGCTGCTCGAAGGTAAAGAAGGCTAAGGATGTAGGTAAATAGTCACCCCCGAGAGTTTGTGTGGTGTACCCAACGCTGCCTCGTGAATCCTAACAGCCTAAGGACGTGAAGGACAGTTAACAGAACCTTCACTCCTATAGTTATAATAATCATGTGTGTATATTTATTTTCTCTTTCCACTTTCATCCTTCTCATTAATCTAATATTACACTTGCATTATTCCTGTTGTTTGAGAGAGAGAGAGAGAGAGAGAGAGAGAGAGAGAGAGAGAGAGAGAGAGAGAGAGAGAGAGAGAGAGAGAGAGAGAGAGAGAGAGAGAGGGAATCACCAAATGTACAGCAAACTTTCAGACACGCTCCACTCTACTGGTCAACTTTACTTGTCAGACGAAGGGTCGACACACACACACACACACACACACACACACACACACACACACACACACACACACACACACACACACACACACACACACACACCACTACAAGGGTGTGGCTTGTGTTACTGCTTGAGAAAACTTCCCTGTTTGTATTCTCTCTCTCTCTCTCTCTCTCTCTCTCTCTCTCTCTCTCTCTCTCTCTCTCTCTCTCTCTCTCTCTCTCTCTCTCTCTCTCTTCTAACACACAAACACAACCGCAATGTAAACAGAAAACGGGATTCACAAGCTTTCAAGGGAAATAAATATAATCCATTTTCTTTACTGGAAAAATAATAGTTTTTTTTTTCTTCTGAACTGATATTTTCTTTCTGGTAAAACTTACTCTTTAATAACATACCATGAAAGAGGAAGAGGTAAAGGAGAAGGAGGAGGAGGAGGAGGAGGAGGAGGAGGAGGAGGAGGAGGAGGAGGAGGAGGAGGAGGAGGAGGAGGAGGAGGAGGAGGAGGAGGAGAAGAAGAAGAAGAAGAAGAGCACTGTACGGCCAGAAACATCACTAAGGATACAAAAATCAAGGAAAAGTAGCTTACATTCGGTTCTAATTGATGCTTAGAGAGAGAGAGAGAGAGAGAGAGAGAGAGAGAGAGAGAGAGAGAGAGAGAGAGAGAGAGAGAGAGAGAGAGAGAGAGAGAGAGCTCTGTTAATTATACCTCTGAGCACTGCTGGGTAGAAACACGACTTCGTTTTCCTCCTGGTTGGTTCAGTCGTCCAAGCGTTGGGTCAAAACAAGAGGAAAAACAGCAAACAGAAAACGGAATGTAGAAGCTTATACACTCTTGAACCTTTAAGAGTATCGTGGAGTTCTTTATCAACTTATGCATGCTTTATTATGGCTTCCCAGAGAGAGAGAGAGAGAGAGAGAGAGAGAGAGAGAGAGAGAGTTAATAGGAGAGAACACTAGCTCGCGTCCTTACCTCTGATGCTCCTAAACTTTACTCGTGAGAAGGAACGAGGGACAAGGAGTGAAAAAAAAAGCTTGTTTAGGCACTTTAGAAAACACACCCACAATCTCTCTCTCTCTCTCTCTCTCTCTCTCTCTCTCTCTCTCTCTCTCTCTCTCTCTCTCTCTCTCTCTCTCTCTCTCTCTCTCTCTCTCTCTCTGTGTCCCTTGAAGATTGAATGTCAAGAGAAAACTTTGCTGGCTGAGAACTCCTTTTGAGTCGAAGTTTCGGCGTCTGGGGTGAGTCTCTGATGCGTGGGTACAGAGTGACTCCAACAGTTGGGTCGCGATCTGATTTAGTTAGACCCTCGGGCACTCTCTTCCGCGGAGAAAATTAAGTTGCGTTAAATGACTCGAGTGGTTTAATTAATTTCCCGATGACTTTGGTTTTGCATTAATAGGAAAAATGTGTGAGGGAATTAAGGAAGGGAAGGAAAGGGTTATTTTTTGGTTATATTTTTTTTAATGTGATCGTGTTATATTTTCCTGTTATTCAATTTGGGATTACTAAGAGAAATATGTGAGGTATGGGAGGTAAGGAATGATATCTAGTGAGCTGCCTTGACGTTAATATAAGTTCAGTTCTTGCTTCTTAGTACCGTTGACGAAGCTCTAGAAAATTAACGATAATAATAATAATAATAGTGGAAGTGTGCGGAGGTGGGCAGTAGATCCACATTAGGCAACGCGTGGAAAATCGAAGGAAAATTTCAGAAAAGCGCCTGTCTGTTGTATATCTTAAGGCAGGCGAGTACGAAGGAGTAAAGAAAGGAAGAAAGGAAGAAAGTAAGGATGTAAGTAAGGAAGGAAGGCAGAGAATTTACATAGGCTGCTGTGTAATACGTTTCTCCCCTCATGACTGAAATTTAGCGCCTCAGAATTAGCATACAAATATATGTGAATGTATCGGTGTAATTCCCTATCCTTGTTCCAACTTATAATGCCACCAGATTATGCAAATGTGGGAGAATACATTGTCCTATTATACCAGGCCGGGCAGGAGTTACTACCTCGTAAGATACTCTGCCTCCGTACATGAAAATACATCAGCACATTTTACAGTGGTTGAATCAGGCACCTTGGGTCGACCAGCTGGCGGGGTGGGGCGAGGCTGGGGCTGGGGCTGGGGTTGGGTGGGGCGAGGCAGGAGTGAGTGATGAGTTTCCTCCCTCCCCTTATACTCCCTTCCATCTTCTCCCTCCCCGTCCCTTTCCCGCCTGTCCAGTGTGTGTGGCGAGGGTCATCATCTCTTTGTATATTGAAGGGCCTTTGTATATTGGGGTCGTGTGTCCTGGTACTCTACAAGCTGGAGGAACACTGTTTGTATCTGGTTGTCTTGTACCTACACCGTGAGAGGCCCCTTGGTAACCGGTTGTCCCTGGTAGTTGTGAGAGGGAGCTGCCTGGTAACACGTCCCTGGTAGGCTGAGGGGAGCCGCCTGGTAACGAGTCCCTGGTAGCCATGAAGGGACGCCACGTGGCTAGCTTTTATTTGATGAAACGCTGCCAGATGTCGAGGAAATATCTGAGTGAATTTGTGGAGGTAACAGAGAGAGGAGAGAAGGAAGGAAGGAAGAGGAGGAAGAGGAGAAGGAGGACTACTACTACTATTATTATTATTACTACTACTTCTACTACTACTACTACTACTACTACTACTACTACTACTACTACTACTACTACTACTACTACTACTATCATTACTACTATAAAATCAGGAGTAAATGCTTCTCTTCACTTGTATTTGGAGGATAATAATGAATTAATTGTCCTGTGAATTCCCTCATTTATGCATTTATATTCCACCTTTTAACCCATTCAGTTCTTGCGGCACACCATATGTGCCAGCAGCGTCTCCCTCTCCTGTGTTTGCGGCACGACGTCTGTGCCAAGATCTTTATATCATTCCCATGCATATACATATGATGTATAGGCCAGTGTAACAACTTTTATCATTATTTACAAATTTCTATTGTCTTATGTATCAGAATTACCGTTCTTATGAGTATTTATGTGATATTCAATAGATAATTTTACGGTACGATAACTGCGGTTTGGCAACACCGCCGGAAACAATATATAACCGTCGCTCCGTCGGCCGTCAGCGACGGGCTCTTCTAGCTAGCATCAGATATTGGATATTGAAAATATTGGAAATATTGGAAATATCATTGCAGCATCTGATACACCTAATTAAACTGTACAACTGTCATTATGAATATTTGTTCTATGACTAATAATTACGCAGTAAAATGAAACTTAATATTTATATAAAAACATGACTTTCCTCCTCATTTTCTCGAAAGCTATTAGAGATATTGGAAATATCGTTGCAGCATCTGATAGACCTAATTAAACTGTACAACTGTCATTATGAATATTTGTTCTATGACTAATAATTACGCAGTAAAATGAAACTTAATATTTCTATATAAACATAAATTTTCTCCTCATTTCCTCGAAAGCTATTAGAGATATTGGAAATATCATTGCAGCATCTGATACACCTAATTAAACTGTACAACTGTCATTATTAATATTTGTTCTATGACTAATAATTACGCAGTAAAATGAAACTTAATATTTATATAAAGACATGAATTTCCTCCTAATTTTCTCGAAAGCTATTAGAAATATTGGATATATCATTGCAGTATCTGATAGACCTAATTAAACTGTAAAACTGAAATTATGAATATTTGTTCTATGACTAATAATTACGCAGTAAAATTAAACTTTATATTTATATAAAAACATGATTTTCCTCCTAATTTTCTCGAAAGCTATTAGAGATATTGGAAATATCATGCAGCATCTGATACACCTAATTAAACTGTACAACTGTCATTATGAATATTTGTTCTATGACTAATAATTACTCAGTAAAATGAAACTTAATATTTCTATATAAACATAACTTTTCTCCTAATTTTCTCGAAAGCTATTAGAGATATTGGAAATATCATTGCAGCATCTGATAGACCTGATTAAAATCTACTACTGTCATTATGAATATTTTCACTAGTACTAATAAATAGAGAATTTTACTTTTTTTAAAATTACTTTCTTCCTCGTTTTCTCGAAAGCTATTAGAGATATTGGAAATATCATTGCAGCATCTGATTCACCTAATTCAAACTGTACAACTGATATTATGAATATTTGTTCTATGACTAATAATTACGCAGTAAAATAAAACCGTATTTTTATATAAAAACATGAATTTCCTCGTCATTTTCTCGAAAGCTATTAAAGATATTGGAAATATCATTACAGCATCTGATATACCTAATTAAACTGTACAACTGTCATTATGAATATTTGTTCTATGACTAATAATTACTCAGTAAAATGAAACTTAATATTTCTATATAAACATAACTTTTCTCCTCATTTCCTCGAAAGCTATTAGAGATATTGGAAATATCATTGCAGCATCTGATACACCTAATAAAACTGTACAACTGTCATTATTAATATTTGTTCTATGACTAATAATTACGCAGTAAAATGAAACTTAATATTTATATAAAAACATGAATTTCCTCCTCATTTTCTCGAAAGCTATTAGAGATATTGGAAATATCATTGCAGTATCTGATAGACCTAATTAAACTGTAAAACTGAAATTATGAATATTTGTTCTATGACTAATAATTACGCAGTAAAATGAAACTTTATATTTATATAAAAACATGACTTTCCTCCTCATTTTCTCGAAAGCTATTAGAGATATTGGAAATATAACTGCAGCATCTGATAGACCTAATTAAACTGTAAAACTGACATTATTAATATTTGTTCTATGACTAATAATTACGCAGTAAAATGAAACTATATATTTATATAAAAACATGACATTCCTCCTCATTTTCTCGAAAGCTATTAGAGATATTGGAAATATCATTGCAGCATCTGATAGACCTGATTAAAATCTACTACTGTCATTATGAATATTTTCACTAGTACTAATAAATAGAGAATTTTACTTTTTTTTCAATTACTTTCTTCCTCGTTTTCTCGAAAGCTATTAGAGATATTGGAAATATCATTGCATCATCTGATATACCTAATTCAACTGTACAACTGATATTATGAATATTTATTCTATGACTAATAATTACGCAGTAAAATAAAACCGTATTTTTATATAAAAACATGACTTTCCTCGTCATTTTCTCGAAAGCTATTAGAGATATTGGAAATATAATTGTAGCATCTGATAGACCTAATTAAACTGTACAACTGATATTATGAATATTTGTTCTATGACTAATAATTACGCAGTAAAATGAAACTTAATATTTATTTAAAAACATGACTTTCCTCCTCATTTTCTCGAAAGCTATTAGAGATATTGGAAATATCATTGCAGCATCTGATACATCTAATAAAACTGTAAAACTGTCATTATGAATATTTGTTCTGTGACTAACAATTACGCAGTAAAATTAAACTTAATATATATTTAAAAACATGACTTTCCTCCTCATTTTCTCGAAAGCTATTAGAGATATTGGAAATATACTTGCAGCATCTGATACACCTAATTAAACTGTACAACTGTGATAATGAATATTTGTTCTATGACTAATAAATACGCAGTAAAATGAAACTTAATATTTATATAAAAACATGACTTTCCTACTCATTTTCCCGAAAGCTATTAGAGATATTGGAAATATGATTGCAGCATCTGATACAACTAATTAAACTGTACAACTGTCATTATGAATATTTGTTCTATGACTAATAATTACGCAGTAAAATGAAACTTAATATTTATATAAAAACATGAATTTCCTCCTCATTTTCTCGAAAGCTATTAGAGATATTGGAAATATCACTGCAGCATCTGATAGACCTAATTAAACTGTAAAACTGACATTATGAATATTTGTTCTATGACTAATAATTACGCAGTAAAATGAAACTATATATTTATATAAAAACATGACATTCCTCCTCATTTTCTCGAAAGCTATTAGAGATATTGGAAATATCATTGCAGCATCTGATAGACCTGATTAAAATCTACTACTGTCATTATGAATATTTTCACTAGTACTAATAAATAGAGAATTTTACTTTTTTTAAAATTACTTTCTTCCTCGTTTTCTCGAAAGCTATTAGAGATATTGGAAATATCATTGCATCATCTGATTCACCTAATTCAACTGTACAACTGATATTATGAATATTTGTTCTATGACTAATAATTACGCAGTAAAATAAAACCGTATTTTTATATAAAAACATGAATTTCCTCGTCATTTTCTCGAAAGCTATTAGAGATATTGGAAATATAATTGCAGCATCTGATAGACCTAATTAAACTATACAACTGATATTATGAATATTTGTTCTATGACTAATAATTACGCAGTAAAATGAAACTTAATATATATATAAAAACATGAATTTCCTCCTCATTTTCTCGAAAGCTATTAGAGATATTGGAAATATCACTGCAGCATCTGATAGACCTAATTAAACTGTAAAACTGAAATTATGAATATTTGTTCTATGACTAATAATTACGCAGTAAAATTAAACTTTATATTTTTATAAAAACATGACTTTCCTCCTAATTTTCTCGAAAGCTATTAGAGATATTGGAAATATCATTACAGCATCTGATACACTTAATTAAACTGTACAACTGTCATTATGAATATTTGTTCTATGACTAATAATTACGCAGTAAAATGAAACTTAATATTTCTATATAAACATAACTTTTCTCCTCATTTCCTCGAAAGCTATTAGAGATATTGGAAATATCACTGCAGCATCTGATAGACCTAATTAAACTGTAAAACTGAAATTATGAATATTTGTTCTATGACTAATAATTACGCAGTAAAATTAAACTTTATATTTATATAAAAACATGACTTTCCTCCTAATTTTCTCGAAAGCTATTAGAGATATTGGAAATATCATTACAGCATCTGATACAGTTAATTAAACTGTACAACTGTCATTATGAATATTTGTTCTATGACTAATAATTACTCAGTAAAATGAAACTTAATATTTCTATATAAACATAACTTTTCTCCTCATTTCCTCGAAAGCTATTAGAGATATTGGAAATATCATTGCAGCATCTGATACACCTAATTAAACTGTACAACTGTCATTATGAATATTTGTTCTATGACTAATAATTACGCAGTAAAATGAAACTTAATATTTACATAAAAACATGAATTTCCTCGTCATTTTCTCGAAAGCTATTAGAGATATTGGAAATATCATTGCAGTATCTGATATACCTAATTAAACTGTACAACTGTCATTATGAATATTTGTTCTATGACTAATAATTACTCAGTAAAATGAAACTTAATATTTCTATATAAACATAACTTTTCTCCTCATTTCCTCGAAAGCTATTAGAGATATTGGAAATATCATTGCAGCATCTGATACACCTAATAAAACTGTACAACTGTCATTATTAATATTTGTTCTATGACTAATAATTACGCAGTAAAATGAAACTTAATATTTATATAAAAACATGAATTTCCTCCTCATTTTCTCGAAAGCTATTAGAGATATTGGAAATATCATTGCAGTATCTGATAGACCTAATTAAACTGTAAAACTGAAATTATGAATATTTGTTCTATGACTAATAATTACGCAGTAAAATGAAACTTTATATTTATATAAAAACATGACTTTCCTCCTCATTTTCTCGAAAGCTATTAGAGATATTGGATATATAACTGCAGCATCTGATAGACCTAATTAAACTGTAAAACTGACATTATTAATATTTGTTCTATGACTAATAATTACGCAGTAAAATGAAACTATATATTTATATAAAAACATGACATTCCTCCTCATTTTCTCGAAAGCTATTAGAGATATTGGAAATATCATTGCAGCATCTGATAGACCTGATTAAAATCTACTACTGTCATTATGAATATTTTCACTAGTACTAATAAATAGAGAATTTTACTTTTTTTTCAATTACTTTCTTCCTCGTTTTCTCGAAAGCTATTAGAGATATTGGAAATATCATTGCATCATCTGATATACCTAATTCAACTGTACAACTGATATTATGAATATTTATTCTATGACTAATAATTACGCAGTAAAATAAAACCGTATTTTATATAAAAACATGACTTTCCTCGTCATTTTCTCGAAAGCTATTAGAGATATTGGAAATATAATTGTAGCATCTGATAGACCTAATTAAACTGTACAACTGATATTATGAATATTTGTTCTATGACTAATAATTACGCAGTAAAATGAAACTTAATATTTATTTAAAAACATGACTTTCCTCCTCATTTTCTCGAAAGCTATTAGAGATATTGGAAATATCATTGCAGCATCTGATACATCTAATAAAACTGTAAAACTGTCATTATGAATATTTGTTCTATGACTAACAATTACGCAGTAAAATTAAACTTAATATATATTTAAAAACATGACTTTCCTCCTCATTTTCTCGAAAGCTATTAGAGATATTGGAAATATACTTGCAGCATCTGATACACCTAATTAAACTGTACAACTGTGATAATGAATATTTGTTCTATGACTAATAAATACGCAGTAAAATGAAACTTAATATTTATATAAAAACATGACTTTCCTACTCATTTTCCCGAAAGCTATTAGAGATATTGGAAATATGATTGCAGCATCTGATACAACTAATTAAACTGTACAACTGTCATTATGAATATTTGTTCTATGACTAATAATTACGCAGTAAAATGAAACTTAATATTTATATAAAAACATGAATTTCCTCCTCATTTTCTCGAAAGCTATTAGAGATATTGGAAATATCACTGCAGCATCTGATAGACCTAATTAAACTGTAAAACTGACATTATGAATATTTGTTCTATGACTAATAATTACGCAGTAAAATGAAACTATATATTTATATAAAAACATGACATTCCTCCTCATTTTCTCGAAAGCTATTAGAGATATTGGAAATATCATTGCAGCATCTGATAGACCTGATTAAAATCTACTACTGTCATTATGAATATTTTCACTAGTACTAATAAATAGAGAATTTTACTTTTTTTAAAAATTACTTTCTTCCTCGTTTTCTCGAAAGCTATTAGAGATATTGGAAATATCATTGCATCATCTGATTCACCTAATTCAACTGTACAACTGATATTATGAATATTTGTTCTATGACTAATAATTACGCAGTAAAATAAAACCGTATTTTTATATAAAAACATGAATTTCCTCGTCATTTTCTCGAAAGCTATTAGAGATATTGGAAATATAATTGTAGCATCTGATAGACCTAATTAAACTGTACAACTGATATTATGAATATTTGTTCTATGACTAATAATTACGCAGTAAAATGAAACTTAATATATATATAAAAACATGAATTTCCTCCTCATTTTCTCGAAAGCTATTAGAGATATTGGAAATATCATTGCAGCATCTGATAGACCTAATTAAACTGTAAAACTGAAATTATGAATATTTGTTCCTTGACTAATAAATACGCAGTAAAATGAAACTTAATATTTATATAAAAACATGACTTTTCCTCCTCATTTTCTCGAAAGCTATTAGAGATATTGGAAATATCACTGCAGCATCTGATAGACCTAATTAAACTGTAAAACTGAAATTATGAATATTTGTTCTATGACTAATAATTACGCAGTAAAATGAAACTTTATATTTATATAAAAACATGACTTTCCTCCTATTTTCTCGAAAGCTATTAGAGATATTGGAAATATCATTGCAGCATCTGATACACCTAATTAAACTGTACAACTGTCATTATGAATATTTGTTCTATGACTAATAATTACTCAGTAAAATGAAACTTAATATTTCTATATAAACATAACTTTTCTCCTCATTTCCTCGAAAGCTATTAGAGATATTGGAAATATCATTGCAGCATCTGATACACCTAATTAAACTGTACAACTGTCATTATGAATATTTGTTCTATGACTAATAATTACGCAGTAAAATGAAACTTAATATTTATATAAAAACATGAATTTCCTCCTCATTTTCTCGAAAGCTATTAGAGATATTGGAAATATCATTGCAGTATCTGATAGACCTAATTAAACTGTAAAACTGAAATTATGAATATTTGTTCTATGACTAATAATTACGCAGTAAAATGAAACTTTATATTTATATAAAAACATGACTTTCCTCCTCATTTTCTCGAAAGCTATTAGAGATATTGGAAATATAACTGCAGCATCTGATAGACCTAATTAAACTGTAAAACTGACATTATGAATATTTGTTCTATGACTAATAATTACGCAGTAAAATGAAACTATATATTTATATAAAAACATGACATTCCTCCTCATTTTCTCGAAAGCTATTAGAGATATTGGAAATATCATTGCAGCATCTGATAGACCTGATTAAAATTTACTACTGTCATTATGAATATTTTCACTAGTACTAATAAATAGAGAATTTTACTTTTTTTAAAATTACTTTCTTCCTCGTTTTCTCGAAAGTTATTAGAGATATTGGAAATATCATTGCATCATCTGATATACCTAATTAAACTGTACAACTGATATTATGAATATTTGTTCTATGACTAATAATTACGTAGTAAAATAAAACCGTATTTTTATATAAAAACATGACTTTCCTCGTCATTTTCTCGAAAGCTATTAGAGATATTGGAAATATAATTGCAGCATCTGATAGACCTAATTAAACTGTACAACTGATATTATGAATATTTGTTCTATGACTAATAATTACGCAGTAAAATGAAACTTAATATTTATTTAAAAACATGACTTTCCTCCTCATTTTCTCGAAAGCTATTAGAGATATTGGAAATATCATTGCAGCATCTGATACATCTAATAAAACTGTAAAACTGTCATTATGAATATTTGTTCTATGACTAACAATTACGCAGTAAAATTAAACTTAATATATATTTAAAAACATGACTTTCCTCCTCCTTTTCTCGAAAGCTATTAGAGATATTGGAAATATACTTGCAGCATCTGATACACCTAATTAAACTGTACAACTGTGATAATGAATATTTGTTCTATGACTAATAATTACGCAGTAAAATGAAACTTAATATTTATATAAAAACATGACTTTCCTACTCATTTTCCCGAAAGCTATTAGAGATATTGGAAATATGATTGCAGCATCTGATACCCCTAATTAAACTCTACAACTGTCATTATGAATATTTGTTCTATGACTAATAATTACGCAGTAAAATGAAACTTAATATTTATATAAAAACATGAATTTCCTCCTCATTTTCTCGAAAGCTATTAGAGATATTGGAAATATCACTGCAGCATCTGATAGACCTAATTAAACTGTAAAACTGACATTATGAATATTTGTTCTATGACTAATAATTACGCAGTAAAATGAAACTATATATTTATATAAAAACATGACATTCCTCCTCATTTTCTCGAAAGCTATTAGAGATATTGGAAATATCATTGCAGCATCTGATAGACCTGATTAAAATCTACTACTGTCATTATGAATATTTTCACTAGTACTAATAAATAGAGAATTTTACTTTTTTAAAAATTACTTTCGTCCTCGTTTTCTCGAAAGCTATTAGAGATATTGGAAATATCATTGCATCATCTGATTCACCTAATTCAACTGTACAACTGATATTATGAATATTTGTTCTATGACTAATAATTACGCAGTAAAATAAAACCGTATTTTTATATAAAAACATGAATTTCCTCGTCATTTTCTCGAAAGCTATTAGAGATATTGGAAATATCATTGCAGCATCTGATAGACCTAATTAAACTGTACAACTGTCATTATGAATATTTGTTCTATGACTAATAATTACGCAGTAAAATGAAACTTAATATTTCTATATAAACATGACTTTTCTCCTCATTTTCCTCGAAAGCTATTAGAGATATTGGAAATATCATTGCAGCATCTGATACACCTAATTAAACTGTACAACTGTCATTATGAATATTTGTTCTATGACTAATAATTACGCAGTAAAATGAAACTTAATATTTATATAAAAACATGAATTTCCTCCTCATTTTCTCGAAAGCTATTAGAGATATTGGAAA
>JAPQNM010000023.1:3020991-3025991 GCA_029783475.1 Metacarcinus magister
TGCATGATCACAAAAACCTCTGGAGGGGCAAAGGGTCACCAGCGGCGCCCATAAAGACCCTCTACCGCCCCCGCACAGCTGACACCCTGCTGCTGACGGCCCTCGCTGACGTGGACGAGTGAGTGCGTGGGCCACTACGAGGAAATGTACCGATACGCTCTATATATCCACGTCTGTGTTTGTTTTCATTGCAGTATATTCTCATTCCAAGCCTCGGGACCGTCGTGTTGGCCTACGTTCTTAACACTATGATTTTCTACCTTATATTTTTTTTCAGTACAGGTTCATACGCCATTAACCCTTGATGAATGACCTCTATTAATTCACTAACAGATCGAAGGAATGACTTACTTTCAACCTTCCGCACAAAAGGTAGTGTGAGAATGCCAGCGCCACACACTCCCACACACACACACACACACACGCACACGCACACGCACACACACACCCTGCCTGCACACCTTGGTAATAGTGGCATTTGAAGACCGCGCAAGATTCAATTTGAGATTAGCCATTATTCATATTGAGCGCAGGTATACCCTTCCAATTTATGACGGCAGGGGTAACGTTATTCTTTTTTTTTGGGGTTACCTCCCGAATTTAGGACATTTCCGGGCACATCAACAAAGGATATCGGCGCCATTACCCTCATTCCAGGAAAGTGCAAACGGAACAAACAAACCCTCACCATCCTTGCGCCGATTATCTAACAAAATTTAACACTTGCCCTTGAGAGTGGCCCGCCGCATCGATGGCCTTTCAATGTCGCTGGAAGTTAGAATTTAATTTATCTTTTTGGGGCAGCTGCTTGAGGGGGTAGGGTCTGAGAGGGGGGAGGGGGAAGGAGAGAGAGAGGGGGGAGGGGGAAAGAGGGGGAGGGGGAGGGGGGGTTGTAATGGCGGCCAGTAGTGAGCAAGGGAAGAGCGATCATGTTTACTGCAGCGAGGCGTGACTGGCTTACTTGAAGGATGATATGAACCCACACGACCTTCCTTCCTGCCTTCCTTCCTTCCTTCCTTCCTTCCTTCCTTCCTTCCTTCCCTCTTCGTCGATATATTGACCTTCTGACCCTTTCACTCTCTCTCTCTCTCTCTCTCTCTCTCTCTCTCTCTCTCTCTCTCTCTCTCTCTCTCTCTCTCTCTCTCTCTCTCTCTCTCTCTCTCTCTCTCTCATCATTATATCCTTGCTTATATTTTATTACATGTTTGTTTACTTCTTCAATACTTTTTTTTTTTTACTTAACGTATCTACAACATATACTATCAATGCCTGTCTGTTTTTATTTATCTGTTTCTCTTTCACGGGTCATTAGTATAGCTTTTGTTTGACCTTGCTTGATCTTGCTTGACCTGTCCTTGGCCTTGGCACCCCCTCTCTCCCTACAGACCGTTTTTCTCCTCCAGGTCTGTCTCCCATACCCCCCTTTGACCCCCAAGAAGCTGCAGTGTATATATGGAGGTGACTCAGGTGGAAGACGTTTCTATTCTGTTCTCGGAGGATGCCAAGCTTACCTGTGTGTTTAGACAGGTGAGCAATTAGTAAGCGGATCTAATTTGCGTCGTCAGGTGATGGTTATTATTGACGTGAACTTGTGTGGATCGAGTACGTGACAGTCTATCAACATTAACAGTAACTAGATGAAAGGAAGGACACAGGCATAGTCTGTGTCTCACTAAACGTGCATTGACAGGGCCGGGGGAAATATTAGTGAATATCAGAGTTCTTCAAATATTCAGGGCTCGCAGAAGAAATATTAAACTTCCCCAGGGATGGAAAAGTTGAATGCTCACCCCGCAAAACTCACCACCCGTTGGAAATTCCTAAGATATGAGGACGATATGACGGGAAGGGGCTGGAGGAGCGGCCGGCGGTGTCTGGGCGGATGGTGGCGCGCCGGGTACCGCAATGGGGCGAGGAGGAGGAGGAGGAGGAGGAGAGGGAGACTAGGCGGAACACGGCACTGCAATATCTTTAGAGCAACTTGTGGCTGCCAGTGGAGGTGAGGTGCACCACGCACTTTAACCCTTACACTGCCGTCTACAGCAATTGCTGTAAACCAAATTATTAATTGTAGCGACAAATTGGCAACTACCGGGCATGCAAGCATTAACCACGCCCCTTTTCAAATCAGTCACACCCCATCTGTATATATTATATTTATTTTTATCATCAATATTTATTTTTATCAACAATATTTATTTTTATCATCATTATTTATTTTTATCATCATTATTTATATTTTTATCATTAATATGTGCCAATGGCACATTTTTACAGAATATTTGCATCCAAGATATATTGTGTATAGAAAGAAAAATATTTTTCCTCTATTCTTCAGATCGTTGTGAGTTGATAAAGAAAAATTTGAATAAAATCATAATTTTTTAAAAAATCTATAAATCGAACACTTAGAAAAGACCTCGGCAGTGTAAGGGTTAATGGATGTGTTCTGCATAAATTTCTTCCCCTTAAGACCTCTCAAGAGCATAATGGAGCAATCTTCCTTCTGAAATGTTATCTGGTCTGGCTGGGCGGTAGAAATGCAATCGCAATGATTACGCCGATATGCCAAGGGCCGGGGGAGGGGAAAGCAAGGAGAAGGAAGGGAAAACGAGGCAGGAGGGTAAGGGTAGGTGTGGGTGTAAGAAGGGATGAGGGGAGGGACAGGAAAAAAAAGGGGGAAATAGAGGTAAGAGAGAGCGGAATGTAAGAAGAAGAGAGAAAGAAAGAGAGGGTGAAAGTATGGGAAGGGATGGAGGAAGGGGGGGTGGGCGTGGTGGTTATGGGGGGGGGGCAGGACGTGGGGTTGGGTCAAGTCAGGCGGTGATTATGTGATTTTTTTTTTCCAGATGCTCCAGAGTTTTTGTCGAAACTAGTTTTTTTCTTCTCTCTCTCTCTCTCTCTCTCTCTCTCTCTCTCTCTCTCTCTCTCTCTCTCTCTCTCTCTCTCTCTCTCTCTCTCTCTCTCATTCACATTGTAAAAGGAGGAGGAGGAGGAGGAGTAGTACAAAGGAAGAACAGACATCAACAGTCCTACTGGACCTAACGAGGCTGTCTGTGTGGCTACACTACTACTAAATAAATACTTGATAGATATTATAGTAATCAGGAAAATAAGTCCAGATTCGTGTTCAGCATGACCGTAAACCTCATTGTACCAATTTTCACGAGATTCGGAGTTGTGGAAATTTTCATGAAATTTTGTAGGGTACACCCTTAGAATTTTTTACATAAATCATATATTTTGAAATAACTCGAAATGTATGGGGTTTACGTAAAAAACGTATATAGTATAAAAGAAAGAACAGGAGACGCCCGTTCTATTGAGCTATAATAAAATGGAATTGGAAAGTAATTATAGATGTAGGAGTGTAAAGTATTATGCATTAATATCTTTCACATCATTTTAATTTTCTTCATAAGTATTTGAGTTATTGGAAAAATGATGACTGTATGAGATAGACATTATCAAACTCCATAACTTTACATCCATGTAATTTTCCTTTAGGACTAATATTTTTGTAGTAAAATGAGAAAAAACTCCTTCGACCTCAATTCATGGTGGAATTTACGGGCCACAAAATCGAAAATACAAAATATTATAGTAATGACAAAACTAATTCCAGATTCGTAATCAGCATGCCCGAGAACCCATTGGTACCAATTTTCATGAGTTGTGTTGAAATATTAATAAAACCTTAACCTAACCTAACCTAACTAAAATACGTTTTCCCAACCCTTACACTTCTTGGCTGGAATCATGTTATTATGATTGACTCCAAGAGTAAGAGGTTTACGTAAATAATGTATAGAATAGTCAAGAAAGAGTAGGAGACGTGCATTCTTTTGTGTTATAGTGAAATGGTATTGGAATGTAAGTATAGATGTAGGAATGTAAAAAGTACTTTTAATAACTTTTAATCGGTTTTAATCAGTTTTAATTCGTTAACAGTTCAAGATATGGAAACCAAATAACATTTATACGTTAAATTGTGTAGATTTAGGGTAGGTCATCTCTATGTATTTTTGTCATAGAGACCAGCATCAGCCAGTAAAGTTAAATAATGGTTATTTCATTGTTATTAGGCAAGCAAGGGTGAAATACAGTTTGATATTATAGTAATCAGGAAAATAAGAAGGAGGAAGAGTAGGAAGAGGCTGTAGTTCCTTCCTACCCTCCCCTCACAAATTAAGAAATCCAGGAACTCTTTGAATAGAGAACGAGGCTCCTTACCCTACATTCCTGCCAACACCAATCATCTTTCCCTTACATCCCCTCCATCCATCCTTACCTTAACGCCCTAACAACCACACCCTTTATTATCCTCCCTTATTGACCTCAAACTCCCTCATTCTGTTGATTTTTTGGGTTCCTTTTTACTCCTTCTTGTTTTAACTTTCATTTATCATAATTTCTCTCCTCTCTTTTTATGTTTCTTATCGCTACGCTTCGTTTTGTTTGACCTTCTAATCATTCCTTCCACTTTCCTGGTATTCCTCTTTCCTTTTCGTCTTCCTCCCTATCGCTGCACTCTCCTCTCTCTTTCCTCTCCCTTTCCTTCTGCCGCATTCCTCTCCCACTATCGGTGTGCTTTCTCTCTCGCTCTCCTTTTTCCTCCTCCTTCCTACCTTTCTCCTTCTCCCTGTTCCTCTTCCCTTCTTTGTTGGTACACCCGCTCTTTCTCTCTTTTTTACTCTGTTTTTTCATCTCTCTCTCTCTCTCTCTCTCTCTCTCTCTCTCTCTCTCTCTCTCTCTCTCTCTCTCTCTCTCTCTCTCTCTCTCTCTCTCTGTGACGATAACAGAAAAAGTTGTGACTGTAGGGAAGAAAATTACAATTAAAACATGAATTGCATTCAATTAGATTAGGGCTGATTATTAACTTTCACCTTATCTATAACATTAAAAGAAAAAGGTATGTTTTTTAGAATAAATATATCGAATACATATATAAGTAAATAAATAAATAAATAAATAAATATAAATATAAATATATATATATA
>JAPQNM010000023.1:3030991-3098491 GCA_029783475.1 Metacarcinus magister
GTTTTTTTACGTTGAACTGACTGGCACGTTGCTGATTGACTGACTGACTGTTCTAGTGAGTGGTGCGTCAGTGTGTCTCTCAAAGTCCATGCAAGACAAAAAATAGGTTTATGTGCCGGGGATGTAATAGCACAGTACATGCAACGTTTGGGAATGATTGGGGGATTATGGGGCTTAGAGAGAGAGAGAGAGAGAGAGAGAGAGAGAGAGAGAGAGAGAGAGAGAGAGAGAGAGAGAGAGAGAGAGAGAGAGAGAGAGAGAAAGAGAGAGGCACACACACAATCTTGTAATTCTTGCCATTAATTTGAACATGATTGCTATTTTGCGAACAGTTTATCCTCTCAAAAACAAACACACACACACACACACACACACACACACACACACACACACACACACACACACACACACACACACACACACAAGGCTGTATTCACTGTGAGGTGTACTGTGTATATATTCTCTACATCACCATTCATCACTCCATAACGTTCGACCATTCTTGATTTATATGCAGAGACGCACTGCCCGCGATGGACGAGAGTAATATAGTTTGTAGGAATAGAGGAAGCGAATAGACTGTTCCTTCCGTGAAATGAAGGCAACAGGTGAAGGTTTTGCTCAAAGGAACAGAGAAATGGAACAAAATCTGTGGAATTGATGCAAGAGACGAAAACTGCATCACAAAAATAAAAAAATAAATAAGATAGTTTGCCATGCTAGATAAAGACAACGTAAGGTGATTTTGTACACAGAGGAATACAAAGAAAGGGAAAAGTACACCTATAGAAATGATCAAATAAAACATAAGAAGACAAACATACAAACAGAAGGTAAAGTGGGAATGTTGACCCAGACTTTATCAATACACAGTGAGAGGCTCCCCTATTCCCACTGCTTCCCATTCCCATTCCCTGTTGCAAAGGGTATGTGCTTCAGGCTGAGAGGATTTGTTAAGAATTTACTTAGGTCGGGGTTGTGAGTTCTCTTTCGTGTTGGCCTCTCAATCTGCTGGCCAATTGCCGGCTACACAAACTTTAAAAATGACCTGCACCGTTCTAAGCTCCTTGCGGGCTGCTGGCTTTGGCTATACGTATGTATTTTTTATTTTATTTCAGCCTAAAAGGAGAAAAATACAAAACGAGGAACACACACCCTAACTGAGGCGGTGCTGTATCCTGCATTCAACACTCAAGTTCAGTACTGCAGTAAAGTGAATATTTTTTTCCACTCATGATACTCGTAAAGCTAAATCTTTCTGTAACGGTTTATTTGAATGGGTGTTTCCCTCTCATTAGAAAACGTTGATATCTAATACTTTTAACACGTGTGGTGAGAGTGAAGGTTAAGTGTAAAATAATGTTAAAACTCCCACCTAGCCTCTAATCCTCCTTTTGACTGGGGAAGGCGTGGCTTGGAGCAGCGGCAATGGTAGCCCCGCGGCCAACACAATCACCAAGGCCGCCCACACGCCCACACTTCGCCTTCAACCCACGTAAAGGAGATAGACATTTTTGAAAGGCACAGCATTCTCCGTCGATCTTAATTCCATCCCAGGAAAGTAAGCTTTACCGGGAAGAGTTAAAGTTAACAGTTTGAAGGGAAGGAAAAAGATATATTATAGAGTGTGTTTTTTCTCTCTCTCCGGTGCTGCGTGACACGTGAAACAAGATTAAGTTTTGGTGGTCGTGACGCACTTTGAATTGCGTCACATCACGATTGAATTAAAATCACGGCCTTCACCACACCATTCGGGAAGATTAACCTGGGCACCAAACACACACCAAATGCAGGAAGGAATGTGCGGGGACGAGATGAACAGTTTGCAGTTTGACAGACATAACAACAAATGTCTCTCATATTACCTGCTTGCCATCAGGCTTTCCATTAAGGTTGGAAGCAGAAAAGAAAAAGAAAAAGAAAATAGAAAGTTACCAATAAAAAGGCGGACGTGAAAACGCATATTGCCGCAAAGACTATGAAGGACAAGAGGAGGAGAAAAAGAGGAGGAGTAAAAGAAGAGAGGAAAAGAAGAGGACTAGAATAGGGCGTGTTATGTGGGCTCAACGCGTGTCCTTCATCCTGTATTCATAGCGGGGAGAACAACACAACCCTCTCATTGATTCTTCCCCAGCAAGTGCATAGCTGTGAGTAGTAAAACCGATCAACTTTCTTTCTCCCCACCAACTTAACTCGCACCTGTTGGCCGCTGGAGGGCTGTTTGCTTACACTTGGACTACACAGTGGAATGTTAAGGGCTAACCACCCCATTCATAGACCTGAACACCACAAAGTAATGAAGAGAAAAGCAGTAATTACCACTTATACATGCAGCCAGGTGGAGTCAGAGGAACACACATATCATCCTCTATTAGTTAGTATGTATAAAATCATAAATATGTAAAAATTCTCCAATATTTTTCATAAGTCGGTCATCTACATGGAGGTATAAAATGTATTGAAAACGTGCCTATATCAGCTGAACGTGAGAAATGGGCGGCAGGGAGACACACACACACACACACACACGGAGGAACCAGATGCGAGGGAGAGGAGGCGTGGAAGAGGGGGCGTGGAAGAGGGGGCGTAGGAGAGACTTGGAAGAGAAGGCGTGGTAGAGGAGGAAAGAGGGAGGGAGTGAGGGGGGCCGTGGGTGGTCAGAGGCGCCGGTGGACAAGACACAGTTTGATAGAAAGTCGAGGAAGCATTCTGATGGTGGCGGCGGCAGCGGCGGGAACTGGCCTCACTCACGCCTTGCGGTGACTCGTGCGAGAAACAGGGCGTGGTGGAGGAAGAGGAGGAGGAGGAGGAGGAGGAGGAGGAGGAGTACAGATCCATTAAACTGTCTTTCAAACGTAATTATTTCCTCAATTTTCTGATTCATTAATACTTTCATACATTCTCTCTCTCTCTCTCTCTCTCTCTCTCTCTCTCTCTCTCTCTCTCTCTCTCTCTCTCTCTCTCTCTCTCTCTCTCTCTCTCTCTCTCTCTCTCTCTCTCTCGCTGTAGTTTCCCTCCGCCTCTCGTACTGGTTTCTTTAATGACAAGCAAAAGTCAAGAAGATGCTGTAACCTGCTTGACTCTCTTTGTTTCTCTCCTTATAGGCCTCCACTTTCTCTCTCTCTCTCTCTCTCTCTCTCTCTCTCTCTCTCTCTCTCTCTCATTTGTAGTCTGTTTTTTTCTTCTTATCTCTTCTTCTTATTGTTATTATTATTATTATTATTATTATTATTATTATTATTATTATTATTATTATTACTATTATCATTATTATTATTCTCCTCCTCCTCCTCCTCCTCCTCCTCCTCCTCCTCCTAGTTATCAATCACAATTCTATAACAGTTATTTTCACAAGACTCAAAATTAATAATGAAAACAAATGATCCTCTTGAGAGTGAACCATTTTAGTGAAAAGTTTTTTGGTAACAGAACTAACTCACCCAGGCCATGAAGGAACACCATACCATTAAAAAATCATCTGTCATGTCAAGTCATCTCTTTGTGTTGAGAAAAGAATCATCATCATCATCAGCTCTCATATATAAATTAATATCCTACGTAATTAAGTATACAACAGGTGAATGACTCTTAATTTTATATAACTAGTATAGTATAATAAGGTAGTAATAAGCTGCACTTAAAGGATGTTGTGGAAGGGGGGGGGAGGGTGTTAGGAGGGGGAGGGGTGGATAGTGATTTCACAAACATAAAATGAATAAACATTATCAATTTATCAACATTTTTTTTTCCTTTCGTTATTTTTGTACTAAAGTTTCACCATCGAGAAAGTTACCGCCTCTTGTCTTTAGGCGAAGAGGAGGCTGGGAGGTGGGGGTTGTGGTTTGGGGGATGGGGGGTTGGGGGGGAGGGGTGGAAGGGTTGCTACTTGACCCACCGGAGGACAGACAGCCCGCTACACTTGCCTTACCACCCCCAACCCCCAACCCCCAACCCACAACCCCCAACCCCCAACCCCCTCTACCGCACATCGTTCCTCACCTCCCTCACACCTGACACTCGCCTGATTCCAACCCTTTCCAGCCTCTCTAGGATTTAAACGAAGTGAGAGAGAGAGAGAGAGAGAGAGAGAGAAAAAAAAAAGAGAGAAAGAGAGAGATAGAGATAGAGGAAATGAACAGGTTGCAGAGAAAGAGACAAGGAGAAAGTTTACTGAATATGACTCCTGAAGCAAATACATACACACACACACACACACACACACACACACACACACACACACACAC
This sequence comes from Metacarcinus magister, assembly GCA_029783475.1. Lineage (NCBI taxonomy): Eukaryota > Metazoa > Arthropoda > Malacostraca > Decapoda > Cancridae > Metacarcinus > Metacarcinus magister. Next base: position 3,035,236 of record JAPQNM010000023.1, read on the forward strand.
ACACACACACACACACACACACACACACTCACCTTTAAAAGTACATATAATTGAAGAAAAAAAAATCTACCTCTCCTCATTATCTTGGAATTTATTTATTTTCTTTGTGTATTAATTTTTTTTTCCACTCAATATATCATCATTAAAAAAATAATAATAATAGACGTGGGTGTCAAGTAATATTTTCTGTATAGTTTTTATTTTTTATTTTCTCTCTCGTTCTATTTTTGAATTATTATTACACGTATATTTTTTTTTCCGGTTTTTTATTTTTTTTATTTTATTTTTTTTTATATTCTTTATTTTATTTATCATGGCATCCGCGTTTCGTTTGTATCCGTGAAGCGAAAAATAATAATACTAAAAAGAAAAAACGGATGGAAGTATATATTTTCTTTGTAAGTAATGGTGAACTTTTTCATTTTGCAGTCCACGAGAGAGAGAGAGAGAGAGAGAGAGAGAGAGAGAGAGAGAGAGAGAGAGAGAGAGAGAGAGAGAGAGAGAGAGAGAGAGAGAGAGAGAGAGTACACCCAAGGGACCTTGTATACCCAAGAAAACACTTTCAGTTACTTTAGTGAAGTTAAGTAGAGCTAAGACCAAGAGTTTCACATTGAGAGAGAGAGAGAGAGAGAGAGAGAGAGAGAGAGAGAGAGAGAGAGAGAGAGAGAGAGAGAGAGAGAGAGAGAGAGAGAGAGAGAGAGAGAAAAAAAAAAAGTATGTATGTATGCATGTGGGCGTGTGTGCGTGTGTGCGTGTATCTGTATAGCGCGTTATTGTCAAACAAATTTATGCACTGTTTATCATATTAATTGCAAAGCGAACTCCCATTTGGAGGTGTGTTGCGTTGTGGCGCGTCACTGGTAGTCACTCTGCTAATGAACCCATCACCGGGGTTAATAATGGGCTGCGATTCACTGTTTCACGCCTCCTCTCCCTCCTGTGGGCGGCGTGGCTGGTGATTAGAGAGGGAGATTGATTAATGGAGAGTGAGAGAGATATGTAAATAGATAGGGAGGGAGATGAATTGGTGGACAGTAATGTATAGGGAGCTTGGCGTCCACATATTCGTACTGCATTTGTTTATGTGTTGATTATATATGTATACCTTTGTTACTTGTATGTATACCTCGTTGACTATTTCTATTTGATACATGTACTTCATTCTATTTCGTTCGCCTCGTAAACTTTCGCTTCTGTGTATCTCAGAAAGGGACAGTGAAGTGGAAAGGAGACTTAGAGAATGACCAGCGAAGATCTATAGGAAGGAAGGTAATAATTTAACGGTGATTCTCGTGTTATTAGTTATGAACTGATTTGACTTGTAAGAGTCATTACAATAATATACGTGGAAGTTAAGAATATATGTGTTCCTTACGGGGTAGCAAGGAGTGTTTAGGAGTATGTGTGGGTTACTGATAGCTATCATATCCTCTTGATGGAGCTTGACAGTGCACTAAAAGTACTGCATTAAATTTTCTAATGAAAATGATTAACTTCCATAGCCATTGGCACCGATGACAGTCAGTAGTGAAGGTTTTGATCGGCCCGTCATGACTGAAAGGGCAGTTAGATTTTTTTTTCTTCTGCCTCTATATACCTAATTATAGTGACCATTATCTTGATGCAGCAGCAGTGGAGAAAGTGAGAGGAAGGCAATGTAAACTACAGGATTATTCAAACAGACTCTGCCATCCTCGGCCCGTCTGTGGTTAAATGAAGAAAAAACTATACGCAGGATTGGAATGGGATATGGTTTAAAAAAAAGGAAAAAAGATTTATGATATTTCGTTGGTGAAGTATTAAATCCAGATTAATGATTTTATAATTTTTTTTTTAAGCAAATTAATTTATTTTTAGAAATATAAGTTTCCGGTGAAATGACCTGAAATTTAGCTGAAAGTATTTAATTATTCCTATGTACAACATAGTTTTAAAAAATCAAAATCGATTTATAGGTTAAAAATGTTTTTTTCACCGAGTAGAAAAAATGACGAAAATACACCATAAGTTGAGATCAATTTTACAAATCTACGAGAGTCTGTAAGATGGTGAAACGTGTCATAAGGCGCTCGGTACTCTCTAGTACACCACCACCACCTTCACCACCACTAACAACAACAACAACAACAACAACAACAACAACAACAACACGAATAATAATACTCACACTAATAACAACATCGACATACTAACATTGACCAGATGACACCCGCCGCGCCAGAATCTCTTCAGAATAACTAGTTACGCTCTATAAAAGTGAAATTGCAGTTTTACCAATTGCAGCGAGACTCACTCGAGCCTGCAAAGAGGAGGAGGAGGAAGAAGAAGAAAAGAGATAGTCAAATAGACGTAGTACTTCCAAAGACATCAGTAAGGCTTGAGCCACCATCAAGTAAGGAGCTCTCTCGCCATCCTCTCCACCTCGTCTCACCTCACTGGCTCGCTACCTTCCCGGAGTCTCGCGTCGTAGTGAAGGAGGGACTGAGGCATTTCTTCCGCCTCCTGGTCGCTCGTCCCTGTGTCTTACGTTTGAACCGGCGGAAAGTTTTTTATATATTGGTGTTAAGAAGTTTTTGTTTATATCATTCAAGAGGAGAGTTTCTGGCCCCCGGAACACCGCCTTGTCTCGCCCGCTGTGGGTTGTGGTAAGTGAGTGTCGGGCCTCATGATCCTTGTGATTTACAGGTGTGTTTCAGGTGAGTAATGATCTCCTTGGGCGTCAGAATGGAGGTTAAAGACGTAGGCGGCGTGATAGATGGAGCAGAGTGGAAAACTATTATGTAGTAACTGCTTGATTGATTCCTTGCCTGACTGTGTGTGATGAAGCATGGTTTTCTGTCACACACACACACACACACACACACACACACACACACACACACACACACACACACACACACACCCCTTTAAATCATATATAAATGTTTTTTCTTTGGATATATCTCTATATTTTTTTGTTTATATAGTGGATGGTGGTGAGAGGAAAATTTTATCGCCATTATTTACTATTCTAACAGGGGAGGGGACGATAAAATGAAACTTTGGGCACTTTTCCAATGGGAGCGACGATGAAAGAACATTTTACACACACTAACTTTTTTCCCCTAAACGAGAGCCGTAGTTTAGAGACATTAGTTTTCCGATTTTTTTTTATTTTATTTTATTTTTTATTTTTTATTTTGAAAGGTAAAGCTAACCACATTCTTGTTTACTCATACTAAAAAAAAAATGCTACTCAAACATATAACATTAAAAAAAAAGGTAACATACTCACCTGACGTGACTTAATTAAAAGCAGTCAGTCAGTCAGTCAGTCAGTAGTGTTTTGTATCAACCAAAAAATCTGAACACAATATTTACCGCATTTCTCTGACACTTTACCATACATACATTGCGTGTTACAAACATTTTAATTATTGCCAGAGTGTGAGGTTGTATTGTAGATTAGAATTACCTTGTTTTAAATTACTTTTATTTTTTCTCTCTTTCTCTAATTCTCTCTTTCTCTCTTTCTCTCATCCTCCTTTCCAATTCCCTGTTTGGATCATGTGCTTCACTGACGTATGTGTATTTGTATGTGTGTGTATGTGTGTGTGTGTGTGTGTGTGTGTGTGTGTCTGTGTGTGTGTGTGTGTGTGTGTGTGTGTGTGTGTGTGTGTGTGTGTGTGTGTGTGTGTGTGTGTGTGTTCAGGTGCCTTGTGCACATGGCCCTGACCGCTGGCGTGCACTTCATGTCAATGCTGAAGAAAAGAAGAAAAAAAAAAAAGAAGTATGTTGACTCTCCCAACAACAGTTCCTCTTCTGGTGCAGCAGCTGGCTTACTTCCCTCCTCCTCCTCCTCCTCCTCCTCCTCCTCCTCCTCCTCCTCCTCCTCCTCCTCCTCCTCCTCCTCCTCCTCCTCCTCCTCTCCATGCACAGTAGTCACTTGATCACCTCACAAGCTCCTAAATTGAAACTGTGTGTGTGTGTGTGTGTGTGTGTGTGTGTGTGTGTGTGTGTGTGTGTGTGTGTGCGCTAAATAGTCAATGTACAGTGGAGCGCCGGTTGTGTGGGTGGAGGAGTGGAGGAGTGGAGGGGTCATAGAGGCCTGGAGGAAAGGGTGGAGAGGTGGAGAGGCAAGGTAGAGGTTTACAGTGCCGGAGGTGAATCTTGCCTCCCTCCTCCTCCTGCTCGTCCTCCTCTTCCTCCTCCTCCTCCATCATCATCTTTCCTACACAGACGCTAATCGTGTGCGTGTGTGTGTGTGTGTGTGTGTGTGTGTGTGTGTGTGTGTGTGTGTGTGTGTGTGTGTGTGTGTGTGTGTGTGGTACAAAAAAGGAAAGCTTCGTGGTCAATCTAAAACGTCACTCACAAACGGAAGGGGAAAAAAAACGGGGGAAAAAAACGGAAAAAAAAAGAGTAACAAGACTAGAGACGATATATTTTTTTTGGCGGAAATAACGGCAGCTCATCCATCCTCCGTTTTCTGTGGAATAAACAAGAAAAGTAAAGAAAAAGATCAAGATAATAGATAGATGATTACACTAGATAAGAACAAATTTCACACAAACGCTTCCGGTACGTGTACGTGTGTGTGTGTGTGTGTGTGTGTGTGTGTGTGTGTGTGTGTGTGTGTGTGTGTGTGTGTGTGTGTGTGTGTGTTTGAAGGTTAAGGCTGGAGTAACTTGAAGATATAAAAAACGACAATAAAACTTCCACTGTTTGTATTTCTTCATTAAACAAAATTGGAAAGAAAATATTGAAGGTCATTTTGATGTTAGTATTTGAGATAAACTTTAATTTATTTACTCGTGATGTATCTTAATTTCACTATAATACATCTTTTATATAGTTAAGTAGATGGTTAGTGATTTAATAATTAAGTTCCCTCGTGAGTGAGTTAGTTAGTCAGTTTTGATGAGTCAGTTAAGTCAGTGAGTCAGTTATTTATTTATTTTATTTATTTATCTATTTATTCATTTTGTTTATTTGTTAGTTCCATGTACACTTGGTTGTTTCTATTTGTTTGTTGCGTTAAACGAGGCTATTATGAGGAACGTGACGGCCGGTGCGGTACTGTGGTGAAGTTCTGTGGCTGGATCTCTCTCTCTCTCTCTCTCTCTCTCTCTCTCTCTCTCTCTCTCTCTCTCTCTCTCTCTCTCTCTCTCTCTCTCTCTCTCTCGCGGCCCACCACCTGCCGTCATCATCACCACCTGTTACTCCGCCCGTCATCTCGCCGCCCCTTACGTACTGAAAGTGGCTCAGTAGGTCCTGCGGGCACGTGACCTACTTCCCTTAGTCATCTATAGTCATCACGCACATACGAACGCACACACGCACCCACCCATGCACACACAGGCACACACACACACACACACACACACACACACACACACACACACACACACACACACATATACACACACATACACACACATCGATGACTAGGAATTCTTAAAATGTAACTCCTTTATTTATATTACTTTGCATATCTTTGCTTTCTCATGAGATGCGTGTTATTCTGAAAGGAGGTACGGAGGAGGAGGAGGAGGAGGAAGGAAGGAGAAGGAAGAAAAGGAGATGGAACAGAAGAGGGGAAAAAAAAAAGTGCAGTATTATTACGAACCATTTTTCCTTTTCTCTTTTTTTTACTCTCTCTCCTTTGCCTCTTCGCCTCATCGCCAGAGGTCCTACGAGCCGTTGCAGTTGCGTCTCACACATCATCCAGCAGACAGTGGCCAGCGGCGGGGAGGTGGTGGGGGGGGGGACGCGAGGGAGGTTGTGGGGGGGGTAGGATGTGAAGGGGGGTGAGGAGCTGATACCAAAACGTTAGTGCCTCGGCTCATACTGGGATAGAGGGTGAGGGTGGGGGGAGGTGGATGCCTTAATGCTTTAAAATTAATGGGTCTGGCCTCCTCTCTCTCTCTCTCTCTCTCTCTCTCTCTCTCTCTCTCTCTCTCTCTCTCTCTCTCTCTCTCTCTCTCTCTCTCTCTCTCTCTCTCTCTCTCTCTCTCTCTCTCTCTCTCTCTCTCTCTCTCTCTCTCTCTCTCTCTCTCTCTCTCTCTCTCTCTGGTCCCTCAAGGTAGCCAGCGCTGATCAGGTTCACATAACGGCGTGTTTAGCTCCGAGTGAGTGCGCGCCGTGGACTAAGCACCTTCGTACCTGGTCTTATCACAGGTGTTACGGGCAGGCAGGTGCGGCACGTGTTAGCTCGCCCGTGTCACGTCTGCAGGAAGGATGGAGGAAACACGGTGTCTATCTCTTCTTTCCCTCGCCTTCATTCTCTCCCTCCCGATGTGTCTTCATCTCTCCCTTCCTCCCCCCGCCCCGTCCCCCCAGGCCACCACAACGGAACCAAGAGGAAAGTTAGTGAACCTTAGTCACCCCACCTCAACACTTCCTCCTCCTCCTCCTCTTCCTCCTCCTCCTCCTCCTCCTCCTTCTGTTTCCGTACACGCCCTCCTCCTCCTCCCACGCCCTCCTCCATAGCGTGCACCTACACTTGCCTATATGTGTCCACGCGCACGCACACACGTTCAAGCACACACACATACACACACACACACACACACACACACACACACACACACACACACACATACACACACACACATACACACACACACACACACGTAACAGGAAGAAATGTTTACCTTTCCTTGTTTCCTTTGCCTCTGTCAATAGTAGTGTTAATGCAGTAGTAGTAGTGATAGTATTTGCAGTAGTAGTAATAGTAATAGTAATGGAAGTAGTAGCAGCATTAATATACATAATCATAGAAGTTATGCTGTAGTTACAAAATATTCAGCACGACTCAAAGGGAGGAACGGAGGAAGGTAAAGGAGGAAAGAAGGAAGGAAAAGTGGGAGGGAGGAAAAAAAGAGAGGGAAGGAGGCAGTGTAATAAACAAGTTACCTGTTTCTATTAGCTTTGTGTGTCATGTTCCCTGAGAGAGAGAGAGAGAGAGAGAGAGAGAGAGAGAGAGAGAGAGAGAGAGAGAGAGAGAGAGAGAGAGAGAGAGAGAGAGAGAGAGAGAGAGAGAGAGAGAGAGAGAATAATGTGTGGGAGGAAAAAGGTAACAGGTAAATCTTCTTTAATTGCTACATAGGGAAAGCGACTTACTTATTGCCTCTGTGTGTGTGTGTGTGTGTGTGTGTGTGTGTGTGTGTGTGTGTGTGTGTGTGTGTGTGTGTGTGTGTGTTTATGAGAGAGAGAGAGAGAGAGAGAGAGAGAGAGAGAGAGAGAGAGAGAGAGAGAGAGAGAGAGAGAGAGAGAGAGAGAGAGAGAGAGAGAATAATTTCTGAGTAATCCATTAATTTTTTTCCCTGGGTGTTAGTGAGAATTCTACTTTCTAAGGGAACTCCCAGCCTTGTTCTCTCAGGTATTTAAAAGAAAACTATCTCAAAAATAAAATAAATAAAAAATTGCAATCTTATTTATTATTATTATTATTATTTGTTTTAGCTCGTTCTCTACATATAAGATGACAGACACAACTCTTAACTTACTATTCTTACTATGCGTGCGTATAAAATAGTTTAATTACAATTGGTGTGGTGTCGTTAGTTGAACATATGCTCTAGCGTGCTAAGAGTGGGTCATTAACATCAACAGAGTCAGGTGGTAACAGATTCTTTGTGGTCTGTGCTGCACACCCCATTTTTTTCCTTGAAATACGAAATTGTACTGCATTGAAGACCACAGAAAAATATTTTAGGCCAATCAACAACTACATTCAGACACACTAAGGAACGTGGATGTGATTCTAGACTAGTTCGTGTTTGTTACAGGTACAGTATGGAACAGTAGGACGAATGTAGGCCAATAAGGAAGGTTAAAGAAACGGAAGGATTTGAACATTATTTCAATTTTAGTGTAGTCAGTCCTGAAGGTCCATTTTTGTTTGTAATCCTTAATAAAAACCTACTAGCTGAGTCTTATAAGTTCAGTTAAGAATATAAAGGTGTTTTTTAGAGACATAATGAGGTTTTAAGACAGTAATAACATAAGGACGATCTAACACCATTAATAGAAGTTATATATATACTAATAAACATAAAAGTGAGGTGTTAGGCTATTCTACAAGACTTAATGATACCTTAAAGTAAATAAAAACGATTATTAACTGTTAAGAGAAATTTAAAGATATATCAATTGAGTTCTTAGGCTTAGAACGCAAGGATTAAGTCGACCTCGTAGCCTTGACACGACTTAGGAAGCGTAAGTCATTGCAGGAAGGAGGAGGCGGAAGCAGACTGTGGGTGAAGGTGGAGAGGTGAGGTGAGAGAGCGTGGAGGGCTTAACGACATACTTTTCCCACAGATGGCGCCGTGAGGGAGGGAGGAACAATCTGACGTGCCCCGCGACCTCAAAATGTCCTCAACTTTACTGGTAAGGAGTTCGTCATCGTTGCTATTCCCCCGAGACTCGCCACAACAGGAATATAATTGCTTGTAGCCATTTTAATCTTATATTTGCTAGTTTTATGAGACTCACTATTTTCCTCTTATTCGTGACTGAATTTTCCTTTTTCCCCATTTTTATTTTTAGGTAATATATATCCTGTACTGTATAAAACTATCGTATATTTTCAAAAACGTATCAATTGATGAACACAGACCATCTATCTTTTGTTTCACTGTTTCCATTATCTTGTGAACCTTATGCGTCACTTCTCCCCGTTGTCCTCAGTGGTTCCTGCTGGTGGTGACGGCGACGGTGGTGGCCGGGGAGGAGGAGGAGACGGTGGCGGTGGCGGCGGCGAGGGTAGGGAAGGATGACCGTCATGGCAACACAACCAACCTGTCACCCGCTGAGGAACTACTACGAGCGGCTAAAGAGGCTGGTGAGAGAGAGAGAGAGAGAGAGAGAGAGAGAGAGAGAGAGAGAGAGAGAGAGAGAGAGAGAGAGAGAGAGAGAGAGAGACCATCACGGTTTTATGGCTGGAATGTTTGCTTTCAGATTTTATGAATAAATCAGAGTCCGCTCGCGTGTGTGTATGTGTGTGTGTGTGTATGAGTATATGCATGTGTGTGTGTGTGTGTATGTGTGACCGTCAGCGCCTCCGTCAGGGTACGAACTCACACTGGATCGGTTTGACGAGGCTGCGGCCGCTACTGACGATGAGGTAGAGCAGCTGATGCCGGCTCCCGTGGCAGAGGCTTTCATCAGCTCCAGACGAAGGAACGACGTGGACTCAATAAGAGAAAAGATGATTGGCATGATCTTCACTGGACGACCTCAACCCTTGGTAAGCCAGTCCCTGCATAGTGAGTAAGCCTAATTAAATAGTGAGTTAATAGGCTTTGACGAACAGCTATTAATAGGAGTACTTAGTGAGACCCTGCTGCTTGATTACTCCCAGTGTTTCCTTAATGACGGTTAATTGAAGGAAAGTTTGATGGTGCTGTACAAACTTAAGCAGCTTATACAAACACCAGAATGAATTGTGTTTTTTTCAGTTCACCGATGACGTGCTTTTTAGAGCGTTAACTGCCTGGTGGTTCGTAGCATTTACATCTTACCTTTATAGTTTACATCTTTACACCTTTAGATTATACCTTCACAAGTCTCTTTCTCCACGTACTGTTCCCCAAAACTAATGGTTCCTTACCCATGTCTCAGGTGACCCAATTTTCACAGGAAGGTACAAAGAGATCTGGTGCACTTGACGTAATGTTGATCAATTTGTCATTCTTCAGGGCCCCTCACCACCCCGCCTTCCCCATCAGCTGGGTGGTCCACCGCTCTCACGCCGCCAACACAACCCACCCCGCCCTCACCCCAACCACCCACCCCGCCGATCCAACCCACCACCACCCTCCTCCTCGCGACGGAACCCCTACTCGAGATTTAACGTGAGTTCTTGAGAGAGAGAGAGAGAGAGAGAGAGAGAGAGAGAGAGAGAGAGAGAGAGAGAGAGAGAGAGAGAGAGAGAGAGAGAGAGAGAGAGAGAGAGAGAGAGTGTATTGTAATCTATTTTTTTTATCGCCAAGAAATCCGTGTTTATCGCCATTACTGTTTCCTGATATCTGATAAGACTGTTTATCTCTATCACACTCATATCCATTTCTATCTAATCTTCTGTATCTCATTTTTCCTCACACCCCATTATCCCATTACCTCCATTATTCCCCCCCATTACAACCTCCCATAGACTCCTCCCTTCCATTAACGCCCCTTTCTCTCCCTCTCTCCCATTCGTCTTGGGAGAGAAAGTGAGTTGATGTAATACAAGATGAAGGGAAGGTAACATTATTATTATCATTATTGTCATTATCATTATTTTTTTTTGTGTGTGTGTTAATCATCATCCACAAAGGTGTTATTTTTCAGACCTGACTCCTTCCCTTCACCAGCTAAAAGGAGCAAATACCTCTTGGTTTTCCTACTCTGACCATTCAACATAATTTTCCTTAGTATAGTGAAGCCAGAATTACATGTGTTGTCTCTCCCTTAGGTACACTTCAACCCGCAAGGTGAGGCCAGCATCCAGAGCACTAGAAGTAGGTTGAGTCTCAGTTTAACCTTAAGTGTAGAGGGGGGAGGGGGAGGGGAGAGTAGTGGTGTATCGGAGCAGAGATGGAGCTACACCACCACTCCTCACCATCACCACACCATCACCACACCGTCATCACTTTCTCTTCCTAACACCACCTGATAAAAGTCGTACTTGACCTTTGCATTGCCTGAAGATACGAGGTGGTAGTGAGGTGTAGAGAGGAGAGGTGATGTATGCTCTTCAGGTAAGTGATGTTGGGGTACCTGCTGACTGTTTCCCTTCCTGCTTGCATGTCCTAGAGATCCCCAGACGCTGCTTCTATTAGCTAAGTGCATTTGCCTTTACCTGTGGTGGCCCTTACGACTACCACGCCAGGTGTTTGTGGTGTGTTTGTTAATTAATGTACTAATACCTGGCTGCTGCTTAGAAGTGAATAGTAGAGACGGAATTCATAGTTTTATTACTACTAACATAGGTTTGTGTGTTTGCCTCAGCTTTGTACTTTGTCTTGTTGTTGTCTAGTGCTGAGGGTATACATTCTTTACCTTTAACTGACTGGTGATAGAGGTAACAGGTGAGCTAAGAACGACTCGTAGGTGTGGCGTATTGGACGGGAATTAGTTGTCTTGATAGTACAGGCGGAAGGATGCTTGCCTGTATAGTACAAACGAGAGGAGGTGTTGGCTGTACATACATTAGAGGTGTAAGGAGGTGTTGCTTGGACAATATAGATAGAAGGAGGTGTTGGTTGTACATATAATAGTGGCAGAAGGAGGTGTTGGTTGTACATATAATAGAGTCGAGAGGTGTCAGGTCAAGTGGTTGCCTCACTCACGAGTCTCCGCCTTACCCTCGCCATGTTTTCCCAGAGGTGCCGTCGCCCCAAGAAATCCTGAAGCCGCTGCCCTTCGAGCCCGGCCCCACCATGGTTAAGTTCCCGCCCCATCACTCGGGTCCAGCCCCTGCCCCGCCACACCAAAACTCCGGGCCTCCCCCAAGCTTCCCCGGCCCCGTGGACGACTTCAGCAACACTGTGGGGCCAGATTTCGGTCCCGTTACCTTCACAGAATTCGGTGGACCAAACTTCGGCTTCCAGAACAACTTTGAGAGTAACTTCGGAGAGTTCAGTTCAGAAAAGATTAATCCAAGACCCTCCAGACCCTCCCCGGGGCCACGTCCTTCTTCAGCAGGAGCGAGGCCACCTCCACCGTCCCCCAAACGTCCCCCCGCCCCCCACAGGCCTCAACCACACCCAGCTCAGCCTAGACCTGCCCCACGCCCGCCTTCCCGCCCGTCTTCCCGCCCGTCTTCCCGCCCGTCCTCACGTCCGCATCCCTTTGGCTTCAACAACGGGGGCATATTAGACTCCAAGGGTGAAGGTTGCGTCAAATACACCGAGGACATCTGTCTGGACACCGAGAAGTACCCTCAGTGAGTAGAGGAATGTGTGTGTGTGTGTGTGTGTGTGTGTGTGTGTGTGTGTGTGTGTGTGTGTGTGTGTGTGTGTGTGTGTGTGTGTGTGTGTGTGTGTCGCCTTTCCTGGAGGTGGTGACTGAGTGGTTAATCTCCGTGTGTCGTTGTCAGTGAGGCCATCCTGTCGTCCCTGCTGCATGACAAAGCTCGTGCAAGCACCATGGTGGCTGAGGTCAGGTCACAGAGCGCTGATGAACTTGTGGACGGCGTGTCGGCGGCGCAGGAGTCAAAGTATGACTTTCAACACTACTTCGGCAACAGGTAAATCAACTTCGCTTTCTGCACCTTTTTGTAACCAGTTGTAGGTAGTTTGAAAATTTGGAGAGCTTGAGAGACGGAAAATACCTTCATATTACTACTGTATAACTCAAAAAGTAATGGTGAATCACTTCTTTACGTTTGAAATTTGGAAGCTCACATATTAAAAACTTCCTCTACTTGACAGACGCACGGGAACAGACAATCACGTGCACCGGGACTTCGCGCAAGACGGTGGGTTCCTGTGTCCCTCGGAGGTGAAGTACGCCAGACCCAAGCGAGCCAGAAACTCCAAAGGCGACTGGAAATTCATCGTTAACATGGACAAGTACACTCAGACGATACGGATGGAAAAGTGCCTGTAAGTTGTTTGAGGGTCTAACGAGGCAGTGTATTTATTGAAGCTTTTTTTAATATACCTTTTTATAGACTGTGGTAATGACCGGTAACCATTTTTCTCCCTCGCTTTTCTCACTTCACTTTTTACACTCGTTTTACTCTCTCAACATCATCATCATCATTATCGTCATTCCCAGGAAAGCAGGCGGGGCGTGCAGTTACGTGTCCCACCACTACCGTGCCACGTGTAACCAGGTGTACAACTACCACCGAATGTTGTCCTGGGAGGATGGCAGAGGCCTCCACATGGATATTTTTAAGGTGAGACGTAATTTTTGAACTCCATAGATAAGGCGACAAGCAGCTTTCCCAGTTCACACATTTTATAACTGCACATTCTCGCGTTTTTCCAGGTTCCGTCATGCTGTTCTTGCCATATTCAGGGTTACGCATACGTCTTCCCGCCCTTAAGTCGCCATCAGAACACCGCCTTCTCTAACATCAACCAGCAGTTCCTTCCCAGCCCAACGAACCTCGAAGCCCCAGGTAGAACAGAACAGAACTCAGAGGATGTGAAGGAAGAGAAAGGTTAGTGACGCTAGACTTTACTCGTGACTTTTCTTGTTGTTCTGTCTGTGAGGTTATGGTTTTTTGGTTTTATTTATTTTCCTGTTATATTTTATGCCTTGTACGTCTGTCCATCTTGATTCTGTTCTTTGTTTATCTGTGTGTGTGTGTGTGTGTGTGTGTGTGTGTGTGTGTGTGTGTGTGTGTGTGTGTGTGTGTGTGTGTGTGTGTGTGTGTGTTTGTGTTTGTTTTGTCCGTTAGTTCTTGTTTTTACGTGCGCCTGATTGCAAAAGTTTGTTTGTTATACTCAGTTTCACGCTTCTCTTCCTCTCCCTGTTTGTGTTTTGTCTCTCCACACTTTTCCTTCATGTACCTGCTTCTGTACATCTTTATTTTTCTTCCTTGTTCTTCTCCGTCTCCACCTTCTTCGTAATGAGGTTGACGTGTGACATTGCGACCAAGGACTAAAGCTCTTCCTCCTCCAGGCAACACAAGAGCAAAAGGAACCTTGAAGAAGAGTTTATATAAGGCAAAAAATATATATCCAAGTTAACAACCATTTAATACTGAAAATAACCTAATTCATTGGTCTATATTGAGAGAGAGAGAGAGAGAGAGAGAGAGAGAGAGAGAGAGAGAGAGAGAGAGAGAGAGAGAGAGAGAGAGAGAGAGAGTGTTCATTTGATCTAATAGTATGGTATCTAATGCTCTTTTGTTGCCTCAGAGAGTTTTGTCTCATAACAATGATCTTATTGGACAGAATTCGATGCTTTGTATTAATGAGAAATATGTTTTTTTTTTTCTCTTCTTTTATCCTTCTCATATATTTTCTTCATTCTTCCATTCTTCCATCCTCCCTTTCCTTCCTATTTCTCTTCCTATGTCACCTACCTGATCATCCATTTTCTTCCTTTTTTCACTATAATTTCCTACCCCTGCCTCCCTCTTTCTTCCATTGACCGTCCTTCTCTTAATTTTATCTTTCCTTTCTACCACCTTCTCCTCCTCCTCCTCTCGCCTTTCCTCCTGCAGCCTTCAGTCCAGTCAACTTCCCGAACGTGCCACCCGTCAACCAGAGGAGGCTACCCAATCCACGTTCTCCACAGCGTCGTCCAACACCAGCCAACGAAATCCGAAGGCAAGTGGAAGAGGGATTCACTTAACCTGAAGAAAACGGAGAAAATAAACACAAACAAGCTTCGAATCTCATACAACTAATGTTCTTATACCATTGTCTCTTTGCACTCTCTTTTATAGGCGGACACAAGAGATTGAGAGAGAAGGCGAGGCTGTTAATCGTAGGTCAGAAGAGGACAGAGTGAACTACGGTTATCATCCTATCATTGACTTCTTCGACTCGTACAGTTCTGACCCTCGCCAAAGATAAGACGGTGCTGACTATTGGATGGTGATAGAGGGGGGGGGGAGGAAGGACTGGAGAAACAAAGGAAGGTTTGAAAAGGTGCAGGATGAATGATGAATGATCGATGTTACAAAGGAATACATGAAAGATAATTGTGTGTGTGAGAGAGAGAGAGAGAGAGAGAGAGAGAGAGAGAGAGAGAGAGAGAGAGAGAGAGAGAGAGAGAGAGAGAGAGAGAGAGAGAGAGAGAGAGAGAGAGAGAGAGAGAGAGATGAAGGAGAGATATAACGAAAGAAAAGAAGGAAGGAAGGAAGGAAGGAGAATATATATAGGTACTTAATTTTTTTTTCCTCCGAACTCAATCCTTCCTTCCCTCCCCCTCGGTCTGGTGGGTTCGACATTTATTATATTTATTGAAATCCTTCTAATTATGTTACATTTATTTATTTATTTCCCAGCTGATGTATGAGAAACTCGGATTTTTGTAAACTTATATTTTACGACTATTATTTATTTATATGTAATTGTTGGCTATGAACTTCCTTTTAATTGACTTGTTCCCCATCTCGCCTGTTCCTTGTTACTGTATCTGTTGAGGAATTTGTTACTTGTGATTAAAAGTCTTCCGAAACATCGTGATTTTATTATATATATACACAATCATACATATGCAAGTTGTAGTCACCTCTGAAAACCAGTTGAGCAAGAGATAATGTTAGATAAACAAGTCATCTGGCATGCTCGAGACGGAATCGAAACACGCAAGAGTGGTTCACAAAAATGCTTCCAATATGTATGAGGTGAGGACTAGGACGAGGAAACAACAGTCTGCGACAAGCCAGGAAGGAAGGAACATGTACTCTGCGGCTTTGAAAAGGTTAGTTATTTCAGGCTTTTCATTTACCGTTTGTAGATAATAGTTTGGAGATTTTTTTTTCTAACTTGACTCCTTGTAGTAATTGACTCTTCCTCTTTGAGTGTGGGATTGCGATGGTGAGGGTAGTTATTGAAGTGTGTGGCATCAAAGCTGGCGGTGGTGGTGGTGGTGGTGGTGGTGGTGGAGTGTAGACAGACCAGCACCAGAAACGGCTTACAGTGGCTCGGATCCAGAGAGTAGATAAAAGGTGTGTTCTGTTTTCTACCTTCTACCTCATACTGTTATGACCAGATTTATGTTCAAATCTAAAAATTATAGTTCTCGCTTAAAATGAAGATTAATATAATGCCGAGGGTGATGTCATCGGACTCTCCAGCCAATCACAAGGCAAGCGCGGTGGTCACCTGACTAACAATCGTCACCTGGTGTGCGGTTGTTAGACTGAGGTTGTTTCCGTGGTATAGAGACTGATTGTTAATCTTTAAACATGATACAACAGTATGAGTTTGTGATTGTTGAAGTATGTGTGTGTGTGTGTGTGTGTGTGATCATTGAAACTTATCCGTTTGTCTATCAGGAAGCGTGGTCAGGCTGAGCCAGGCCTGGTGAACTTGACCACACCCGGTGATCCCACCATCACCATCACCACCACCAGGCCCCGCACCACTTCCCTGCGCGACTGGACTGTGAGTACTGGACTGTTGTCACTTGGGTGATTGCTACTTAGACATTTTCGTTTGTGTATGGAGCTGAGGTATGTATGTATATTATTATATGTTTATGTATAGGGTGCGCATATCTGTTCTGTTTGTATTGTGGTGTCTGGCATCTTGTAACATATGACAACTGCGCGGCCGACTGCGTGTGTTTTGAGTGGTTCTGTGGGGAAAAACTATTTAATTAGGCATATTGACTGCCTTATCCACCATCATGATTACTTTAATTACCGTCGTTCGCTTGGACTTGTGTTAACACCTTGCCTGCCCCTCAGCACCACGTCGTCTCTTCCCCCGCCACGACCACTTCCATGGGTGTCCTTTCCTCTTCCACCTCCTACACGCCGCAGACCCATACCGACACGAAATCTACTCCGCCCTCTCCGTCAACGGAGTCTTCCCTTGGAACTGCCACGTCCCAGGGGCTTGTGTTCATACCCGATGACACTTACTCGAGGTCGTATCCTGTCATAGACCCCAAGCCAAGCGTCATGTATCCCAGAAGCGGTACAGTCGGCCAGATTGGGTTCCAGTTTCCCCTGCCCAAGTAATAGCTTGATGGGCCGTACGCCGTATAATACATCGCCCCATTGACGTGATATGTACGGGACGTGGCGTCACGCCATCTGACGACGACGGAGATTGATTGTCAGATTTTTAAAGATTGTTTTAATTGTATTAATGGTACCATATTAACAATGGTGGATTGTGCCACGAGTTTTATTAGATTGTTTTTCATAATACGTGTCTGGCAGGACCAGACTTCACACCCAGGTAAGAACTGGAGCCTTTATGAAGGAATAAGTAACTTTTTGTGTACTTTACGTGAATAAAAATGATCTCCTTTGTAAACGGCAAGTAAGTCTCCCTAAGTGTTAGTACTCTAATCCATTTGGATTAGCTTGTATTATAAGTATCCCTGACTTCGTGAATAAGCTGGAGCCTATCCATGCCAATGCTGTGGTTTCTGTATGTGGAATTTATGTGGCACTATGCACTGGTACCTCTACAGTCTACAGTGTAGTATGCAGAGTCTGTAATGAGTTGTGGTACAGTAATGAGTTTGGTTTTGTCTGATGTTTATCAACAGGACTCTTCCTTCACTATTATAGCTTCAGCTTTTAACATATCTTGTCCTTTTCATTTATACTCTGATTTTCGATCGTATCGGTTATGTTTGGGTTTCAACTCTTGGAATACAATTATGTGTTGCATTCCTTTTTAAATTTTATTTCAATCATAGAATCTTCTCTACATAATAGGCTTACGTTACTAAACCTATAGAGTTAACCAACTTGTCATTGTATACTGGACTGTCTTCTTTATTTATATCATGTGAGCTTATAACTAGTGGCTCAACGTCTGCATAACTCCTGGTCCGGCATTCTGAGGACTCGTCACTGTAGCTCGTCACTGTTTCTTCTCGGATTCCATCCTAAGCGCGGATTTCTGGTGTCTGACTTCTGTGCACCTTTCACAGCTTGGAATTCCCTGTTGCCATGTTATTTGTGTAGGTTCAGAGACTCTTCCAACTTTATATTTACACAACTGGGGACAGCCAACGTAGGTCTTGCTTCCCTGGACATGGACAGTCCTCTTCAGTTTGACAATTTTTTCGAGTCAATGCGTTATGCCACAAGACTACATTTGATGCATTACCTGGGCCTCGTCACTGGCTATCCTCTGAACACTTGAGATAAGATACGGGAACCCTCCATGCTTTAATATTACGTAGGAGTAATTCCACCATTGCAAAAAAAATTAATTGCTCTTATACGCAAACAAATATAAAAGCCGGTGAATGTAACTAAAATAAGTAAAGTCATACAAGTGTACTGTGGCCATCCTTATAACACTATCTCGGCACTGCCTCTGAAGGTCAAGCCGTCACGGGACTACGCAAGGTCTGAGTGTTGCCGCCCTTCCTGTGTCGCGGTGAATTACTACATTCTCACTCTTACTTTAAGCAACATTATAATGGAAAATATAGTCGGAACCAATAAACACCTTAATAAAGAATCTATGCATGAGATAAGGTCTTAATCCTCTCTGCGTAAAGCAAAATTAAATAAATTATTATGAAAACATACAAACGCCTAGTGTTGACGCGACTCCACTGCCAGCCGCATGACGCACCAGAAGTGATTCACAGGAAAGTTGATGCAGGCAGTCATTTCGACGACTGGGTGCTTCTGATACCTTGTGAGTTCTGTGTTAATAGTGTATTTTTACAAAGTTCTTAGCTATGTTATGAATTCGTGCCACATATTAGTACATTCCTGAGGAGTGGGACAGGAAAGTGACTGAGTGAGAGGTGTCACAGTGTTGTGGTTTGGTGCAAACCCTTTCTTTAAAGAACTGAGAGAGGAGGCTGTTGTATGCAGGACATGGATCTGGAGACCAGGGTTAGAAAAAGCTCCGACCACGTTTTTTGTATTATAAATTTGTTTATTTTTTAGTTTGATCAATGATTTATAATAATTCTTCATTCAACATCTGAGAGATGAATCAAATCGATATTTTTTTAGTGTAAATTACATTTTCATGTTATGGTAAATAATGATGATCAGTTTCCCACTGACTTATATTTTCTCACTTCTGGCGGAGCGCATAACACTGACAGGAAGGGTTCTATCCTTTAACTCCGATAAGCAGAGCTAATAAATCGTGTTGAATGAGCCATATAATCTTAGATCTAGGAATAATGTTTCCCCCGCGGTAATGTTCTCGTTCACTGGCTAGCAAAACTCGTTTACAGGGCTCGAGTCTCCGCGCTGCAGCCTTACAACCACTGGCCTTGCTGTAGTCCATGGAATACCATCCCTGTGTAGCCGACGCGTCGCAGCAAGAATATCACTCTCCGTCCAAATTGCCTGCACAACACCACTTGAGAGCGCTGATAACGTAGTGTTTTTTTTGTTTTTTTTTGAGAGAAGTGGATAAGTGAAATCAGTAACGATGTGATGTGAGCGGCTATAGATACACGTACAGGCTTGAGACTTGGTAGGGCCACTCGCCTCTGGGCCACTATGAAGACACTCCGTTCTTCCATCATAGAGATGCAGGGTCTTACCTACACTAGGCAGGACCTATGCTTCAGCAAGTACTTCAAGGCTGTAAATAAGATTGGGACCGCTGTATTGGAGTGCACGTTCAAGCTCATCTACCAGACCCTCGAGACGGAAAATGGCAACATGTCGGTTCGGAATTACTGCTTGAGTCAACTGAACTGGTCTAACTCCACTTATAACAAAGTTTTCTTTAATGATGAAAAACGAATACTGAACAAGTCACCGGTTGATGACGAATTTGTTTGTGATGTTTCGCTGTGGTCCAAAATACTCCTGAGTGTGCTGGGGACGTACGTGGAGCCTATCAAAACGGAGATTCGGGAGCTGAAAAATTTGAGGAATGCAGTCTGCCACGAGGACCTGGTGATGGACGACCAGGAGTTACAGCAGCGTTTGGTGAGGCTGGGCGACCTGTGTCGAAACATTCTGGAGGGCGCCCAATTCTTGGTTCAAAGTGAATCGAGAACCTCCATGAACAAGATGATCGCTGAGGTGGAAGCTCGATTGCGGGATCTTAAGGAAATCAAATCAGAGGCCTGTGATATGAACTTATACCTGGAGGACTTGAACGAGTTCCAGGGAAAAATGACTTCCAAGATGATTAGTGAGGGAAGGAAGGAACTGATGTCGAACTACTCAAAGTTGAAGATCCTGAACCCTTGTCCCTGGCTCAACGACATCTCCTTCTTGGACTTCAATGTAAAGAACACCTTCACCACACTCCAGCTCCAAGAAAACGGAGCCGCCGTGTCCATGAATGACCTCCTCAACTTGTCGGCGCTGAAGCAGCGGCGATTCGTGCCCAAGGCGGTCATTGTGAGTGGTGTGATGGGGGCCGGGAAGACCTCTCTCTACCGCTACCTCCTCCACGAGTGGTGTAGCCTCTCGTCCGTGGTGACCGGTCTATCTGCAGTTGACATTGTAATCGGCTTAGAGATGAGATGGCTTACTAGCGGGTCGCTTGCCCAGTTCCTGAGGGAACAGCTCCTCAAAGACACGTCCAAACTGTTCAGTGAGAGTGACATCATTCCGGTGCTGCAGGAGATTAATGTTCTCTTCCTCATCGATGGCATGGACGAAGCTACAAATCTTGGGCGTGCTGTTTTAAGGGAAATTATTACCAAGTTCACCAACAGCACTATTGTAGTGACAACAAGACCCGAGTTTACTCTGGAATTGATGAAAATGGCTGATGAGCATGTTGTCCTCCGAATAGAAGGTTTCACTCCTGAAAATCAAGAGAAGTATGTCAAGAATGTATTTGCTATCAAATACCCTGATAAAAGCCGCTTCCGAAAGGAGACAAAAACGTTCATGGCTTACAAGAACAACGTGAGTGCTTCTCTCGGCAGCCACCTGTCCCTGCCCCTCAACCTCGCCCTCCTGATAGTGTTGTGGTGTGATGATTACCTCAAAGTCACCACCGTCACCACCACCACACGCCTGTACTCTAAGATATATGAGATTACGCAGCAAAAGCTCACGCAGCGGCTTGAGAGCGGCGGAGTGGGTCACAGCGCCATGCTTTGTCTGAAGGTCCGCCGGTGCCTCAAAGAGCTGGGTCGCATTGCCTGGACCATGATGCTTGAAGAGAGTCTCTGTCTCACTCAGGAACACACTGATAACTTTATAGAGTTTTGTGAGAGGGAAGGTATTGATTCAATCCAGACCCTCTCCACTTTCCTGAACTCTGAGACGGAGGAGACGCTGACGAGCAGCGTGTGTAACTTCTCCTTCCACCACAGCTCCAGCGAGGAGTTCTTGGCGGCCTTGTATGTCAGCGGGGAGGTAGTGAAAACAGGCTCTCTCTTTCCTTTATTAATAGACATCAACACGCCAAGGTTTCAGGAGGTTATCATGTACACCACAGGACTCTTGAAATTGAAAAAAGTCCTCACACCTAAATTGGCTAAAGAGATTAAGGAAGTGCTGCGTAGGTGTATCAAGACGCAGATCAGCGACCCACTGGTGTTGTATCGACTGATGCAAGAATCTGACGGTCACACCACACTCTGCGATATCGTCGGTTCCATTGTCAGCGCGGAGGACACCTGGGTTATAAACTCCTGGGACCCCGCGGAGCTAACAGAAGCCAAGAGATATCTCATGAAGCAGACCCAAACGGCCCCTCGTCATGTGCACATCTACACGCAGTACACGAAGAAGTTGAATGAGTGTCCAGAGCTTGAGGACATACTAAAGTTATTAGGGAAGATGAAGGCACGAGTTCGAGTCTTTGTTGAACGGCAATTCCACTCCGTTAGCGAGGAGGACACAGTCGACAACCTTCTGGTGCCGCTTTTAAGCAACAACACTTTGCTGGAGGTTATGGGTCACGTGGGTACGACCTTCACATCTGAGCTGATGCATGCCACGTACCTTCAGTCTCTCAGCATCAGAATTACGTCTCTCGAGGCTCTGGTAAATATGAGTGTCAGCATCAGGAAGCATAGATATTGGAAGGCTCTTGTCATGCCTTCCAGAAAGTGGTCCCTTAGAAATCTTGAGTTATTCCTAGATATCAGTAACACTGTACCTCCGGCCGATGTTCCGTATTTGCACTTCCGAATGGGACTAACGCTCAAGCTTGCAGGTGTGACAGATGAGGAAGCAAAGTGGGCGGGGCAGGTGGTGAACAGACTGAATCGATGTTATGCTTGTGTTACTCTGCAGACATCCCATCTCTCCCCCGCGGGTCTCAAACATTTCCTGAAGGCAACTGATGACGTGACGATCAAAGTGTTACGTGTGATGTCAGATAACCAGAGCCTGAAGAAGGGCATCAGTAGTCCTTACGGCAGGCGAGGCACGAAGATAGAACTAGGAATTTCCTAAACTGGGATATTCTGTGTAATTATTTGACTCGGGGTTTGGATTTGAGAAATTAAATAAGGAAATAAATATTTTTTTTCTAGACTGATATTTGAATTTAGAAACCTATTGAGTATGAATCTTAGTGTATTTTTCTCTCTCTTGGAACATTGGGAAAATTAAGTTGAGAAATAGTTAGTTACGTGTTTACAGGATGGCGTCACTATAGTTTCCTCCGTCTGGCCTCGGGTTTACCCCGGGGTGCGCTATGACGCGCTATGGGAGTAACCTGTTTGTGATTTATTTAAACAGGAAATTTAGCTTTTTTTTGATTTTGCAAAGCTCAAAATTTGTAAAAATTATTAAATCGTCACTTTAGTGCAGTGGCCATTTTTGTCATTTATTTGTAATACTATGGTGTTATGCGGGAATCTGAAGATCGGTTAATAAGTTAAACGCAAATCGAGTTTTGAGTTAACATTTTGGGCAAGCTGAAAAAAAGAAAAATCATAGTATCACCAGTAACTTCAATCTTTCCTGCAATATTATATAGGAAAGATTAATATATAGGCTATGCCATTTGAAAATAAATATGTTTGTGATGAGGGGCCTAGGATGCAACCTTCTTTCAAAAATCAAATAATTCTTTGAAGGCATCGCTGTGACGGAAGTCTCAGCGATTTGGACTTCCCCGGAGTTCAAACCAATCTCAATACTCAAGGGGTAGAGGTGGCTGGGCGGAGCTCAACTTATTCCACCAAATAATTATGTCCATTGTATGGGCCATTAATAGACAAGATGTTTACTCTTTAAATGTGTTGCCTTCGAAAAATTGTGGTGAATGAAGAAATAGTTAAATAAAACCAAAATGCTTCACCACTGCAAGAAGATGAAAGTTTCATATGATCCATGATGAATAAAACCAAATATTTACATAATCTAGTGCTTTATTTGTACAATGCACTTACAATGATATATGTACAGTTTTTATCTGCTACACATCCAAGTAGATAAAAATAAATAGGTAATAATTCATAAATGCATAAGATGAATGAAATGTGAAAAAAATACCAAAGGAAGTATATTAGAAAAGATACAAATGTGCAAATTTTAGGAATGGCCTGACTCACAGATCATCTCTGACTTCTCCCATTATAATAATTACTGTTGCCTATTTTTTCATATATAGTAATTAACAAGTATGCACACAGCTTAGCTACTTGATACTTGAGATCTTGGACATCTTATATGTATGGATGGTAAATGAAATAACATTCAGCATAAGATAAATGTTTTGAAGCTCACTCGTGCTGCTAAACTTTTTATCTTATACCATTAACAGTAGGCAAGTGACAACTGTTTCCTACTTATTGTGACTTCCTAAACTCGCTATTATTGGCCTCAAGGTAAAAGTGTGTAAGGTTAGTGAGGCAGCGTCCACGAGGCAGACGCTGAGGCTTACTTGAGGCAATACAACCCATCCCTTGCCAAGTAATGGTAATGCAATGCAGAGGATAATGTTGATAGAAGTGCCTTGAGGATGACTGGCTGACAAAGCACTGCTTCTTTTAACACTCATTATTCATAAGTATTTACAAGTTTCAAGTTGCTTAACTGACATACTTGGGTTATAAGAAAACAAATAATAGTGTTACACGTGCACATATTGCTGATTTTTTAAAGATATCCAATGTTTATCAGGTTATGGTACAGGGAATGTCTTTGTGCATTTATATGGTTTGGCTGACTCATCATCATTTAATATACTACATAAAATCACTTTTTGCATCTGTATGGCTCTTCCTTTTGTTTGTTAGACAAATCGTAAGTGGTTGAGTTTCTTTTCTATTTAACAGTAGATTGTCATGATGGTGTAAAATTTCTTAGTGATCCACACTACAGTTTTAAGAGAACCTTATTTCACATTGCCATGCATTTGTGTTATAGAGTAATTAATTAAATGCTGCTTGGAATTAATGAATAAGGCTTCATAACTACACACACATAAATAAATAATGGGAATATTAAGTCAGCCAAAGAAGGAGTAAAAACAACCTGCACATCTCCAGTCTTTGTTCATTCAGTCTTAAAAAGAACTCCCTCTTCTAGAACATGAGATTCTGGGGGAAGAAAAATTTGCAGACTAATCTCTATTACAGTATGCTATGTCAGACATTCATGGGAGGCCTTGTTGCAGTATAAATAATTTTTTTCTATCCTAAGGGAATGCACATATTCATTGGCATTCATGGTAAAAAATAATTATAACATCTTACAAGATAGTTCTCAGTTCTTCTATCTGTCTAATACTGTCAGTCATTACATAAAAAAAAAGTCAACATATAAAAAAAAAATCCTCTAAGCCTCAATTGATAATATGTAACATAGGCTCATGTTAGTCAAGTTTGTACTCAAAAGTCTCAATAGGCAAATAAATTATTCTGCATATTCAAAATAAATTATGATGTATGTTAGTACATGTTACATGCATGCATATATATATATATATATATATATATATATATATATATATATATATATATATATATAGTGTGATTTCCTTCGGGACATCTTTACACGGTCAACAGATGCCGTACTGAGAACACAAGGCATATTATGACGTGGCTGTACATGTGAAAAAAAAAAAGCATAATGATCGAATCCTTGTCACAGAATCAACATTTACAGTCAATCAGTGAAGCCTTTGAATGACAACTGGGAATCTAAAAGAGTTAATTGTTTAAATTTACTGCATCCATATGCATAAATTTGTACCAATACTTTTCAATATTTTTTTCTGCAAAACTGGACTGTATCTGTTGTTCATGTTAAAGGTGATAAACTTTCACTTAGAACCACAAAGATCTAACCATTCCACAATATGGTCTCTAATGTAAATGTTTCATTATGACAGCTGGATATTTCTATACATACTTTTAAGGCAGAATAATGTTCAAAACAGTCAACACACAATTAAAGAGATTCAAGACCACACATTATCTTGCATGCCTTCATCATACTCTGACACATGCAGCAAAACATTACAATACTAACTAATTCTCCAGTTTATCAGAGTGGAAGTAAGGATGTGAGGCCCTAACTTCTATCCTGTGTAAGCCCTTGCCTTGGTTCATCATCACTGCTAATACTACACGTGATGGAACAATCGTGTGTGGCTTGTACATGTAAGATTGAACCAGGTTCTTAGAAACACTTTGCTTCAGCCTCAACATGTACTAGTCAGTCATATGAAAAGGGAAAGAAAAAATATATATATATAGCATCTGCATACTAGTTTCAGGATACAATAAGTTACACATACGTATATTTTCTCATTTTGTCTAGTTTTTAGTTGGGAGATACTGGCAAAGAATGAGCTGGAGAAACACACACACACACACACTCTCACGCGCGCACACACACACTCTGGCAGTTATGGGCAAAATCAGCTAAAGTTATCTTATGACTGCAGAGGCTGATGCTACTCTTGACTCTACTGGTGTCACATGTTCCGAGGAGCAAAGAGCTGCTGTTGAAGATGCAGCGAAACTAAACCATAGATGAAGTTATTCCAGGAAGCCGCCAACAAGACTGAGGTGTCGTAAATTGCTTGATTGATGGGATTTGGACTTTAACTTCTTGCACTTGTCGCCAAATTCAGTGATATAATAACGGGAGTCAAGAGATATATAAGCTGAAGCACAGCATAAAACACTTATCAAAACATTATATAGTCATGCACATAAATATGGAGGAAAATATGACATTTCAGTCTAGATGGTGACTTCTGGTGTTGGGGTGACACTTCCACGCAGGATAGATTATTACATTGACAGCTTGATGTGGTGTTTTCACAGTCCACCATCACTAATAACAGCACCACACAGGCAAGGACAGATCAAGTCCAAATTTCATTATGCTTTCTTTGATTCATCTTAATGGTCTATAACTTGCTTTTGGATTTATAGCTTGTAATAGCAGACCCAAGATGCAGCCTTGTCACGTTACATCACCTTCCTTCCCTTCTCTGATGTACTAGAAGGTAGCTAATTCTGTGATAATTTATACGATCATTCATCCATTCTACATCCTCCAACTAAATATTAACCCGACATCTTATCACTTAAAACATCCATTCGCTTACTTTAGTGGGGCTGTGAAATAGGCATAATGTTGAAAAGGTAGATTATTGTATTTCTAAGTATCTAGAAGGGCAAAGGATTAGTTTGTTTTATCGCTCCACCTCATGTTTTGTGTCTGTCATGCAGTTTTTAGTGAGGCGCCTTCCCTGGTGGGTTCTGAAGTAGAATCTGGCGTCACCCAACTACTGAATGTGAGGTAGTAGGACTATCTTGGTCCAGTGGTAAGAAGTGGAGTCATGCCTGTGGTTTTATAAGATCTTTCTCCAAATTTGTTTCTAAATGTGATTTACATTAGGTTTTTATCATTAACAGAAGTGCAGCACACTTGAAATTTGTAATATTTTCATTATAACCCAAAAGGCAATTGTATATCATATACATTCTGCTGTATTCAAAGGGTAACTGTTCAGTAAAATGTCGATGTCGGGACACTACTTTCAAGCTATATAATCAAAATAATTTTTAATAAGATTTTTGGATATTTTTGAGAACTAGTTCATGCTTAATCAAATATTAGTACAAATTGAAGCTTTAAACACTAAATTTAATGATGTTTACATGCTAATAAGAGTAGCAAAGGTAGACACAATTTAATCTATGGATAGGAAAAACCCTAGTAATGCAACTAATGATAAGTGTCTGGTGTATACATCCTCTGTCACTTATTACCACCAGACCAAGTTCCTTGTATGATGCAGATCGAGTGGTGATCCAGCATGGCAGTAAATGCAAATCAAAACCATATTTTACAACTCATTAACTGCTTGCTGCTGCCTTACACCTAGTATGTATATATATATATATATATATATATATATATATATATATATATATATATATATATATATATATATATTATATATATATATATTATATATATATATATATATATATATATATAACTTTATATGCATATGCATATGTTACAATGTGTTACATAAAGATATACCTACTGTACATGTATGATTAGTGTTATTGCTCTACAACACAAGGGGACTTGTAAAACACTGATCTACACTGTATTTATTACCTAGTGTTACTGAAGCACGTTGCTAGTGCCACCTTCTGGTAGCTTGATCAATCTATCTCTCTAGCTAATTTGTGCTTCGGCTAGGCAAGGGGCGGTGACCCCAGTCCCCTAAACCTCAAGATCTCCTGAAGCACTTTATTTTGTTCTCTCTCTCGCTCTTGCTCTCTCTCACTCTCTCATTCACTCTTACTCTCCCATCAGACTAGTGCAGGGCCATTCACCCACAACATGACTTCCATAATGTACTCTTCATTGAGTGTTCACAGTAGTCATGCAAGAAGGGGATGCCCTAAGTCCTTCAGAAATATAAAGATATATTTGTGTCCTTAAAATTGTCTTTTTGGAAAACTCCAGAAATGAGTACAATGCTAAACTTTTATTTAAGTGCACTTGACCTATCCTCACAGAATTAACTTTTTCAAGAGCTACCATCAAGTACAATCTCGTGTAATGTATATCTCGGCAAGTACTGTATTTCATATGCCAAATTTGGTCTTTGACACTTAGAGCCATAATTTGTTTGATTTAATACAAGAATACAATTTTGTCATTGAAAATTAATGAAAACAAAACTATGAAAATATAGTGTGCTATTAGGTATACAAATTATTATTTATTTGTTTCCGCTGAGATCCCATTACATCCCGTTTTCCCCCAGATGCAGCTGAGTGCACTTGGT
Organism: Metacarcinus magister; assembly: GCA_029783475.1. Taxonomy (NCBI): domain Eukaryota; kingdom Metazoa; phylum Arthropoda; class Malacostraca; order Decapoda; family Cancridae; genus Metacarcinus; species Metacarcinus magister. The sequence continues at coordinate 3,063,042 of JAPQNM010000023.1, forward strand.
TACGTGGCTGTCCTGGGAGTGTGGCAGGCAGGTGTTGGGAGAACACTGGGGATTCTTTCACCAGGTACTGCATCGGTTTTAATATTAAACAAGTCAATTTAAAATAATTCAACAGTTGCTTCAAATCAAATGATGAAGCAGTACCTTTTAAGTATTTTATCAGCCCTTTGAATATAATTGCAATATTCAGTGTTCAGCCTTTAGTATTATGCTAAATATAATTCTGTCAAGAACTTGTTTTTACTTTAGTTTTTAAATATAAAATTTAAAAATATATTAAACTAGTAACCTAGGTCATGTACACGACAACCCTATAGCTACTGGACAGAGATGATTGCCTCCTGTTGTGGTTTCCTTATTTCTACCAATTGATGTACGTATTTAAATTATATTTACACGGTGCACTTTCACATACTACTTAAAAAGAAACGTCCACTGAGCCTTCTCCTCCTATAATGTATCATTCACTTACCTATAAATGCTTCTTTCTATTTGTCAAGTCTTAGTCAACTTGCACCTAATATTTGTGATGATCCACAGAGGCATAATGAATCTTGTAGCACCTCACTCTTCAGAATCATTAGCCAGTACTACCATTAAAGCTAAGTTAAAGAACTTCCATAATTCAGAACACTACGACAGAGAATTGACGTCATTAAAGCTAAGGTCACGTTAATCACTGTTCCGTCGGCCTTCGTTAGGGAGTCAACATCTTTAAAGCTAGGTGATGGCCGTTTAACATTGCCGGTTTTCTTCCTCGTCACACCACTAGTCGCTCCAAACTCAACATTCCCGTTTCCCCAGAGTGAAGTGGATGAATTTGCCCGGTTCTGGTGTCAGCCGTGGGGTGCAGGGCTGGGGTGTGGTGCCTAATGTGTCCTGACTTGTGAGTACTTCAGAGGTAAGAATCGCCTCCTCAGTACTGTTGCTTGGTGGCCGGGGAGTAGAGGGAGTGTGCTAGGGGCAGGACCGACAACACTGCCGTTGGTAACTCTGGATGCGACACATGTTCGTTCTCTTCACTATGTTGCAGTATTTGCTTTGATCACGACACCCCTTCACTTCCTGGCTGTCATCTTCATCTGTGGGAAAACAAACTCCTACCTCAGATATGATAAGCTTAAAGTACTAAATTTGACAGATAAACTTACTTTTGATTGAATACCTTGAAATACATCGAATCATTGTTCCTCTCTCCTATAGATTTTGTCACTGCCATACAATGTAGGTCTCATAAATACTGTTACCTGGTTGACACTAATTTTAACAGTGTCAGAACTGCATACTCTTCCTTACTTCTTCCCTATACCTTTCATCCAAACCTCTCCACAGAGCCATATCTTTCCACATACAACACTCACGCACACCTAAACCATCCACTTTCCCTCTCAAATAACTTTCAACAACCCATTTGCATTAAATTATACAGCTCTAATTGGCTCATTCATCTTTCAAGCTCTCTTCTGCTGCACTTAGTCACCTTTCACCACATGCACCACCACCACCACCACCACCACCATGTCCAATACTTCAGTCACTACATCATTACATACCTAGAGTAAGGAAAACAGAGTGATGGTGTGCAGTGCCAACACACCAGTGCAACTATATAACTGATTGCTAGAAAACATATTATTCCACATTCCATAACTTTACCTGGATTTACTTTATCAGCTTTTTTCCTCACACAACGACAAGCGTAGTCATTACATAATTACAAAGAATGAGACCTTTTTTTCTATATATCTGACTCTTATCCCCATTAAAAAGAGGTAGTCAAGGCTAGGCATTTAAGGTTCAGGGAGACTTTACTCTCCCTTCCTTCCCTTTCTGTGCCGTCTTTTCCTAGGAGAGAATACAGAGAGGCTTCCCAGAGGCCTCGCTGCGTCCCTTTTTGTCAGCTTTAAGAATAGGCAGGACAATGGTAGTGGTATCCTTGTAGCCCCAACCACAAGGCATTATGTTTTCAATACCAAAATTAATAACTCCACTAAAATAACACCTTAGTTTAGTATAATGTAACCATTTTAGGAACTCATGTGGTAAGTCATGTTCTACTGTACTTAATCTTATCAAAAGTGATAACTTAATTCTATGATTATTAAGCAGGCACAAGGGAACAAAACACAATCAGCTCTATCAGTATACATTTCTTGGAATGTTTTAGACAAGTGAAAGTGTGAGCTGCTGATTGCATTGAGTGAGCGGGTCATCCAGGCAAGCACATGCTACCACCATGGAGCGGGCATGGTTACTAGTCTAGCTATTGGCCATTGGATGGAGCCAAAGGACTTATGTGATCAAAACTTCACCCCCTCTCTTTATACACTGTCTCTATCTCTCTCTTGCTCTCTCTGTCAAGCATTTGTCTAAACTTGCTTGGATGTCAGTCCAAGCAAAACTAAAGCATTTCTATAATCATTCTATGATGTCACTATGTCTAAGATGGTGCATATATTGACATATGTACAAGGTATGAATGTTATGTCCATTTGGTGCATTGTTAGGTGCTATTAAGATCTCTCAACCTTTGTTAGGGCTTATTAAGCATTGTGAAAAGCTAGAAATCCCTGCAAGAAAATGAGAATGCAGTTTTTTATAATGAGAAACAGCATTTTAGATGCTGTTTTAAGAATTTCTGAAGCATCAGTCCCTTAAAAGTACTGTATCGGAATATGGAGCTTATCAGCTCCCTATATATTGCATTTGAATTCCTACTATTGTGCTTATGCATCCTTTTACTCTCAAAACATGAACCGAGCTATCGTTATATTCATGGTTCACGAATTAAATTGTTTTAAGTAATGGCAAAATGTAATGACCCTTGAGGCATCTCACAACAAAGCCGTGACATCCAGCTGCATCACAGAGCCCAGGAAATGTTGAACACAATGTAACAGCTGCTAAATAACTTTTAAAGATAATCAAATTCTCCCAAGGAGCCACACCTAGGGAGGAGGCAGCCTGTTAAATTTCCAACTTGGATATACTGAACTCTCTTCAATAATGAGCTTATACTGAGAGGGAGGACATTGTAATGTCATATATCTATGCCCTTCACTTGAGGTATATCTATGCCTTGGCAGTTAGTATTGTGAGACGGCAAGGTTTATTGTCATATAGTTATGTTTCAAATCACTACATTTAACCACGAGAAAAACAAAGTGTCATTTTCTAAATCATTATTCTATGGCACTTGCTTTATATTTTCAGTGATTACTTAAATAATTGTGGCAATATATACAGATGAAAGATTTAATATTGAAAAGCTAACGAACGGAACTCCATAATTTACAGGATTTATGCACTATTATTGGTTGACTATTTTGGGACTGTTCATTATTTTCGTTGTTAAGTGTTAAAAATTGTAAGCAATTAAGTTCCCCTTCCAAGTCTCAAACGGCAGTGAATGCGGCGTGAACTGAACCATGCACATCTCCGGCAGCACCACTCTACCTGGCGACCTCTCTTGGCCCGAGTTCCTGACTTGGTGACCAGCACTTCACTTTACATACTGAGGTCTGGACAGGGGTCACCATTGCACCAGCGGACAACCTCGGGACGTGGCAGCTCTCGGCAGGCATTCCCGGCAGCTTTCTTGGTCCCATTCCAAACGCATTGAAGAAGACGTGTGCGATATCCCTGCCCACCACACGGAGCGGTGCACTGCAACAGGAAGTATTGTAAGTATATATGCATTGTTAAGGCCAAACATTCTTGTGTTACAAAGGGCATTAGTTTTCAAGTAAGGTAAGCAGTAAAAATGGTTGGTATATGCTTTATATATGTTGCTACACTGAAATCTACCTCCTGGGCCTCTAATTCTATCTTGTTTCAGATGTTTTGTTCCCTCTGGGAACGTCCCCCAAGGGAATGGTCATGGCAGAAGAGCCTCCACCTTTCCCTATCCATACACCCTTTCCTTGCTTGTTCAATCTCTCCCCCGTGTTCACAACTCTTTCATGCATGCACTCCTTCACCTTATCCTTCCACATTACAACTGGCCTTCCTCTCCTCCTAACCCCTCATTTTCCAAGCCCATTGCCGTTGTGGAGGTGGTTCAGGACCAGAGATTGAGATCTGATGCTGTGATGCCTCGGACTTCAGTCTCTGCTCCAACCAATCCCCTTCTTTTCCTAAAGTGTGAAAGTCATGATGAGAGGATGAAAGGCTAACTGAGTTCAGTCATAAACGGCCTGAAGGTGCCATGGGGCACGGTATACCCTCTTTTTCATATTTGCCGTTGCTCTCCATTTTTGTTATGGGGAGCAGACTAATTACATCCCCCTTACATTTGACTCACTATAGCCAATTATGAAAATTCAAAATTAACAGGTGCAATTGGGAATGCACCTCCAAAAATTCATCTCCCAGACTTCCCTGGCTTTGACAAGGAAATGCCTCTGACCTCGGCTCTGAAATTTCCCTAACCGCACACCTGTCAACTCCCTCGCCTCTTATACCCGTTTCCCTAACACCAACACTAACCACTACTTCTACATTGTATCTTCCTCCAGTATAACCACCTTAGAACCATACGTATATATCTCCAAAAAGTAAAACCACTCGCCAACCCTTTACTCTGACCTCTCCCTCTAAAATAACCCAGACTGTCCACTCCTTCTCTCACCCTCGGCCACGCCCATCCATTACCACTAATCACCTTCCTTTACCCATCCTCTTTGGTCCTCACCGATGGAACAAATACTTCCATAGCCCTGCTTATGCTCCCTACTCAGGAAACACTTTCCAATTTTAAAAATGCATCCAAAGACAGGTGGGAAGGGTAACCTTTCACACACGACCTGACAGATCTCGCCTAGTCACTGTTGACACAGAATCACAATGAGATCTTCACAGAATGGGGTGTTGAATAATCCCAGTTATAACATCCTCACCTCCGACCAGTCCCCAACGCGCCACACTCCTGAACACTGGTAGTTGTAACATTCCTGTCGGTGTCGAGGTCGTGTCCGGTTGTCACACTGCAAGTTGCTAACAATGGTGCCATTGTGCAGCTTACACACCACTTCCCGCCGCTGGTAAGCTGAAGGGATACAACGAGGTGTTGATGGGCTGAAGTGGTACAATTATGAAGTGATAGTATAAAAAATCTTGATAGTATAAAAAATCTTGTGTAACCAGACAGGTAAGATGCACATCTCTACACACTTCCTGTAGCTTACCATAGTGGAGAGTGAAGCAGCGTGATGATTCACACTCTGACCACTCCCCAAAGTGCCACTGAGGACATTCTGTGAAACCGCACCGCTGGATGGTGACTGGTGCCTCCAGGCCGGCATCCACACAAAGGGCACCATCCACAGGTGATGTCACATTCTTCACTCGGGCAAGGCACTGGATGGACCTCACCTGTAATGTTGTTATTGTTGATAATAAATGAATGTTGCTATTAAGTATTAGCAATAATCCTCAAAGAATGGAGTATATAGATAAAAAACTGGATCAGAAGCCAAGATTATTAATTCACACTCAAAATGATAAAGGCAGTAAGAGAACAGCTTAAAATAGTGATCTCAAACCTAATTCCATGTACTTTCTTATAGAATGTTAAATTTTGAACTGACCAAGTATAAAATAAATTGTCTGTCCAGTGATGCACACGAGGACGATGTTTGTGTGTAAAGCAAGTGTAGTTTAAATGGTGACAGGATGTCTGCTCACTGACCTGGTAGCCGCTGGTGGTGCTGGTGAAGCCACACGTCTGGGAACACTCGGACCAATTGGTCATCTGCCACTCAAACTCCAGCGAGTCTCTTGTCCCTGAAACAAGGCTTTATTAGAGATGTGGAATTTCTCTCTACAGGAAATACCAACTTAGACTAAACCACTTTGTACAGAGTGTTGGCTTGTTACACCCGCCAACGCCTCCCAGGCTTCAAGACTGTTTCTACCAAGTCAACGGTGGGCTACCACTGTTGGCTGGTGGCCAGTTCCAGCCTTGGTGGTGGTCCATCACCACTACTGTTACACCTGTACTGCACTCTCACCCCATTGTATATACACAAATAAAGTTTGCACCTACGACTGTGTGAGGAACTGCACCTGCCTCGTCTTCCCCTAATTAGTGGTTGAACTACCACTCTCGTCTGCCGGCAGACGTTCACCGGCTTCCCCGCCACTACCCCACCCCCTTGTCCAGGGGTAGGGGGGTAGTCTAACCGAGCCAAGCTCCACGCCACCGGCTTGGAGAAGGACAGAACGCCTCAGCTCTCACACCTGACGACACCTCACCACCTGCTGCTGGTTCTCAACATTTCCGAAGGCATTTCTGGAGACTTGGGCTCCCTTCCAGTGTGCCCTTCAACTGTACCTACACCATTCGACCCTCCCTGCTGTCTGAGGAGCAATCTACGTTGCCGAGTGTTGCTGTCACGCATCTCACCCTCAAAACAGCTGTACAGGGAGTTATTTGGGTGTCATACCCCTGCTCTGGTAATTGTTTACGAGCAGTTCGTCGTTGGTGATTTATTTTGGCTTCTAGTCTATTGTTTGCTATTTGTGTGTGTGTAAATATATTCGGGGTATCATACTCCATGATTTTTCTTCCCCACAACTCTATAAAAAGATAATATTAATTGGTAGTCACCTCGGCCCTGACACAAACATTAAATGAAATAACACAACTTTTAAGTAAAAGCATCAGACATCACACACTATTGCTCCTCTTTTCAAGTGATATTTCATATTGAAGTCCATACTATGAAAAACTACTATATAAAACATGACTTATGAGGACTTGTAAGGTCAACTATGCAAAATTACAGTGAACTTAATCTAGCATAAACAAATTGTCACCTTGTGCCAAATTAGTTATCATAACCAAGAGACAAATTCACAGCCTGTCTCACCTTTGCCCAGAATGTCCCCTTTGCCATGCGGGTCCCTTGTTGTGTTATCGTCCTGCACAAAGCCATGAGATGTCATCCTGCTGCTGAACTCATCCATCGGGGAGTCCATGTGCCTGGCGCCTCGGGAGCTGATGGTGCCCTGGAGGGAGGCCGGAAGGAAGCTCTGTGTCCCCATTAGTGAAATCAAACATAAAATAAGGAGTGAAGTCCTAAACACATTGTTAGTCCTTTTGATCATGAAACTTGATTTTTCTTTAAATACCTTATTGTGTTTTGAAGGTAATAATGATCTTACAGTACTATTAGAAAAATGATGTTCATGCCCATCACAATACTTATCCATAAGACTGATGCCTCTTCATCTCCAGCAACTCCCTACAAGTGTGTGGTACTGACACTGATGTACCAACTATGCTTTTCCATGCAAACAATCCTAGCTCCTCACAGTCATCTCATTCCTCTTACATCAAATGTTCACATTTCATAGACCATTTATGAACATTCATTTAAAGGAAAACTGCATGATAGTCTACTATAATGAATCAAAACTAAACATATCATGCTACAAGGACTAATTCAATTCATACTCTTACCTTGCATTCTTTTGTTCACTTCTTACACTACTACACAATACATACACTTTATAAATCAGCTGTAGAATAACACGGTAAGATACAAACAAAAATAGATAGCACACACGTGACACTTGGCAGCAGGACTTATCATTGATTCTTAAACCTATGCGAGTCTCAGATGGGCTTATGCTAATTTACTAAAGCTAAGATATTTTTTGAACATTTAAAAATACACCAAATACACAATGATCTTAAAATTCCTTGAAAACTTGGCGCACTCCTCGGATGGGCTGCAAACACGCTGGTCCTAGCTCAGTAAGAGTAGCAAGAGTACTAAAACTGTCACCGCAATACTGACAATTTGGCACCCTGCGTCACTGTACTCCACACCATTTATGTTCTGCCTTCCCGTCAATGGGTCACCCCAACACTCACACCACCTTGTCACACTGGACCGGGAGCAATGCGGGAGAACACACGGAGGCTTTTGAGGACCCAGTGATGTGAGAACACGCCGCGCACGCCTAGTAGATTCCCCATTTAGTGCGTTAATTTGAGGGTGGAGTGTATATCCATGTTCTGTGTCATAGCTATCCATTCACTTGTATCACACACAATCATCCTTCTTGGCTCCACACACATTAGTCTTTCATTGAACATTCTTTTTACATTATCCACTCATTTCACTCATGGCTCTCCTCTCGTAACACCCATTTCTCACTCGGTTCAAAGACGTCACTCCACAAATACTCCTCAAACACTTCATCTCCGTTACATTTAATCTTTTCTCTGCTTTGTTGGTACCTAAATTCAATAAAATAGAATTTTTGTCTGTAGTTATGTCACTTAAAATGGCACTAAAATCTTTTTAAGTTTTCACAGTTAATCACATAATGAGTAAAACTGGTGCTGCAGAGAGTAATTCAGAAACTACCTAATTGTAACTAGGCGAGTTCATAACAGGACTTACGGTTTTTCATTTCATGCTGTAAGATAGTAGAAATTTCAACTCCAAAGCACAAAATAACTGCAAAATGTTAAACATGCAAGCAAGGACAGCCACAACTAGCTTCCCAACACAGAAGAATACCCACATACACCAGGCAAGGGTGCTCGCATAACAGGAAGGTTGCTCGCATAACAGGAATGTAATCTCTGGAGTCATGCACACATATGCAAAGCTATTAAATCTTGTTAGAAATAAAACCACATCATGACATCTAGAGTGAGGGGCAGCACCATGGAAGTTATTGTTGGAATCATTGATCAAAGGCCTGCAAAGCTGGTTAAAATACTAAGACTTCAACTTCATGTCAAACCTCAACAAGGGCTTTAAGGTCAATCCAAACAGTTTTTATGAGTCTTCCTATTCTGATGCTTATTTCTTGGAGTTCCTTGAATAGGAGGTCATGATTAAATTTTTCCTTGCTCCTGTCCATACATTTGATCTTTGCACACTCCATTCCTTCAACTGAGCATCAAGGTTTTAGAGTGTGCAACGCAACAAGCAGGCATATAGGGTAGACTTTTCAGTTTTCTCATGATGCAGCGAGTACATGGCATTTGATTGTGTTGTCCATGAAGTGATCAACAGATACAAGTACTTCTTTTTCTTCTGGGAATGAGGTAGTTAATTTCAAGTAGCTAGCATGTGCAGGCCCCTCAAATCCTCCCCGGCCTCACCTCCAGGTTGGAAAGAAGCTGTTGGAAGTAAGGAACGGAGCGGGAACTTCCAGAGCTGGTGTTGGGGGGTGCTGGGTTCTGGGAAAGGGGGGTGCCAGAGGTGATACGGTGACTGTGGTGGTCCAGGGTGGTGGTGGAAGTGGTAGAGGTGGAGTGCCAAGTGGGGGAACTATCTGAGGTAGGATTGGTTCTTGGGTCTGTGTTGTGACCTGAAGGACGGTGGGTCTCAGCACGGTCATGGCTGGATAGAGACCCCAGGCGTTGACTTGACCAGGAGGAGGAAGGAGGATGTTGCTGGAGGAGGAGGGGAAAGGGAAGGGAACACCATGCAGTGAGAGAAGGGAACAATAAGAGAGGAAAGCAAGTCAAGTGGTGAAGGTAACACTGGAACCACAACTCTAAAGAAAACTGTACAAAATATCACTAGGTAAAAATAGCTTGAAAACACTCACCCACAAAGTAAAGCATGACAATACAAGTAACATACCTACTACAAATATGGTGTAACTTTATGAGAATATGTCTAATACTAAGAGAAGTGAGGATCTCATTGGTAACAGTACTTAGGGATCCAAGGAAGAAATGATAACTGGAAGGCATATGAAGAAAAATAAAGCTTTAGGTGTCATAGATCAAATTATAAATGCTTAGAAATGTTATTATATTGTTCAGAAGGTATTCTATAGCTGAGGTGGCCCTGTAAAGGTAAAGTGCCAAGGTATTTTCTATATGAAAGTGTATAGGCAAAGCAAGCATTTGAAGAGGCTATTTGAGACAAACCTTTTAAGAAAGAAATGTGTTCCAGCATCAAGATTTAGTCCTGAGAACTATAAATCTTGCTTACATATATACACAATGATTCAGAAACCAGTCCAGGTGATATTGACACTGGCTCGCTGTTTATGTATGAAAATCCTTAGGATGTACATAATGTTCCTATCAATTTCAGTCACGCACAGAAATAATACCAAAAGCGATCCTGATAAATTATTATTTTTTTCTACATCACAAACCGTTGGTGCCAGTAGGCTTTATGGAGGCTAAGATGGACTTGCCTCTTGCCTGTTATTTGGCGTAGGTTTAGATTTTTTATAGTGACGCCTCGAATGTTTACGTTCTCTCTTGAATATGTTGAGAACGAGAGAGTTCGTAAGTTTGCTGCTAAAGCCTCAAATGTAAGTCCCGTCTGAGGACAGTATGGCAGCAATTTGGGTAATCTTTGGCCACTCAGCAGTAATACCAAAGAAATAAAAGTGGCCAGTGGATATCGGGACTCGAACCTGGGACCCTATAGGTTCACATGCCTGAACGCTAACCACTGTATTCGTAAGAAAAATAGATAGAATCCAACTTAACATTTTTGCAGTCAGGATAAAAAAGCATCCTGGCTGGCTGGGACCCCAGAGGTTTACTGGAGAACACTAACAGTCCTACAAAGATTAGTATGTCACACCACATGCACTGATAACACCTGTACTTACCTCAAACAACTCAGGTATTGTGAAGTTAGGGTAAAGGTCAGTTTCTGACCCCTCTTCAAGTTCCTTTTCAATAGAATTACTGTTTCCCTGTCAAAAATGTTCAAATGTTATCTAAATACTTGTATATCTGGGTGTATAGTATTTGTAATGAGATAATCCACTTATAATTACTACATTGTGTACTGGAAATATTGACAAATCGATAAAAACTAAATGTTTCATCACCAATACATTACAAGTTGCCCTGTTTTTTTAATAAATCCATTACATTTCGTGTTCCCAAAGTGGGCGATACGGCACCCCCCATGCAGGCGGTGGAAGATCCATGGGAACGGTGCAGATAAACGGGGCGGCCGGGTGGCATCAGTACCAAGTAATAATTTACATTTTGCTATATTATTGAATACAGGGATCAAAAATGTCTTTCACTGTGTGTGTTTGTATGTGTGTGGTGGGAGGGGCGCTAGGGATGTGGCCTGGAAAAGTTTGGAAACCACTACATTATAGAATGGAATCTCACCTCGAAGTTATTGTTCCCCTCTGACCATTTTCCTCTTCTGGAATGCTCTTTCCCCGGCAGAGGATTGTTCCGCACAGTACCATACACAGGGTTCTCCTCACTGGTTATCCGTGTATTATTACTGAGGAAGGAAGATAAAATTCTGTTATACACTGTCAAGCTGTTGCTATCAAAGTAATGTACAAACGTCTTGCTCATCATTATATATATAATATCAAAACTCAAAACCATGATTAATGCCATATTTTGCCTTTACAAACAAAATGAACTCAGGAAAGAGGCAACAAAAACCAACCTGTGGAAATTGAGAGTCCCAAACACAAGAGTCCTCCCTCCTCGGGCACCCTTCGAGCGAGGCCGGCCGGTGAGGGACCCGCCGCTGTGGTTTATGGTGGCATATACATAGTCCTGGTTTGGGGTGGAAGGCCAGATGGAGGCATCGAATGTGTTAGTTGCCTCACTGCTGCTCACTTCTACAGTGTGCATGTTTTTGCTGGATGCCTATGTGGGTGGCAAGGAGGGAAAAGAAAGAAGAGAGAGAGAGAGAGAGAGAGAGAGAGAGAGAGAGAGAGAGAGAGAGAGAGAGAGAGAGAGAGAGAGAGAGAGAGAGAGAGAGAGAGAGAGAGAGAGCGAGAGCAAGAGCGAGAGCGAGAGAAGGGAAGGGAAGGGAAGGGAAGGGAAGAATAAATGGGAAAACAAGATGGTTAGTAATTGTTAGTTATGATTGTTGTTACAAAGACATGCTAGTACTATGACATGACCTAGTAATGGGAAGCAAAAGGTCATGATTGAAGCAAGGAACACAAAGGTGAGAGTAATGATCATATACTTACTAAATATAAGAGTTAGTATGTCTCTACAAACACTAAAAACTTTGTCTTGGTTACTCCCTTTTAAAGAGGATATTAGCTGAGTATACAGATGATTAATTGAAAGAATGGACTTAATGTGTGGTGGCAGTGGTTGTGGTTAAACTGATGGTAGAGGATGAGATGACAAGGATATATACAAGTCATGTATATACTGTAGGTGCTAAAGGAGGAGTGTTAGAATACTTAGGAAAGGAGGGAGAGTGATAAGACTGAGCATGCAAGAATGAGGTGTATGGACAGGAACAAGTGAAAATTCTACTATGTTCATTCTTTCAAGAGTGTCCCAATGATAAATAGCAATTAATTGATGCAGACAAGTGATTCTTATGTGCAGAGAATTGTTAATACAGTAATTACGAGCAGTGCAAATAGATAATTAAAGGAATTCTGAGAAAAAGTGCAAAGTAGTTGTGAAGAATAAAAAAAAAAAGCAAAATAGGAAAACATACAGCACTGGTAAAGAATAATTGACATTGTATCACCATAAAAGTTGCATTAAAACTGTGCAAATAAAAGACACAATTCCATCTATTGAACAACTGAACTGAACCCTCAAACCTCATAAGTAAATATAGGAAATTTCAATGATATTTTGTTCATTTAGAAGATCTCAAACAACATAGTACTGGTTTATCAAATGACGAGCAATTCTATTCTTGACTAGTAAATTAAGAGTATTGATGAGTTTTGTTCCACCCACCCACACACACACACACACACACACACACCTTGAATGGTCCTTCTCGGAGTGGCTTGGGGGGATGGCCGTTTGGGTTGGAGGGCGGCATAGCATCTTGGTGGGCCGTCTCAGGCTCTGTGCTACCCTGTCCATGAGAGCCTCTACGTCCTTTCCCCTTGTTGAGGTTGTTGCGGCGTCGTCCCTTGCGTCTCCTGCCTCTGGATCCCTTGTTGCCTTTTGTCTTCCTCACCGGCCAATCCAATGCTGGAAGGGTTAGCAGAGGTCATCAATGAACGGAATTTTCATGTGACCATCGACATCATTACTTTAATCTTACTTGTGTTGTCGTCTGCTCTATTAATTAAGGGGATGAATACGAGTTTTGGGAAGACATGATACATACATTTCAAATCCAATATTCTTTGTTAATAGTAAGTACTTCACTTACACCAATCCATAACACATGAATATTAACATTTACAAATACTGCATTGAACCATATTTTCATGTGCTTGCGATCTGGGTTAATATAATGAAGAAACACATTAAAACTTTAGTTATATGCATATTAGCTCTCTTAAAATTGTACTGAATGACAGACACACTTACCAGAGCCGTGTCCAGAGCCCCTGCCGAAGTCCCTGCCAGGGCTCACCTCATTGGGAGACCTGCCATGGGAGAGGAACTGGCCACCTGAAGACTCATTGGCAGAGGGTGGCGGCTTCACAGCTAAAGTTATGTTGGCTTCCAAGTCTCCAGCTGGAAAAGTATGAGGTGTAAGGACACAGATGGCAGAATGGTCTTAGTAGTTGTAGTGATCAAAGGTACCGGGTATTGCTATTTTTTTGGTTCAATATTATGCATTTACATTTTTTTTTACCACTACCTGCATACCAGATGAACTTGTAATTCAATAAACAATGGCCTATGTAAAGGTATATTAAAACAATTACAAAAGTCTGCAACGTTATTAGTAATGGACAAAGTGATAGATATGAAGGTACTGTCATCTCCTTTACTATTTCATACGCCGAGGCAAATCATGGATGAAATCACATCTTGACATTAGTTCAAGAAATTAGTGCTTGTCATTTACATATGAACAGACAAGACGTCTCGTGCAAGGTGTGACAGAAGGCTAGGCTCAGATATCACAATAATATTTGCTATATTCTAGAATCCAAGTTATCACCAGCTATTCATCAATGCATAAAAAAAGGCTACAACCATAAATCTTATCAGTGTCAGGTTTCAGCCTATGAACACAATGTAATATTTGATAAGTACAGAGAGAAGGCAGACTTGCATGTGTACTTATCATTATAAGGGTTCATAAAGGTTGTTGGGATTGCATCTACTTGAGTCTGGCACCACAGTGGAGGTCAAACCAACACTACTATAAAGGGGAACACTTGAATGTGAAGGTAATCAATATGAAATGCAAGATACTTTTCAAAAGGGACTAAGATACCTCAGGTACAGTCATGTACTTTTAGGTGGTACTACTAGATCTCTAGGTACTAATGAACCACTGTATGAGAAGTAATCACATCTATGACTAACCAACTCAACACATTTTCGTTCTACACGTAATGAATAAGTATTCTAATTATAATATCTATGCAGCTTTTTTCAACACAGTCATTTGGTGAATGGCAGCAGTATTTAGTGTTTGTATGCTACCGTAAAGATAAATAAAGACAAGTTAAACAAAAGTATAAGTTCACTTAGATGTCATTTGAAGTGACTTCAGAATGAGGAACATGCCAGTCAGTGAATAACTACTGAAGGAAAGAGAAAGCTTGGTCATGTTGGGTAGGACTCATTAGCTTTTAAAACCACTCATGATACAACATGACTTGTGGAGCTTCAATGATGACACTCACCAGTGCCACAAGGCTCACCATCATTCTTGTACATGGTGAGCACAGTGAGGCAGCCGTCATGAGACGCGTTGGTGGGAAGCAGCTCCTCTATGGGAAGGAGCTCTGAGCCCCGTGTATAATACAGTGTACACACACACACACACGCACATACACAAAGGGAATATCTTAGTGGTAATTACAGCCACATACAACAATACTAGGTCTTAAAAAATTCAGATGCACACCTTATTTCTGGGTACTTTTCTCCCCCAATTTTCATTTACTTAAACAATGCAGTCAAAGTGATAACAAAACAGTACTACATTCACAGAAAATGCTTCTCTAGATAAACATTAAATTAATGCCATTCTTTCCTTCCTTAACCAGTTTAATTCTCCTCGCTGCTCAGTAATATGTTTCCTGTTATCTTTTTTAAATAACAATTACCAAAATCATCAAATCTGATTACGCAAAATTTAAGGTCACCTTAATTTTTCTATAACCTTGTTTTTCTCTCTCTCCTAATTTCAAATTAGGAAAAAAATTATGTAGTGTTTGTGGCATTGCTTTACGAAATTCTTTTTCAATAAGTAAGTGTTAACAATCAAATCCTAGGAAGTGCTGAGCTACCTAAGCATCACCTCAGCATACTACACTGCCCTCATCTAATACAAGGTTGCTGAACTCAGCAAAGCTTAATAAACACTGGCCTAAACAACAAATACTGGTTGTTAATGAACAACAAAATGTGGAATCTGTAATGAAGCACAACTACATAATCATTACCACATCATGACCTTACCTAACCTAACCAAGCCCTGAACGAACTTAAATTTAACATTACCCAATCCAAAACCTAACCTCATGAGACACTATTCTGGTTCCTATTGAAGCAGAATAACTTAACTATCTCCCTATGTGTGCACACCTTCCATGGTACACTCCAGGACTCACCTTGACACACGTACACTCCGGAGTTAGGGAACCGCACCTCACGGATCTTCAGAACACCTCTTGGCGTGGTTCTAATGGGACCTTTTTTGCCCAGCCTGTGTCCACGATGCCACCAGGTGATGAGAGACCTGTTGAAGTTCCTGACGGGGCATTTCACCTTCAGCTTCACGCCCCTGAACACCGTCGCCTTGCCGCCCACCTGCAATATATTAGACATTTAACTAAGGTGACTCAAGGAGCAGAAACCCAATCTCATGTTACGTAGTTTTCTTAATATTGCTGTTGTTTAAGTAATGTTTCGCTTCCCTTAACAATTAACATTACCGTCTGGCTTCATGTCCGTCCAATGCTGCTCAAAAAAATAGGTGATGAACTTCAAGGTAATTCTCCTGAGACTATGTAACCACCTGTATCCCAACACTGTTAACCACTAATTGACTATATTTACTAAGATCACTGTATCTGCCTCCTGATCAATGTAATTACCTCTATCAATACCATGGAGGGTGAACATGAAGCGAGGGTAATATCAGAGGGACGAGGCGCACACCTTTCATAGTGAACAGCTGTGATAAAAGATGCAACACACTTCTAGAAAGGTAATTAATGTCCTATCCGTAATGAGGTTATTAATTCAAAGCCTATATTCATGTTTCCTCTATACCATGGAATTTCTGCTACATGTGTGTATATTATGTGGCTTTTTATTAACTATTCACGGTAATACCTTCAATTATTCATCTATAATATTTTCTAGAGCCTAGTTATTTACCTTCAGAGTGAGTTTGTTGGATAAGTTGCTTTGGACGAAATCTTGATAATTCTGCGACTTAATGACAGGCTTTTTGTGATTCCTTTGCCCTATACGACATATCCTTTGATTGCATTTCCTGACGGTGCGTGGTTGTGTGGTAGGACACTCCTCTGGGGGCCTCTCCTCTGACTGGCCCTGAGCCCGAATCTGCTGGCACTGTAGGATTCTTGTCTTCACACCGCCACCACACACCACGGAACACTGAAGAAGAGATCCATTAACAGCCTCAATGATTATGACGGAAGAAAGTTGATATTGATGTATTACTACTACTACCACTACTACTATTATTACTACTACTCCTTCTCCTCCTCCTCCTCCTACTACTACAATAAAAGGGTGTCTCTTACATTAGACCAGCTGCCGGGAACCCACTCAGGCGAGCAGTCCACGTAGTTACAGTGTTGGATGGCGCGATTGGGAGGCTGAGGGCACAGGCTGTCCGGTACCTCAACAGTATTAGTTCCTCCCCGAGTCACTTCATGAATACACTTCACTTCCCGCCTCTGTGGACCATTGACAAGGGACATTTTTATCATATTTCATTTTATTTTGTATATATATGTATCTATTTGCATTGTTGGATTATTGTCGTTTTACTTGTTAATTTATCGGTTCAAGTACAGTACCTAAGAGTGAAAAGGGGTTTAGTATGAAAATTCCTGGAGGTGAAACAGAATGACAGGGACACATAAATTTCTTTGCGCTGGAGAAGAAAACGTAACTTTCATAATTACGGGAAGCAGTTGTAAAAAATCAATAATAGGACCTTGTATTTGATTTTAAAGAATAAGATGCCATGTATTAGAGCCCAAAATGTTGCCAGGTAAGGAGACACTCACCTGTATTCCTCCACCGCACGGCTTGTTGCACGGACCAAACTCTGAGATGTTCCAGCGCGGTGGGCACGGCTGGTCGTTGCACGTGCGGGTGATGACGTCTGGTCGTTCTTGGGAGTCACAGAGTTGAGGCTTCACGATCTTTCTGTCCGAACTTCTAATACACTTGACTACTGACTCCTGTACCCCACCTGTAGCCCGGCGTTATGGAGATGGGCGGAGCGGGGAGGAGCGGATCCATCACAAGGCAAAACATACGATAAAGAGAGAGAGAAAAAGAAAAAAATCAGGTGTGGACAATGTGTTGCAAAATGGGAATGGGTTAATTAATGATGCAATTAAGTATATCTTACACACTTTTTTTCTCTCCTGTCAATTATATGCATTAAGTAAATAATAAAACAATAATAACCATGCATATTAGAAAGTTTAGAAAAAATGCTATAATAAATAGGTTATCTTTTTCATTTCTACTGATGAACACGAGTCTTTATGTTGTTCTGTTGACGATGGATATTTCATGCTGTAACTCACCCAGGCACGAGGCACTACAGAGGCCAAATCCGAGGGTAGTCCACTTGTAGGTGTGGGGACCTTTGATGTCTTCTTCTGTTATGTGGTAATATCCTGGGTACTCTTCATTCCTCCTTCCGACACCAATTTCGATAGAGTTCATATCCTTGTGTTGAGGTGTAGCCGAGTAGGTCCTGCCGCCTCGGGGGACTTCTAAGGAGTCAAACAGGTCAATGGACGTGTACTCGCCAGGGTATAGGAGTACAGGATCCCCACGTGTCTTGGAGTCACCTGGGGCCTCGTAGGAATGTAGTCCCGGATGTGGATCGTTATAGGCCTGGGCTTGCGGCACCTGCACGTCTAAATTTGACGACTTAGACTTTGCATTCTTCGGCATCTCGTCCCTGTCCACGTCCTCGTTGACTAGGCGAGGGAGGAAGGGTGTCTCGTGGATCCTTCTGTCTCTGCTGGAGCTCTCGTCGCCGTCCTCGTCTTCGTCCTCGAGGCTGATGACGGGATGATGATGGGCGGCGTCGCTCACCTCACCGTCAGGAGATTCATGTCTGCAGGTTGTTTTACGGGTTAGATTTACGATCCTGTTGGCCCATTTCTCTCCCTGCAACTCATGTGTCACCATGTTCACAATAAGAAAAAGTAGCGAAGAATCAACGAGTGCCAAGAGACAGGTGGGGACTGGGGTTTTGCCAAGGGTAACTTTATTAAATTCAAGCTCCTTGGAAACTTGCCAGATGGCGTGAAGTCAACCCTTGTGTATGGCAAGTCTGGAATCGGAAGAGCAAGGAGGGTGCGTCCATAAATAGCAGTGCAATAAAGGGTTAAGACAGAACGTGAGTCTGGCAGCCATTAAGATTCACGGAAGTTAATGGTGAGTGGTATGTAGCGGTGGTTATAATGTGGCTGTTAAGAAGGAAGGGACCGGCAGAGGGCTGTGTTCAAATGGTCAGTTGTTGTACTTGTGAATGAACTGGAGGTGTAGGACAGAGTAAGGAGGACAGAAGAGAGAAAGAGAGAAAGTGAGAGATAGGAAAAGAAGGAAGGAAGACATGACAATTACGCACACACACACGCACACACACACACACACACACACACACACACACACACACACACACACACACACACACACACACACAGGACACATTTATGAGAGAGAAAAAAATCAAGAAATCAATAAAATAATGGAAAAAAACCCATTTCTAAGTTTTCACATCACCTGGTCATGGCGTGGGTGCAGGGCGGCATAACACAGCGTTGGGTGTCCAGCGGCCGCACTCCTGGACACTGCTTCTTCGGGAGTTCAGCGACGGTACGGGAAAATTCCAGAAAGATCTTACACGTAACAGAGCGTGTTCTTACTCCGTCCCCACACGTAACGCTGCAAGTGGTCCAGTTCCCCTTCATAAATCTGTGTTGTTGAGAGAAAATGATAGTGAGGCGTTTAGGCAGATGCAGGTCAGTTCCTATTTCTATAGACAAAATATATAAAGATAAATTGAAATGAAGACACCCAATCCTGCTGTGAGATAGATGAATCCAGACAGAGTAAAGGAAAAATGGGAAAACCAAGGTCACGAAAAATATGTTGATTGCTTAACACTTGAAACGAAACTCTGGGAACATAATACACATAGGATGATATTTTCTTTCCTTCTTTATACGAAAAAAGGAATACCAAAGACTGAAAGGGAAATACATATAACTTCATATCGCTTATCTATGAGTTACAGGATGGAGAAGATATAATGGATTTGCATACTGGAGAAGAGAGAAAGAAGTGAAAGATAAGGAGGACGGAAGAGGATGAGAATAACAAACGTTGAGACGCATTGATATTACTTTAGCGCCTTCATCTAAGAGGAGAAGAGTCACTTGCCTGATTGAATCGCTGTGTTTTATATCACTCTTATACCCTTCATGTTTGTCCTCACGAAGATGTGTGTGTGTGTGTGTGTGTGTGTGTGTGTGTGTGTGTGTGTGTGTGTGTGTGTGTGTGTGTGTGTGTGTGTGTGTGTGTGTGTGTGTGTATTTCCCATTAAGACGATTATGTTCAACTTTTTACTCTGCTACAAAAACACACGTCATCCAAGAGCCAGCGGGTGGAAGCAGTCAGCTCTCATATGACTTTTTGCCACAAGAGCGAGAGGAAAATACAAGCAAGCATTTCCGGTAAAATAATAAAAAACTGCAAGAGACAAAATCAAATAAGTGATCATTTTCTATCTTCATTTATCAAACACTATTACATTTTCTTCCCAAACACTTGATTTTCCTTCTTCCATCATCTAACAAATAATATATAAATGATGAATTTAAAAACATTTATTAAAGAAAACGAAGAAACCGAGGAAAACAATTACACTTCCACACAGCACGTCCTTCAGACACAACTGGACACACTGTACACGGCAAGGTCACGTCCCTACAAGACCTACACATCGCGCCACACAAGGACAGAGGCTCAGGAACATTTATTAGCCGGTGGAGGCAAGAAAGACAAGTTTGTACCTCCTCTCCTCATCTTTACTACAGTCACCTTCTCCTCCTTCTCTTTAGTATTGTCATTGTGTTCTTTTACATCATCTTTCTCTACTTTTCCATTGTGATATCTTTCTGTTCTTCCTTTTTACCTCCTCGTATATTTCCTTTCATGTTTTTTATTTATTTCATGTAACAACAACAAAAAAGTCAAGCTCGTGATGTCCTTATTATTGTATCATTAATAGGATATTTATTGGCTACTTTATATAATACAGCTATTTTATATAACATAGCATAAGAGTTTGGGCTATGTATATTTCATTTGAAATTTAGCGCATCTTGGTTGTGTTTTGTTTTATCCACTACCTGTGAACATGGTCGGCCTGGCGGGTGTCAAAGCCGGCCCACCACTGTGCTGTGGATTTTCGGTGTGGATGGGCCTCCGTTCTGCAGGCTGGTTTGTGTTTCCACTTTGCTATGATTTAGATTATTTTGGTGTATTATAGAAGCATTTGACATGTGCGGGTATAGTATAGGTCATGTAGTACGTTGGATGTTATTGTTCGACGGACGGAGGATGTAGAGAATACCCGGACTGGATGATAGTTGTGGGACTGGATCTGATGGAGTGTTGGCAGGTCAGGGCTGTGATACTGGGATTCGGAGGACGTCATTGTGGGCCACCGAAGTGAATACTTTTCATGTAATTAAAGTTGTTAGTTGTATGGCAATTAAGCGTGCATTCAGTGATTTGTTGTGTTGATTCATACTGAGGTAGTTGTGTAGTAATTAAGTGTGTATTTAGTGATCTGGTGTGTCCTGATTCGTTGAGGGAAGTGAAGTGACATTTATACACATGCATAGTGTTAAGAAAACGCTGTATTTCAGGCCGAAACACTGCTGCAAGCAATAAACTGTGACGTTACGATTCTGTGGTTTGCTGCTCATTCGGTTTCCCAGTACAATTATGTCAATTAGACGTTCTGTACTACACTCCGATTGGTCACATCGAAAGTAAACAGAAAGAGAGAGAGAGAGAGGAAAACAAAATGACATCCTTCGGGGTTGATAAGCAGCCTCCGGAAGACTTTGTCGGCCTGAGGAATGACAACACTTGTCCTCCAGTCGATGTCCAAGAGAGACAGACTCGCCCATCGCCATCCCTTGCGCCTTCGGACAAAAGGACACGATGACTGCCTTCCAAGATGATTAATAAACGTAAAATTGTCTAGACGTTCGAGTAACAGATCCAACTTCATGGTTCCATCCCCTTAGTCACTCTGCATGTCCTAAGCGGGTCCTCAAGGGCTTTAGGGTTTTAAATATTAACTCAACACATAGAAAGGGGAGTTAGGAAGACCACGCACGATGAATAGCATGAAGTACAAGATTTATAAGTTTCTGTTACCGCCATAAAATAACAAGAAGTAGAAGAAAGATTAAGGAACTATTGAGTAAAGTGAGTCAAACTTAGGGAGCTGTCGTTACAAAGGCTATAACTTCGAAAATACATTCAGATCTACATCCGCATCGACAATACCAAATTTTAATGCTCCATAAAGACGCACTCGAAAGGCTAAAGCGAATTACAAGTGAGTAGGTCATACCAGCCACGCCCAGATACGAACACCAACAAGAACACGAAACTTTAACGTAATGATGATTAATGTGTTTACGTTTTCCACTCGTTGCATTCTCTCAATTCTGCCGCAGATTCCAACCTGACGGGGATTCAATTTCTCATCCGTTTCGGCCGCAACCACGCAGCAGATCATGGAGACGGATGGAACCTGATCGTAGCGTCCTGGAGCTTGCCATCCTTCCAGACACGAGGTAAGGTAGTGTGAAGCCTAGTGAGGCAGTGTTCGAGGATGCCCGCCGCTCGACTAAATATTGATCACTCGTCTCAATTTCCTTAACACATAACAGGGACAAATTCTCTCTCTCTCTCTCTCTCTCTCTCTCTCTCTCTCTCTCTCTCTCTCTCTCTCTCTCTCTCTCTCTCTCTCTCTCTCTCTCTCTCTTCCCCTTTTTCTTCTTTTCAGCCCCGTAGTTAGGTCTAGGCATCGTCCACTGAGCTCCAAGTTTTCGCTTCGGAAGAATAACTTTCACGATTGCGAAAGTAGGACCAAGATGAGCTCTGGTGCCGGGAAGGTGGAGGTGTGGCGACGATCTTGGCAAGGATCCCGAGCTGCCCTCCTCCTCCTCCTCCTCCTCCTGGCGCCGTGTCTTAACTATTCACCCTCCTTCTCCTCCTTCTGCTCCTCTCTCCTTCTTCCTTCTCTCTCCTCCCCTCATCTTCGTCCTCCTCCTCCTGCTGCTGGAGACGCCTTTACTGTCTACGTTGCTTCTGTTATCGGCATCCCCAGTGACCTAACACTTGCTGTCTTGGTGTTCGGTGCTGCTGGAGTTTGATAATTGTTCCCTTCAGCCGTCACTCCTTCTCACACGAATATTATGTATGCCACTCTACTTTACTTTACTTTACTTTACTTGAAGAAACCTATGAATAAGAGATAAGTAGCTAGATGTATTAGCAGGTTTTTTTTTATTTATATATATCTATTGAGATTCTAATGAAGTGTGAAAGATGTGCAGAAAATACAGTGAAAATTCTCTGGACATGATGAAAGAGAAAATGACACGACTTCAATATTATAAAGAAAACAGGATCAGGTTCACCTCCGCCTCTACAGTAGTCAAACTTTGTGGGTTTTCGTCTGGCGCCAAGAGAACCAGGATTCCTTAATGATTTTACAACCAGCTCCCACCCCCTTTCTTCCTTCCTTCCTTCCTTCCTTCCTCTCCCCCTCCCATCTTCCTACCCCTGCTAACTTAATATCTCGTCCCCACCACCACCACCTCCTCCTCTTCTTCCTCTTCCTACTCGAGTGACGTCACAGCCTGTCACAGTAGATGGGTTAGAGAGGAAGATGAATGGCATAACGTTGGACTACATTCTACGATCCTCTTTCTACTTCCCTCTCCTCAGTATTCATAGCCAAGCCAAGTCTACAGTACGTGGTCAGACTTAAGAATCTCCTTGTTTTTTTTTATATTTTATTTTACCCATTCCCCGTTTTTTGTGTGTGTATAAGAGAACTAGTTACACTTAGAAACAAACACACATAGTCCATAAATAATAAAATAGCCAACGATAGATAAAACTAAACCCACCCACCCCCCAAAAAAAAACATATATAAAAGGGACTTCTGTCTACTGCCACTAAAATTATATCCCGACTTTCTTCTTTTTTTCCACAAGAATAGGCATCTTTCCTTGATTTTCTTTTATATATTTTTTCTTGGGCATGGAATCAAAGGAGAGATGATTTAGATCTCGAAGGAAGGACGCTTTAGACAAGAGGAGGAGGAAGAGGAAGAGGAGGAGAAACAGAGGAGGAAAAACATGAGGAGGAGGAAGAGGATGAAAAAGAGGAAAAGGATAAGGAGTACGAGGATGAGGAAGCTTAGGATTGAGAGGAAGAAAAAGGAGAAGAAGGAAGAGGAGGAGGCTCAGGCCACTGTTGAGGGGAATGAGATGTAGTTTGGAGGAAATACACAGAGGCGGAGAGGGCAATAAGGAGATAAATTACTGAAGCTGAGAAGGAGACAACGAGGCATAGGGAGACGGTCTTAGAGAGAGAGAGAGAGAGAGAGAGAGAGAGAGAGAGAGAGAGAGAGAGAGAGAGAAAGAAAAAAAATGTTCCAATCGTCATCTCAAAACCAATGAAGATAATAAGAACAAGTGAGCCTCTTCCTCTTCCTCCTCCTCCTCCTCCTCCTCCTCCTCCTCCTCCTCCTCCTCCTCCTCCTCCTCCTCCTCCTCCTCGATGAAGCAGCGCCCTTCCTGACCCACTTCTGTGTATCTCGGAAGGATTACTTAACGAGTCATCAAGTCCACCTCCTTTTAACTACTACTACTACTACTACTACTACTACTACTACTACTACTACAAAATAATTCTATGGGCGAGTGCGACAGCCTAGTCATTCATTATTCACTCCTTTCCCTCATTCATTAATTCTAAGGAAGCTTAATGTATGTATTCCCATCCTTCCTTTATTCATTAATTAGGCAAATGTTTAAGGGAGGCGTGGGAAGCGAGGGGAAGGAGGAAGGAGAGTTCTTTCATATAAATCCCTCACTTTCCCTAATTTCCTTATCATTAGCCTCCCTAACCTCCCCTCATGACCTCGCTCCACCCATAGTATCAGTTAACTTTCCCCTCATTAGGTTAGGTTAGGTTAGGTTAGGTTAGGTTAGGTTAGGTTTGGTTAGGTTAGGTTAGGTTAGGTTCTTACTACTATCACAGGACCACCATAGGACTTCTGTATTATTGGCAGTCAGTCCTATATGACACACAACCCTTCTCCTCCCTTGGCTTCTATCCTCCCGTTCCTGGCTGAGAATAGATGCTGCAGAGGGAAGATGAAAACCTGAAGGAGTAGTGGGAGGTGGAGGGAACAGGAGGGAAAATGTGCAAGGGAGGAGATGTAAAGGGATTTCCTGAAGCAGAAGTGATGATGAGAGTTTTAAGGATGAAGAATATGAGGAAGAGGAAGAGAATGAAAGAATGATGGGAGTAGCAGGAGAAAGGATGAGAAAGAGAAGAGAAAAATTTTTAGTAGGAAAAACGAAGAGGATTGAGAAGACGAGGACAGTGCAGTATCAGGAGGAAAATACCCCCCCCAAAAAAAAAAAACACTAAAGGAAGAAGGAAAATAAAGAGGAAGATGAGGAGCAGATGACGAAAGACGTAAAGGAGGAAACACAAGAAGGAGAGGAAGAAGACTTTTAAGAGGAAGAGGAAGAGGGAGAGGAAGAGAAGACGAAGGTACTCAAGAGGTCAAGTGCACAGCGAGACGGCCAGAGAACGTAAGCGACCATAGTATAAAGTTAAGATGAGGCGGGTTTAGCGAAGGAGATGAATGCTGGGCCGTCGCAGGAGGAGGAGGAGGAGGAGGAGGATGGGTGGGGTCGAAGAGGAGGAAGAGGAGGCACTAGAAGGGAAAGAGGAGGGATGGAAGGAAGGGCTGACCATGAGAAGGAGGGGGACACAGAGGGAGGGACGGAAGGCGTGAGGGAGGGAAGGAGGGAGGGAAGGAGGGAGGTTTTGGCGCCAGGAGGCCGTCAGAAATGGTGCATCCCAGCCGTTGCGTCGCTATGGGAACCAGGCCTCCTCCTCCTCCTCCTCCTCCTCCTCCACCACTCGTCGCCATAGCCCCTTCCCTCCACCTCCTCCTCCTCCTCCTCCTCCTCCAGACTCCATCACACTTCCTGAACACTTCCTCTTCTGCGAAAACACATCCACGTAAGGCAATAACTCTTTTTTTTTCTTCATTTATCTTCAAAGACTCTTCCCTCGTTCCCTAAAGTCACCCTCTGAAATGTGTTGAGATCGCTGTGAATTACCCTATACATACAACCTCCTCCTCCTCTTCCTCCTATTCTTCCTTCTCCTCTTCCTCCTCCTCCTCCTCCTCTTCCTTTTCCCTCGTTTCTATGACTCACACTCTTCTTCATCTTCTCTTCCTTCTCCTTTCCTCCATCACTTCCTAACAAATTTTTTTCCCAGACGATTATAACAAAAACGGATGTAAAATGAGAACCACTGTTTTTTCATACTTATTTTCTTTATCTTTATGCGTATTTGCCAATTCTTTCCCTCCATTGCTTAAGGTCTCTCTCTCTCTCTCTCTCTCTCTCTCTCTCTCTCTCTCTCTCTCTCTCTCTCTCTCTCTCTCTCTCTCTCTCTCACTAAGCGATATCACGTCCATGCAAAACCGCTTCCCGACAGAACACTTCTTAAACTTTCAGACGAGAGAGATTTCAAGCCTGACACACTTCTCAAGGTCACGGAAGGATGGCTAGGCGAGACGAGGCGACTGTCGCTTCCATTCCTTACCCTTTCCGCAGTCCTTCCTCGACCTAATTTCCCGGAAGAAGACACACTGCTCGAACACAGTAATCCGCCAGCAACACGGAAGGGAAGGGAAGGGAAGGGCAGAGGAGAGCAGCCAGCGCAGCGCATCTCACCAAAGCGGATTCCATTACATGTTTGTGCAACGAGTAGGGTAATAACATGTTTGCTTGTTCGAAGCTGCACGCCGTCACCAGCCAGGCCTCGTCTCGGCATTAAACACGCATCAAAGGCAGTGGTGGTGGTGGTGGCGGCGTTAAGATAGGCGGTAAGGGCGGATGACATTACATAGCGGCAAAAAGGAGTAAGCTAGTTGAGGCAAAAATAAGAGGATAAATTTTCCATCATGAACGCTATCTACCATTTTAGTGGATTAATGAATGTCTGCCAATGATCTGGAATGACCTTGATAACCTGACCTGACCTGACTTGACCTTGCTGACCTGACCTGACCTGACCTGACCTGCCCATCAACCACGTCACGAAAAATAAAAGAAAAATCGTTGTTTCCTTCTGACTCACCTCCAACCGGCTTCTCTCCTTCCCCCTCTCCGCCCCAGCCTCTCTCTCTCTCTCTCTCTCTCTCTCTCTCTCTCTCTCTCTCTCTCTCTCTCTCTCTCTCTCTCTCTCTCTCTCTCTCTCTCTCTCTCTCTCTCCTCTTCCTTACCCGCACCACAAGTAATCGCGTCCATAAAGAGAAGGAATTGAATGTGTCGCTAGTCCGTCACGGCGCTCGTAGGCCCACAACGTCTTGTTTTATGACACAAGTTCGCGTCAGTGATTATGTGATGGAGTATGTGTGTATGCGTGTGTATATATATGTATGTATGTATGTGTCTATGGTGGTATGTACATCTATCCATTTATCTCTATCTGTTGTCTATGTGGATTCCAAGAACTTTCTGGATGCATGCTGTTTTATTAAAAGCTTTTTTCCTATAGTTGCGCTAAGAGGCTTAGGCCCGAGTTGGGATTTGTGGCGCTACGTGTTATCGAGGGAGCCAACACTGAAGGGCGGGGGGAGGGGAGCAGGGCGAGGGGCGGGGGGAGGTGAAGAAGGCCCGGTGCCAATCTCAAACTATTGATGGAGAAAGAAAAATGGGAGGGGAGAAAGGGAAAGAGGTGGAGGAGGAGGAAGAAAGGAAAGGGAGGGTATGGATAGGATGAAAGAAGATATGGAGGAGAGGCAGGGAAGGAAGGAAGGAATAACAAAAGGGGACAGTGGCATTGTGTGAGGGTAGAGAGAGAGAGAGAGAGAGAGAGAGAGAGAGAGAGAGAGAGAGAGAGAGAGAGAGAGAGAGAGAGAGAGAGAGAGAGCATCCCGTTACAAACATGAGTCAATATGATGTGTTCCCGTTCCGTCCTTGAGTAATTAGTGAAAATGAGACAAGAAATGTTAACGATCCTATAATTACGATGGTTCCAAGGTCGAAATTGATTGATTGAATATAAGGTGCCGCAAAAACGAGGTCACATGGCGCTGTTTAAGGTCAGTTTCAACCATGTATATTAGAACCAATTTCCTCATCTTTCCCTCTTTTGTTAATTCTCTCTCTCTCTCTCTCTCTCTCTCTCTCTCTCTCTCTCTCTCTCTCTCTCTCTCTCTCTCTCTCTCTCTCTCTCTCTCATTACATATATATAGAATGTGAGGAAAACAAATATAAAAACAAGTGAAAATGGGAAAAAAAAAACCGAAGGAAGGAAAAAGAACTTGACTGAGAAGTTTGACAGAAAGTAAAAGAAAGATGAAAGAAAAAGTGTAAAAAAACAGTTTGGGAGAGAGAGAGAGAGAGAGAGAGAGAGAGAGAGAGAGAGAGAGAGAGAGAGAGAGAGAGAGAGAGAGAGAGAGAGAGAGAGAATCCCTAGGGGTAACAGGAGAGGCTGATAAACTCTCTGAGAATTGAGGGATTTGGGGCTTGGCGTAATGGAAGGAGGGAGGGAGAGAAGGAGAGAAGGAGGGGAGGAGGGAAGGAGGGAAGGAGGGAGGGAGGAGACAAAATGAATGAAATAATAAAGAAGGAAGATGATGGTGACAATAAGAAAGTACTAAATACACAGATATATACATACATTTCCAATAACATAAATAATACGAGGTAACATACATATAGAAGCATAATATACACAGTTACAAGCATCAGTTTCTAGTCCATACGATTACCCTGTTCACATCCCTTGCTGATGGAGAGTTAGTGGTTATAATGAGGTCACGATCACTCAGGCCAATTAGCTTAACGGAGACCTCGAACTAGTTAACCGATAGTTTCATATTGCGCTTCATGAAATACACGACTCTCTCTTCTTTATCATAGGAAGTATTGTTAGAGGAAGCTTTTACTGTACGTGTATCATCATAGGCGAATGTAACTTCAAAAGGCATGAATATTGAATGATAGCTTTTGTGAATTATTATGTTGATATGAAATTTTAAAGAATACTAAAACTAGATAGCAATTCACACACATTTTTACTTTTATTTGCACGAGAGAGAGAGAGAGAGAGAGAGAGAGAGAGAGAGAGAGAGAGAGAGAGAGAGAGAGAGAGAGAGAGAGAGAGAGAGAGAGAGAGAGAGAGAGAGAGAGAGAGAGAAAAAAAAAGAATAAAGCGAAGTATTTCCATTGTTTCGAAGCAAGAACGCAACGTAACACCAACTCTGAACGCTCGAGGTTTCATAACTAGCTGGTTCGAATCAATTGCTTCATTACCATCACTGTGGGACTCCGTTAGAAAGAGTGACTCGGCTTTCACATCCTAACTAATTAATCTTAATGAACTAAACAAAAAAAACAACAACTATGGATCACAAACAAACATGAAAACAAAAGAAGATAGAAGCGCAATCACTAATAAGAGTTAATCACTTTGGATAAACTGGAATACACGAACAGCAAGGACGAGAGAAAAACTATTGGATAATGATAATGATGAAGAGGAAGATAATGAATACTTAGTCAAGGTCAAAGGTCAAGCATACTCACGTGGGTTCTGAGGGTACTTGTTGACCTCCGAGGAAAGCTTGTGGGCGTGGCAGGAGTGGCGCTGGTCCTTCCTCACTGGCTAAGGCGTCCTGCTCCTCTGGCCACCACGGCGCTGAGGGGGGGGGGAGGGTAGGGGGTCAGGGTGTGTGTGTGTGTGTGTGTGTGTGATGTTACCACAGTCCATCATATATATTACTCTTTTATTTCCTCATCCATAAATGAATAGTGAAATAAATGGACGTACACACACTATTTAAACCGTAAATAAAACATTGCGTGCCATCAACTCTTTGCTCCTCAATTAGTGTCATCAATCATGCATCGTCTACAACTTTCCTTTCAATTCACGATCCGTTATATTTCAACAAACAGAATGAATGACATGATATCCTGTTCAAACAACCCTCAGGTCATGTCCTTCGGTATCCTGCCTCCTGAGGGACTCCTGCAGGGGCGAGACGGTACTTACGTGTGTAGGGCTGATGTCTAGGGTGTGCCAGGGTGGAGGGCAGGGGGCAGGACATGCCCGTACGGCAGGGTCGCGTGTCAGAGGGTCGGTGGGCGTCCTCGCACCGCTCAGAGGAACGTCCTTCGGAGTCTCGGCAAAGTACGACTCTGGTTTGCACGCCGTCACCGCACGTCACGGAACACTGTCAAGGGCACGACGAGGGTCACTTTACACTCCTACACTTTCCTCTACATAAGAAACACTAGTATTCACCCCTTCTTTCATCCCTTCACCTCCCTCTGCCAAAGAAACCCCTAACTTTCACCCCTTCCTTCACTCCTTCCTTCACCCCTTCCTTCACCCCTTCCTTCACCTCCTCCTTCACCCCCTCCTTCACCCTTTCCTCACCTCAGACCAAATCCCGTCGTACCACCTCGGACACTTGTGAGGGTTGCAGCCTCGTCGGTGGCGTGGGCGGGGCAGGGCACAGTTGTGGTCGGCGACTCGCACTACTGACGTGTTTCTCGGCTCAGCACAAAACACCTCCCGCAGCTGGTACCCTCCGTTGCCGCAGGACACTGAGCACGAGCCCCACTGCCCCGTCTGCCACCTGGGGATAAGGAATACACGTAAAATTAGATAAAAGAAAGTAAGAGAAAGGAAAAAGGTTGTGGGATAGTGACAAGATGGATAGACTAGACTTAAGATCACAAGGGAAAAAGTACAGTTTAAAGGAGAAAAACAAAAGTAGGAATGTTTTTAAAATAACTTTGACTAATGGAATGCCTGGATCCAACTCAACCCCCATCCGCTTTCAAACTCTTCTTAAAGGAACAAAAATCTGAGTGAATCCGGGTCGAAGAGAGGTAAAAAGTCACGAAAACTCAAGACAACACATCTTTTATACATTCTGAAGCTTCCTGTGTGTGTGTGAGAGAGAGAGAGAGAGAGAGAGAGAGAGAGAGAGAGAGAGAGAGAGAGAGAGAGAGAGAGAGAGAAAACACAGCTTGTCCGGCCATAAATCACTACACAGGAGAGAGAGAGAGAGAGAGAGAGAGAGAGAGAGAGAGAGAGAGAGAGAGAGAGAGAGAGAGAGAGAGAGAGAGTGTGTGTGTGTGTTTTATATAAGGCGCCAACGCACACTCACATACACTCAAATAAAAAAAAATAACAGTTGAGGTTTGAAAGAGGTTTTGTGTGTTGAATATTTTCCTTTTCTTTTCCTCCTATTTTTTTCCCCTTTTTTCCCCTTTTTTTCCCTTCTTCCCGGAAGTTCTTGATTTAATATCTCGAAACGAAATCTGATAGAAAAATGTAATAAAAAAATGGTTTACGTTAAAATTTACTTTACCCAAATTTCAAGAGTCAAAACACACACACACACACACACACACACACACACACACACACACACACACACACACACACACACACACCCCAAAAAACTAGTCATTGATGTAAGAATTCTTGAAAAATAACATTATATATTGAATTCCTGTGAACTTGTCCCACTAAAAACACAATTTACAGACGAGAGAGAGAGAGAGAGAGAGAGAGAGAGAGAGAGAGAGAGAGAGAGAGAGAGAGAGAGAGAGAGAGAGAGAGAGAGAGAGAGAGAGAGAGTATAAAGAAGAAAAAATGTTTAAAAGCGAGGACACTGAGAATTTACTTTAGCTGTCCCCACCATTTCGTTTTCTGTGAGTGCGAGTGAATGTTTGCATCGCCATAAACAATTGCAAGACTTCCTGACTAGTGTTGTGGTGGGGCGGTGTCTTCCTCCTCCTCCTCCTCCTCCTCCTCCTCCTCCTCCACTACCCCAGCCACGCCTTCTACAAACCCAAGGGAAGATGCGCTGAGGTTGTTGGGTAGAATGAGTGTGTGTGTGTGTGTGTGTGTGTGTGTGTGTGTGTGTGTGTGTGTGTGTGTGTGTGTGTGTGTGTGTGTGTGTGTACCCTGCCTTTCTTCCCTTCCTGCATAATCTTGTTTTTCCCTTCGAAGCTGCAGCGTTACTACAGGACAGCTCATCTACGCTACTCTAGTCTACTTCATTCCATCTATT
Source organism: Metacarcinus magister (assembly GCA_029783475.1). Taxonomy (NCBI): domain Eukaryota; kingdom Metazoa; phylum Arthropoda; class Malacostraca; order Decapoda; family Cancridae; genus Metacarcinus; species Metacarcinus magister. The sequence goes on from JAPQNM010000023.1 coordinate 3,094,617, forward strand.
TTGGGTTCTAGGATTTTTTATTTATTTATTTATTTATTTATTTTTTTTGCTGTACGAATATTATTCTATCCATTTTTGACGTAAACCTCATACTTTTCGAGTTATTCAAATTAATATGATTTCTGCCAAGAAGTCATATAGGTGGAAAACGTTAGTTGTTTTGTGGTCCGTAAATTCCACCAGAATTGAGGTCGAAAAAGGTTTTCCCATTTTACTACGTAAATATTAGTTCTACAAGAAAATTGTATAGAAGCAAAGTTATGGAGTTTGTTAATGTATAACGCATAATGTCATCATCCTTTCAATAACTCAAATATTTATGAAGAAAATTGAAATTTTATGAAAGAAATGAATGCATAATACTTTACACTCCTACATCTATAATTACATTCCAATTAAATTTTAGTATAGCTCAAAAGAACGAACGTCTTCTGCTCTTTCTTTTATATTCTATGCGTTTTTTACGTAAACCCCATACATTTCGAGTTATTTCAAAATATGTGATTTATCTAAAAAATTCTAAGGGTGTACCCTACAAAATTTCATGAAAATTTCCACACCTCCGAATCTCATGAAAATTGGCTCAATGAGGTTCTCGGGTCATGCTGAACACGAATCTGGAATTAGTTTTATCATTACTATAATATTTAGATTTTTCATTTTGTGGCCCGTAAATTCCACCAGAATTGAGGTCAAAAAAGATTTTCCCATTTTATTACGTTAATATTAGTCCAACAGGAAAATTGTATAGAAGCAAAGTCATGGAGTTTGATAATGTAAATCTAATATAGTCATCATCTTTTCAATAACTCAAATACCTATGAAGAAAATTATAATTTTATGAAAGAAATTAATGCATAATATTTTACACTCCTACATCTATAATTACATTCCAATTACATTTCACTATAGCTCAATAGAACGGGCGTTTCTTGTTCTTTCTTTTATATTCTATACGTTTTTTACGTAAACCCCATACATTTCGAGTTATTTCAAAATATATGATTTATGTAAAAAATTCTAAGGGTGTACCCTACAAAATTTCATGAAAATTTTCACACCACCGAATCTCATGAAAATTGGCTCAATGAGGTTTTCGGTCATGCTGAACACGAATCTGGCCTTATTTTCCTGATTACTTTAATATCAAACTGTATTTCACCCTTGCTTGCCTAATAACATTAATGAAATAACCATTATTTAACTTCACTGCTGATGCTGGTCTCATGTGACAAAAATACATAGAGATGACCTACCCTAAATCTACACAATAATTATCAAGTCAAAGAAACACTGCTCTAGTTTTCCCTTTCCCTCCTGTACTTACGTGGTGGGGCAGGCGTGGGGGTTACAGGTGAGGATGGCGGGGACGGGCCTGGAGGGAGGGTCACACAGATCTTCAGACACTCGCCGGCCGCTGTTCTGCTCCTCACACACCGCTGACAGCATTTGGTAACCTGGGAAGGATGAGGAGGAAACATGAAACTTCCTTAATTATTCACTGCTATTTACGTCTCATTCTGTAAAGGCATAATGCATTCTATCCTCAATCTACCGACATCCATTTAATTATTCATCTACTTTATCATTCATCTCCAAAATTAATCTCTCACTCGACTATTTATCTCCCAATCCATCTACTTAATCATTCACTCCTCATTAATTTCTCTCACACTCACCTCCCCCACAGGATGCCGAGCAGGGACCACTAGCACGCTTGTTCCAGTTGTAGGATGGCTTGTTACAGGAGCTGCCGTCGCCTCCACACACACCACACTTGTCCACCTCCCGCTTTGAGCCCAGAACGAGATCACATCCAACCTTCTGTAGAGAGGAAGGAAGAGATGTTAGTGAGAAGGTATAGGAGATAAAGTGATGGAGTTACTGTTCTCTTTCCTTCCTTTTCCTATTTATATTTTCTCCTTTTCTTTTTATTATCGTACAGAACATGAGGCGAAGGGACGAGAGGACGAGGGAGTATCTTCTTCCTGCTCACAAAATCTCAGCACGTGACTATGAACGGTGAGTTGGAGGCGGTTATGGACTTTCGTCTTATTGTTTACCAATCACAATTTCTTCCTCGATTTACCTCGCCCGTTCAATATATCATTCCTTCAGCCCTCTTTCCTTCCTTCTTCCTTTCCTCCATCTTTTCTGCTGTTCGCGTGAGAGGGAGAGAAAAATCACTCCGCCCCTCACACTGACGCACATACGAGCCTCCGTCCAACGCAGGAACCCCTCGAATTTAACACAGAAAATGGATCGTAGCAGTGGCAGGAAAGGGAGGTAAAAAACAGCAGTGGCGGTAGTCTTCTTCATTTGGACGTCTGTGATTGGTCGATGCTGATATAAACAAAGCAGGTGATTCGTCAGCTGTTGAGGCGGGAAACTGGTCATCATTGGTGAACCTTTGGCACTGAAACAGAGAAGGAAAAGAAGGAAGGAGGAGGAGGAGGAGGGAAAGAGGGCATTGAAAGACGTGCTTGTTTCCTTATTATTGTCTCCCATCTCCTCTCTATTCACCATCTTCTCGTTTAACTTGATCACCACATCACTCTTCTTTCACCTTCTACACCTTCCTATCTTTCCCTTCCTCCTATGACTCAGCCCTCCAGTCCTCTTCCTCTTCCTCCTTCTCCTCTTGCAACCATGAAGAAACTGCGTCACTAACCTACAATGTCACCTTCCTCTTGTTTACAAATTGACTTCCTTCAGCCACAGCGCCTGCCTAGCCTACCCCTTCCAGCCCTTCCTTGCCTCCTTCAGTCCCTCTCATCCTCTTCCCAGCTATTCCCAAAGTTTTCCTTCCCTTTCTCTTCCTCAACAACCATTTATTTCCACATACAAGGACAGTAAAGACAGTTTTTAGTTAGCTATGGATAGATTTTTGTATATTAATCTTGTTCCTAATGTTTTAAAATTTTATCTTTTGTGTGTAATTTTTTTTATATAATTTTAGTTCCATGTTCTGTACAATAATTTCTCGTTTCGTCTTTTGTTTTTTTTCTTTATTAACTTTCTTATTTTGTTGTTTTCCTCTTTATTTCCTCTTTTCTATCTCCCAGCTTTACTTTCCCCCCTTCTCTTTCTCTCTCTTTCTCTTTCCTCTTCGTCTTTCTTTAATATCTGGTTCCATCCTTCAACTCAATCTCTTCTTCTTCTTCTTCTTCTTCTTCTTCTTCTTCTTCTTCCTCCTCCTCCACTAATAAAGAGTTCATTGTTTAGCTTCACTCGTCAATCGTATAAAAAAAAAACTAGTCGGTAAAAAAAGTGTGTAAAGACAAAAGTTAATTTGCATACGAAGCCAAAGGGAGGGAGGGAGGGAGGGAGGGAGGGAGGGAGGGAGGGAGGGAGGGAAGGAGGGAGGGAGGGAGAGGGTCTGAAAATATTCTCCCTTAGGTCAGCAATGAATCGAAGCAATTAAGCATCACCTCTCTCTCTCTCTCTCTCTCTCTCTCTCTCTCTCTCTCTCTCTCTCTCTCTCTCTCTCTCTCTCTCTCTCTCTCTCTCTCTCTCTCTCTCTGGTAAATCAGTGCTGGTAACGCTGTGTGTGTGTGTGTGTGTGTGTGTGTGTGTGTGTGTGTGTGTGTGTGTGTGTGTGTGTGTGTGTGTGTGTGTGTGTGTGTGTGTGTTTTGTTTCTCGGCGTTGGTAACACTCAAGGATTAAAGATTTCGCTCCTGTGAGAGGAAAGATTTCTCTCCAGTTTTACCAGTAGAGAGGAGGAAGAGGAGGAGGAGGAGGAAGAGGAAGAGGAAGAGGAGGAGGAAGAGGAAGAGGGAGGAAGAAAAGTGATGAGTAGACAGGGGTAAAGGCGAATAAAAGGAGGGTAAGAATAGGCGAAGAAAGGAAAGGAATAGAAAAGAGGAGAGGAGAG
>JAPQNM010000023.1:3110991-3118491 GCA_029783475.1 Metacarcinus magister
TCTCTCTCTCTCTCTCTCTCTCTCTCTCTCTCTCTTTGCATATCTCACCCAGACCAACCACAGACCCATTTTCTTTCCAAACCAGCCAGGCAACTCCCTCGTTTTCTTTCGCCTCAAGGTTAGGAGGGTCTTCGCTAAACCTCCCAACCCTATAATGATTGATTTTTTATTACTTTATCGCGCTCCTCATCGCTTCATCTTGACGGGGGCGAAGGACAGTGTATGTGGTTGGTTGCCTTTGATATAATTTGTACACTCCGGTTTTTTTTGTTTAACCGAAGCGAGAGAGGGGGAGAGCGAGAGAGCGAGAGAGAGAGAGAGAGAGAGAGAGAGAGAGAGAGAGAGTCATACCTGTATATAAAACCTATAACATGACAGCTAATGGAACGTAAACTTACCTAAATAATACACTTTAAAAAACAAAACACACACACACACACACACACACACACACACACACACACACACACACACACACACACACACACACACAGATAAGTACACATATCCAAAACCTGAAACACAACATACACACACACACACATACTTTCTAACACATACCTTTCCCTTACTCTTCCCTTTATACATACCCTTTCCCTTACCCCTTATGCCCCCTTATGCCCCCTATGCCCGGTCAATCAGTAGAACCAGTATGTAACGTTTAGTAGAAGGAAGCAAATCAGTCCAAACAAGCTTAACTACTGGTGTTTGGAGTGGCTATTAGCATTCAACCGGTCGTTAGCGAGGGCTGGGTCCTGACGCAACCCCACCAATCAACGGCCGTCTAGCCCAGCCACACCTTGTAATTGGTTGACGGGCGGGCCGCTAGCTATTCCCTCCGATATCACTAATTTGGGTAACGATGGCTGTGGTTTGTGCGTGTGTGTGTGTGTGTGTGTGTGTATGTGTGTGTGTGTGTGTGTGTAAAGTGTATCCTCATTCATACAGATATACACATACACGCCTATATATATAAGGTTACGATACATTGATAAATAAATAAATGTATGGATGATCACTTTTTTTTCTTCTTCTACATCCCTTGCCTTCCTTCTCCTCCTTTCTCGTTCTCTCTTCCCTCCTCCTCCCCCTCCTCCTCCTCCTCCTCCTCCTCCTCCTCCTCCTCAAACGGACTCCTCCTATGTAAATTACTTTCCATCTCCAACACCTAAGAATTATCACAAAATGGCTATAGCAAGTCTTCCTGTTTATAGCAAAGTACGATAATAATAAACCCCGCCCTTACCCTCCTCCCCTATTGGTCTAGAGATGCACCAATGAGACCACGTGATTGGAGCCAGCCGACCTCCCTCCTGTCTTGTGATTGGTGGGTTGGCTCCGGGCGTTAAGACAGTATAGTGCGGTGTAAAGAATTCCGTCTCTTTATTTAGGCGGCTGATAAGAGCTGTGTAATGTTGCCTAACCTGATATTCCCGACACGGAGGGAGGGAAGGAAGGAAGGAGGGAGGGACAGAGAAAGGGACAGAAGGAGAGGAGGGAAAAAATATGGATGATAAAACGAAAGGCAGTTCCAAGCATGTCTTATCGGCTGTCTATCAGAATATGGTCCACCTTCCTAATTAACCTGGTGATGTCAGGTAATCTAAGGTTAATTAATGTTTAATGAGCACTGACTGACCCTCCTGACTACGGTGGGGTTAATGGCAACGATTAGGTAAATCATGAAGTGGTGGTGGTGGTGGTGAAAGGTGGAAGGAGGAGGAAAGGTGGAAGGAAAGGAGGAAGTTACGTAGTTTTCATTGTTGTTGTTGTTGTTGTTTGTGGTGGTAGGGAGGACACTTCTACATATATATATTTCACTATTATTCACTTATTCATCCTCTCAACCTCATTTTGACACCTAACACACTTCTACTCTACCGTCAATCCTTCCCTCCTTCCCTCCCCCTCGTTTTCTCTTCTCTCTCTAAGCCTCCACGACTCCCACTCCTCATTTCCACCCTACTATTGCCTCCCTCCCTCCCTCCTTCCCGTTGCCTACACTGTGATCTCTAGCCTCAAGTTGCTAATTGCGTGCATCCTCCGAGGTCCTCCATCTACCTATCCTCCCACAGTGTCTCAAGCCTTTTCAGTCCTTCCCCTAAGACTAGGATGGAAAATTTCACACCTCCACTCAGGAAATGGTTGGTTTTTATATATTTTCTTTTTCTTCCTAAGTCTCTCTCTCTTTCTCTTTCTCTTTCTCTCTTTCTCTCTCTCTCTCTCTCTCTCTCTCTCTCTCTCTCTCTCTCTCTCTCTCTCTCTCTCTCTCTCTCTCTCTCTTTATTTATCTATTCAAGTGGAGTATTATCACAGTTATTTATTTATTATTCATACTGTAAAAGGAAGATGTATTTATTCTTTCCATTTGAGTAGTTAATTAATTCCATGTTCTTTATATTTTCTACTAGTATAAAAACAGGTACGACTTAATTAAAACAGCTACAGGTACTCACTTCAGGGTCGTCCTCAGGTAAGGTCGAGTCGTCCGTCGCCACCTCCACTCCAGCCACAACCACGACCTGCAACAGAAAACACACCTGTTATCACACCTGTTACCACACCTGCTACTATCACCACACACCTGCCATCTTACACTTACCACCTCTCACTTCCACCACCTCCTCCTCCTCCTCCACACTTACCATCTGTCACTCTACACAAGGGAACACATTACCACACACACGTAAGGTAATCAATAACATCATTAGCATCATTTCACTCTAACGGATGTGTCATAAAAGATAATCCAGCTTCCCTTTTAGTTATGCAGATTTTCCCTTTTTCACCCTTTCCCTACTTATTTCCCTATTTCTCTACTGTTTTTCTATATATTTCGTTCCTTTTCCATCCTTATTTCTTTCTCTCGCGTCTACCAGCTTTATTTTCTTTTAATACCTTCCTCTTTTCGTTCTATTCATCTCCTTATTCCCTTCACATCCTTCTGTTTCCCTTTCCTCCTTCAGAATAAGCCACACAGATGAGCTAATAATTCCTAAGGGAGGCTGCTCGTACACTTCACAGGACGGGCTTGCCAGGAGGACAAAGGCATCTTCGACACCCACTAAGACCCTGGGATCATGCTGTGTTTGTGTAAAGGGAGGAAAACAGCGACGAGTAACAGATAACTATGTAGGGAGTAGTGGGGGAAGGGAGCCGTGGCGGAGGAATACACTGTGATATCGCAAAGTAGTACCGTAAACAAACCTGGGTATTTGATTATAAAAAAGAGTTAAAGGAATAGAAAGGAAATGACCAGCCTCACACAGTTTAAATATCACCTCGATGGGTAAAATTAGATTCGTATAATTGATTCATTAAACTCACTGCAGCCTAAAGGTCGCCGGACTGAGCTTGGGGAAATATTGGAACTTTTCTATTTTCTGTTTAGGAACGTTTTATCCTTTAATTCATGACATAAACAAGTATCATGATTGTAAGAAATGTGATTATATAAGTTATATTTATTACTACATAAATGGAAAAGTTGGTGACATTATTTACGGCTTTTTAAGAGAATGTATTTGAACGAGTTCCCGCCAAGGAAGGAGTGAATCAGTAGCAATTGTTAGTGTGAGTGTGGTGTGGGACGAGCCAGTAATGGATAATTCTTTACAATAGATCTTCATCATGTTTATCAGATAGAAACTCAGTGACTTAAGCATAAACATAAACATTTCGAGGAGGAAGTGGAAAACCCAAGACCGTAAATTTAACTATAAATCTCAAATTGTATCCACCACAAATGCATATTAATTATCAATTACTTTGTATTATTCTTTTCCAAAGGAGATGGTTTCCACAGTGATTCACAAATATTCTATGAACTGACTTTTTTTTTATATTTTTGTACAATATTTTACTTGAATTTCTTACAGAAAAGTGCAGCATTAATTATGGTATTCATTAGAACCTGTAAATACCTTCATAAAGGTATCTACAAGTTCTTATAAATACTGTAGTTATTGCTGGCTCAATTGTGGAACAAATACAAGAAAATGCTATACAAAAATACAGGGATATGAAAATAGAAAAAATTACAGATAATTTCTGTTAAATATTTTACAGGAAAAATGTATTTTGTACAGTAAAGTGTTTACAGTATATGTAAATTTACAGATAATTTCTGTAAATCTTTTTACAGAAAAACTGTATTTATTTTACAGATAAAATGGTTTACAGAACATCGTAAATTTTACAGAGAATGTTTGGCAGCATGGATGCAAGTAAATTTTCTGTAAAATTTACAATTTACTTTTTACAGTGTAGGTAGGTAAGGTAAAATCAGGGTTGGTTAGGTTATTGTAATCACTCGTGTATAAGTTTGATTATTTACCGAACTCAAAGCTGCCAGTCCTCCCGGCGACCACGTCCGAACGTCACCTGCGTTTCGTGTTTAAAAAATCAACACGGCTTTACAGTTCGTGGGAAGTTGCCTGACGCTCAGAATTTCGGCTCGAAGCTTAGTTCTTAAATAATTTGATATGACCTTTAATAGATGATCCGAGACGCGTCTATAAATGGGAACATAAGAGTGAGTTTATCATAGTTATCAGTGGATGAACACACACTCAAAATAAATAACTGGACGTTAATAAAGGTAAGAAAACCTTGCTGATCAGACGGCTCGGCGCGGGACTAGGCCTTGAGGACATAAACACAGGTCTTTAAGCACACTCCTTGAAGTGCTTTGCGGGGAAGGAACGCGTTACACAGAGGACAACTATTTCCACAAACACCATTACAAAACAAAAGATAATCGCCCGGCGTGGCGTGGCTGTGGAATGTCAAGTGTTTACGTACGCAGCTGAACACACACCAAGACTTACTTAAACATATGTATACAATTTAAATAGAAGTTTGTGTATATCTGTACTTACTAAACTTCAATTCGTAGTGTATTGAGTGTGTAATAATGTAACACTTGAATGTAAACAATGAAACACCGCTTCCCTACGGACAGGTGAGGCCGAGTACACCTGAGGAAGGGGGAAGGGAAGCCTCATCAAGGTAATGGGTCGTTTTACCTGTAATGTCTGAGAGAGGTTTATGTTGTTAGGATATCTTTAGGGGGGGGGGGGCTATTCCTTTCTCTCTTTCTTTCTTTTTCTTTCTCTCTCTCTCTCTCTCTCTCTCTCTCTCTCTCTCTCTCTCTCTCTCTCTCTCTCTCTCTCTCTCTCTCTCTCTCTCTCTCTCTTTCTTTTGAGGTGTATTTCTATTTTTAGTATAATCCTTTCTTTCTTTCTTCTCATTTGCCTCTTCTTCTCGTCTCTCTTTTATTCATTTTTTTGTTTACTCTGCTCGTAATCCCTCTTGCCTTCCTAAAGCCTTCTTCCACCTCCTCTCCTTCCTTCTTCCTTCCTTCCTTCCTTCCTCTCCTCCCTTCCTCCCTTCCCTTTCCTATCTCTCTTCCCCTTCCCGTTCCTTCTTCCCTCCCCACTACCGAGAAAGAGCAATGAAGATACACTCCCCTTCCCTTCCCTTCCCCTTCCCTTCCATTTCCTTCCCTTCCCTTTCCATCCCTTCCCTTTCCCTCCCTTCCCTTCCCCTTCCTAGTTCTCTCTCCCTCGTTTATTTCATTTCTCTCTTATTCCTTTTCTGTTTCAATTTTTTCGTCATCCCTCGTCTGCCTCCCTTCTTCTCTCCCTTTCCTTTCTACCTGCATACTTCCTCTTCCTCCTCCTCTTCCTCCTCCTCCTCCTCCTCCTCCTCCGGGTCATAAAGGAAAAGACTAATGACCAATTTATGAGGCGTGTCACACTAGTTTGTCACTGGATGAAGCACCTATATTTTTTTTCAAGGTCACCTGTCCTTTTTTTTATCCTTCCTTCCCTTCCTCTCTCCTGACTACTGCTCCTCCTCCCTCCTTCCCTTCTTCCCTCCCTACTGACTGACTGACTGACTCCTCCTCCCTCTCCTTCCCTCCTTTCTGAATACAACTCCTCCCTCCTCCCTCCTAACTTACTTCTCTTCCCTCTTCCTTCCTCTCTTCCTCCTTCCCTTCCTGTATCTTTCCTCTTGATTGTACTTGTCTCTCTCTCTCTCTCTCTCTTTCTTCTGTCTTGCTCTTCACTTCTCTTTACAAAACTAGAAATAAGAACATTACTTTTATTCTTGTTTCTTATTCTTTCCTCCTCCTCCTTCTCTCCTCCTCCTCTTCTTCTTCTTCTTCTTCCCTCCTTCATCCAGAAAGACGAAACACAAAATGAAACGCAAAACCATAAAAAGAGGAAAGTCAATTAACAAATAAAAAGAAAAATGTAAATAATTTGGTCTTGAGATTAAACGATGTAACCCTAACATCTTCATCTCCTCCCTCCTCCTCCTCCTCCTCCTCCTCCTCCTCCTCCTCCTCCTCCTCCTCCTCCTCCTCCTCCAAGTTTATATCACAGCCTCCCTTTGACTGATTGCTTACCTGTCTCGCTACACCTGGAGAGACATGCAATGACCCTGTATACGTCACATCATGTTCCCAGCCTGATGAGTTTTGGGCTATTGGGCTATCAACTTCCAGGTCCATTGGGCTATTATGCTCGAATATTTTTTGGGCTATTGTTTAAAGGTGTTTGAAGGATGAAGGTGGCTGGCTTAGGGTGAGAGAGAAGAGAGAAGAGAGAGAGAGAGAGAGAGAGAGAGAGAGAGAGAGAGAGAGAGAGAGAGAGAGAGAGACAAGACAAGTGGTGGTGAAGGAAATGGGTCGAGAATTTTAAGAACCTAAATTGAGCAGGAGGAGCAGCAGGGAAGATGGATGAAGAGGAAGAGTGAGGAGGAGGAGGAGGAGGAGGAGGAGGAGGAGGAGGAGGAGGAGGACCCAAACAACTCCTAAGGACACACATGAAGGAGGAAGACGAGGATAGGAAGATTTAGGGTTGTGGTGACGAGAGAGAGAGAGAGAGAGAGAGAGAGAGAGAGAGAGAGAGAGAGAGAGAGAGAGAGAGAGAGAGAGAGAGAGAGAGAGAGAGAGACAGTAAGAGAAGAGAAACAATGAGAAAGAAGGGGAGAGAGGGTAAGGGAAGGGGCAGGAAGGGGGCGGGAGAGGGAGATTAGGCCTGGGAAGGAGGAGGAGGAGGAGGAGGAGGAGGAGGAGGAGAGAAAATCCTTGAGCTTCGCATCACACTGCCGAATTAAGAGGATTCCAAGGACACTTTCAAAACTCCTTCGTCGCCTTCTGATGGTGTAGGAAAAGAGGGAGAGAGACTAAGGGTGAAGGGGCGAGGGAAGAAAAGTAAGTTTAATGGATGAGGGGAAGTAAGGGGAGTGTTGAAAAGGTGGAGGCTGTTCTTTTCTTCATTGTTGTAGGAAGAATAAACTATAAATCCTGTTTTTGGATGTATATTGGCGGAAGGAAAGTTAAGTGTAAAGGAATAACTCTATTTATAGTTGCAACACGATACATTATTTGAATTATTTGCTAAAGATGAATTGTTTTGAACCTATACATACATACAAACACACATACATACATACATACATATAAACAATAATTAAAGGCATATCCCA